>CM067373.1:175598007-176040454 GCA_034401795.1 Chaetoderma sp. LZ-2023a | reverse complement strand
GCGCTGCACCTGCCTGGCGGATCCTCACAGGGCGAGCACCATTTCGGTTGATTCGATCTCCAAGTGTCATTCATTAGCGTTGTGCATAATGCTCTGGTTAGCCCCTCCAAATGTCTGGATTGACAGCCAGTGGGTTACACCCCTGCGCCACGTAGAGGCCGAGCATATAGTCTTAAACAGTGGGATTTGGGTGACTGGTTATCCCTTACCACACTGATGTAAGATTTTTAAATTTTCAAATTAAATTTAAAGAAGAACTGTTGTAGACTTTTCAACTAATTTGGTGGATGATGGTGCTGTCGAAGACAGCAACATCGTCCACCAAAATTGTTGAAACATGTACACCAGTTTCTTTGCTATTGACATGGTAAAAGATAGAATATTGACAGCAAAGTTGTAATGATTAATACGTATTTGGCATAATCAATCGAGATTCATTGATCAATGAGGTTGTTCATGCAAAGAAAATTCGATGACTTGCATGACGGCCATCTTGGATTCTTGGAAATGTCCAGGAAATCTGTGCAAAGGCGTCTCATTAATCGTTGTATTTCTGACCAGTACTGGTGAATTTCTGCTAAAACCGTTAAGGATCTACATACAGAACACGGCCTTCCTACTTGAAATGCCAATGTTCTGGGTGAACGATAAATGCCCTTTGTGACTTGATCAATCCAATCTTCCAAATTAAACACAAAAAGCTGTAACATTGTTGTGTAACTTCGCAAATATGAACTGCAGCGAACTTTGAATTGCATTCGTCGTACAATAAGTCACTCCCTTAATCATTTTATTCATAATAATACGTTTCAATAATGTATTTGGAATAAGCCCTTTGATAAATATTAAATACCTCGAATAGTTCAACAAGGTCTAAATAGTTCCGTTGCTGTGTATCAGTGCTTTGAACGAGTAGAATTTAAAAACGTTTCCCTTGGTTTAAACAGAATTTATTTTTGTTCAGATGAGATCACGATATGGCATGTGTCTTATAGCCGTGTCTCCCATACACATGAAGATAAAATACAATAAACACATCAAGGTGGTAGATTGTAAAAATAATAAATTACGTTTAAGACTTTAACAATCAAGCCGGCGAGAAACGGCTTCTGCAGTGGTCTTTAGAAATGTCCCTTTGCAGACCAAGAGACTGCGACCACCCCGGAAGGCTGCCACTGGAATAACTGGCTGGATAACAGAGCCAGTCGTTTCAATGGCAAATTGCTCAAAATATTTCTCCCGGTGCACAAATTGACACTTGTCTTGAGAAAATTGAAATTATCTTAAACAAATATGAACAAAAAGATAAATGGAATAATAAATTGTATCTCACTAGCTGCTCAAAATATGCAATATGCAACATAAACTACGATTGACAAATTCTCATCATAGTGGGTGCGTATATGCGTGCGTGTGTACGTGCGTGGGGCGGGGGTATGTGGAGAAGAGAGAGCGAGAAAGAGAGAGTGGCATGTGATAGGGTAGAAAATACTAGGATAGATCTCTTAGGTTTGGTCGCTCGCACTTGTTGATGATGCAATGTAATGCTACTCAATCGAATTTTGTACAGTTATATGCTTTATGATCGTTAAATTATGAGGCCTGCTAGATTGTCTATCCTGATAGCTAGTTCCACCGCTTGTTTATGATTGTTAGATTATGAGGCCTGCTAGATTGTCTATCCTGATAGCTAGTTCCACCGCTTGTTTATGATTGTTAGATTATGAGGCCTGCTAGATTGTCTATCCTGATAGCTAGTTCCACCGCTTGTTTATGATTGTTAGATTATCAGGCCTGCTAGATTGTCTATCCTGATAGCTAGTTCCACCGCTTGTTTATGATTGTTAGATTATGAGGCCTGCTAGATTGTCTATCATGATAGCTAGTTCCACTGCTTGTTTATGATTGTTAGATTATGAGGCCTGCTAGATTGTCTATCCTGATAGCTAGTTCCACCGCTTGTTTATGATTGTTAGATTATGAGGCCCGCTAGATTGTCTATCCTGATAGCTAGTTCCACCGCTTGTTTATGATTGTTAGATTATGAGGCCTGCTAGATTGTCTATCCTGATAGCTAGTTCCACTGCTTGTTTATGATTGTTAGATTATGAGGCCTGCTAGATTGTCTATGCTGATAGCTAGTTCTACCGCTTGTTTATGATTGTTAGATTATGAGGCCTGCTAGATTGTCTATCCTGATAGCTAGTTCCACTGCTTGTTTATGATTGTTAGATTATGAGGCCTGCTAGATTGTCTATCCTGATAGCTAGTTCCACCGCTTGTTTATGATTGTTAGATTATGAGGCCTGCTAGATTGTCTATCCTGATAGCTAGTTCCACCGCTTGTTTATGATTGTTAGATTATGAGGCCCGCTAGATTGTCTATCCTGATAGCTAGTTCCACCGCTTGTTTATGATTGTTAGATTATGAGGCCTGCTAGATTGTCTATCCTGATAGCTAGTTCCACTGCTTGTTTATGATTGTTAGATTATGAGGCCTGCTAGATTGTCTATCCTGATAGCTAGTTCCACCGCTTGTTTATGATTGTTAGATTATGAGGCCCGCTAGATTGTCTATCCTGATAGCTAGTTCCACTGCTTGTTTATGATTGTTAGATTATGAGGCCTGCTAGATTGTCTATCCTGATAGCTAGTTCCACAACTTGCTTATGATTGTTAGATTATGAGGCCTGCTAGATTGTCTATCCTGATAGCTAGTTCCACCACTTGTTTATGATTGTTAGATTATGAGGCCTGCTAGATTGTCTATCCTGATAGCTAGCTCCACTGCTTGTTTATGATTGTTAGATTATGAGGCCTGCTAGATTGTCTATCCTGATAGCTAGTTCCACCACTTGTTTATGATTGTTAGATTATGAGGCCTGCTAGATTGTCTATCCTGATAGCTAGTTCCACTGCTTGTTTATGATTGTTAGATTATGAGGCCCGCTAGATTGTCTATCCTGATAGCTAGTTCCACTGCTTGTTTATGATTGTTAGATTATGAGGCCCGCTAGATTGTCTATCCTGATAGCTAGTTCCACCGCTTGTTTAAGATTGTTAGATTATGAGGCCTGCTAGATTGTTTATCCTGATAGCTAGTTCCACCGCTTGTTTATGATTGTTAGATTATGAAGCCTGCTAGATTGTCTATCCTGATAGCTAGTTCCACTTCTTGTTTATGATTGTTAGATTATGAGGCCTGCTAGATTGTCTATCCTGATAGCTAGTTCCACTTCTTGTTTATGATTGTTAGATTATGAGGCCTGCTAGATTGTCTATCCTGATAGCTAGTTCCACCACTTGTTTATGATTGTTAGATAATGAGGCCTGCTAGATTGTCTATCCTGATAGCTAGTTCCACCGCTTGTTTATGATTGTTAGATTATGAAGCCTGCTAGATTGTCTATCCTGATAGCTAGTTCCACTTCTTGTTTATGATTGTTAGATTATGAGGCCTGCTAGATTGTCTATCCTGATAGCTAGTTCCACTTCTTGTTTATGATTGTTAGATTATGAGGCCTGCTAGATTGTCTATCCTGATAGCTAGTTCCACCACTTGTTTATGATTGTTAGATAATGAGGCCTGCTAGATTGTCTATCCTGATAGCTAGTTCCACTGCTTGTTTATGATTGTTAGATTATGAGGCCCGCTAGATTGTCTATCCTGATAGCTAGTTCCACTGCTTGTTTATGATTGTTAGATTATGAGGCCTGCTAGATTGTCTATCCTGATAGCTAGTTCCACTGCTTGTTTATGATTGTTAGATTATGAGGCCTCCTAGATTGTCTATCCTGATAGCTAGTTCCACTGCTTGTTTATGATTGTTAGATTATGAGGCCTGCTAGATTGTCTATCCTGATAGCTAGTTCCACCACTTGTTTATGATTGTTAGATTATGAGGCCTGCTAGATTGTCTATCCTGATAGCTAGTTCCACCACTTGTTTATGATTGTTAGATTATGAGGCCTGCTAGATTGTCTATCCTGATAGCTAGCTCCACTGCTTGTTTATGATTGTTAGATTATGAGGCCTGCTAGATTGTCTATCCTGATAGCTAATTCCACCGCTTGTTTATGATTGTTAGATTATGAGGCCCGCTAGATTGTCTATCCTGATAGCTAGTTCCACTGCTTGTTTATGATTGTTAGATTATGAGGCCTGCTAGATTGTCTATCCTGATAGCTAGTTCCACCGCTTGTTTATGATTGTTAGATTATGAGGCCCGCTAGATTGTCTATCCTGATAGCTAGCTCCACTGCTTGTTTATGATTGTTAGATTATGAGGCCTGCTAGATTGTCTATCCTGATAGCTAATTCCACCGCTTGTTTATGATTGTTAGATTATGAGGCCTGCTAGATTGTCTATCCTGATAGCTAGTTCCACCGCTTGTTTATGATTGTTAGATTATGAGGCCCGCTAGATTGTCTATCCTGATAGCTAGTTCCACTGCTTGTTTATGATTGTTAGATTATGAGGCCTGCTAGATTGTCTATCCTGATAGCTAGTTCCACAACTTGCTTATGATTGTTAGATTATGAGGCCTGCTAGATTGTCTATCCTGATAGCTAGTTCCACCACTTGTTTATGATTGTTAGATTATGAGGCCTGCTAGATTGTCTATCCTGATAGCTAGCTCCACTGCTTGTTTATGATTGTTAGATTATGAGGCCTGCTAGATTGTCTATCCTGATAGCTAGTTCCACCACTTGTTTATGATTGTTAGATTATGAGGCCTGCTAGATTGTCTATCCTGATAGCTAGTTCCACTGCTTGTTTATGATTGTTAGATTATGAGGCCCGCTAGATTGTCTATCCTGATAGCTAGTTCCACTGCTTGTTTATGATTGTTAGATTATGAGGCCCGCTAGATTGTCTATCCTGATAGCTAGTTCCACCGCTTGTTTAAGATTGTTAGATTATGAGGCCTGCTAGATTGTCTATCCTGATAGCTAGTTCCACCGCTTGTTTATGATTGTTAGATTATGAAGCCTGCTAGATTGTCTATCCTGATAGCTAGTTCCACTTCTTGTTTATGATTGTTAGATTATGAGGCCTGCTAGATTGTCTATCCTGATAGCTAGTTCCACTTCTTGTTTATGATTGTTAGATTATGAGGCCTGCTAGATTGTCTATCCTGATAGCTAGTTCCACCACTTGTTTATGATTGTTAGATAATGAGGCCTGCTAGATTGTCTATCCTGATAGCTAGTTCCACCGCTTGTTTATGATTGTTAGATTATGAAGCCTGCTAGATTGTCTATCCTGATAGCTAGTTCCACTTCTTGTTTATGATTGTTAGATTATGAGGCCTGCTAGATTGTCTATCCTGATAGCTAGTTCCACTTCTTGTTTATGATTGTTAGATTATGAGGCCTGCTAGATTGTCTATCCTGATAGCTAGTTCCACCACTTGTTTATGATTGTTAGATAATGAGGCCTGCTAGATTGTCTATCCTGATAGCTAGTTCCACTGCTTGTTTATGATTGTTAGATTATGAGGCCCGCTAGATTGTCTATCCTGATAGCTAGTTCCACTGCTTGTTTATGATTGTTAGATTATGAGGCCTGCTAGATTGTCTATCCTGATAGCTAGTTCCACTGCTTGTTTATGATTGTTAGATTATGAGGCCTCCTAGATTGTCTATCCTGATAGCTAGTTCCACTGCTTGTTTATGATTGTTAGATTATGAGGCCTGCTAGATTGTCTATCCTGATAGCTAGTTCCACCACTTGTTTATGATTGTTAGATTATGAGGCCTGCTAGATTGTCTATCCTGATAGCTAGTTCCACCACTTGTTTATGATTGTTAGATTATGAGGCCTGCTAGATTGTCTATCCTGATAGCTAGCTCCACTGCTTGTTTATGATTGTTAGATTATGAGGCCTGCTAGATTGTCTATCCTGATAGCTAATTCCACCGCTTGTTTATGATTGTTAGATTATGAGGCCTGCTAGATTGTCTATCCTGATAGCTAGTTCCACTGCTTGTTTATTATTGTTAGATTATCAGGCCTGCTAGATTGTCTATCCTGATAGCTAGTTCCACTGCTTGTTTATGATTGTTAGATTATGAGGCCTCCTAGATTCTCTATCCTGATAGCTAGTTCCACCGCTTGTTTATGATTGTTAGATTATGAGGCCTGCTAGATTGTCTATCCTGATAGCTAGTTCCACTGCTTGTTTATTATTGTTAGATTATCAGGCCTGCTAGATTGTCTATCCTGATAGCTAGTTCCACTGCTTGTTTATGATTGTTAGATTATGAGGCCTCCTAGATTGTCTATCCTGATAGCTAGTTCCACCGCTTGTTTATGATTGTTAGATTATGAGGCCTGCTAGATTGTCTATCCTGATAGCTAGTTCCACTGCTTGTTTATGATTGTTAGATTATGAGGCCCGCTAGATTGTCTATCCTGATAGCTAGTTCCACTGCTTGTTTATGATTGTTAGATTATGAGGCCCGCTAGATTGTCTATCCTGATAGCTAGTTCCACCGCTTGTTTAAGATTGTTAGATTATGAGGCCTGCTAGATTGTTTATCCTGATAGCTAGTTCCACCGCTTGTTTATGATTGTTAGATTATGAAGCCTGCTAGATTGTCTATCCTGATAGCTAGTTCCACTTCTTGTTTATGATTGTTAGATTATGAGGCCTGCTAGATTGTCTATCCTGATAGCTAGTTCCACTTCTTGTTTATGATTGTTAGATTATGAGGCCTGCTAGATTGTCTATCCTGATAGCTAGTTCCACCACTTGTTTATGATTGTTAGATAATGAGGCCTGCTAGATTGTCTATCCTGATAGCTAGTTCCACCGCTTGTTTATGATTGTTAGATTATGAAGCCTGCTAGATTGTCTATCCTGATAGCTAGTTCCACTTCTTGTTTATGATTGTTAGATTATGAGGCCTGCTAGATTGTCTATCCTGATAGCTAGTTCCACTTCTTGTTTATGATTGTTAGATTATGAGGCCTGCTAGATTGTCTATCCTGATAGCTAGTTCCACCACTTGTTTATGATTGTTAGATAATGAGGCCTGCTAGATTGTCTATCCTGATAGCTAGTTCCACTGCTTGTTTATGATTGTTAGATTATGAGGCCCGCTAGATTGTCTATCCTGATAGCTAGTTCCACTGCTTGTTTATGATTGTTAGATTATGAGGCCTGCTAGATTGTCTATCCTGATAGCTAGTTCCACTGCTTGTTTATGATTGTTAGATTATGAGGCCTCCTAGATTGTCTATCCTGATAGCTAGTTCCACTGCTTGTTTATGATTGTTAGATTATGAGGCCTGCTAGATTGTCTATCCTGATAGCTAGTTCCACCACTTGTTTATGATTGTTAGATTATGAGGCCTGCTAGATTGTCTATCCTGATAGCTAGTTCCACCACTTGTTTATGATTGTTAGATTATGAGGCCTGCTAGATTGTCTATCCTGATAGCTAGCTCCACTGCTTGTTTATGATTGTTAGATTATGAGGCCTGCTAGATTGTCTATCCTGATAGCTAATTCCACCGCTTGTTTATGATTGTTAGATTATGAGGCCTGCTAGATTGTCTATCCTGATAGCTAGTTCCACTGCTTGTTTATTATTGTTAGATTATCAGGCCTGCTAGATTGTCTATCCTGATAGCTAGTTCCACTGCTTGTTTATGATTGTTAGATTATGAGGCCTCCTAGATTGTCTATCCTGATAGCTAGTTCCACCGCTTGTTTATGATTGTTAGATTATGAGGCCTGCTAGATTGTCTATCCTGATAGCTAGTTCCACTGCTTGTTTATGATTGTTAGATTATGAGGCCCGCTAGATTGTCTATCCTGATAGCTAGTTCCACTGCTTGCTTATGATTGTTAGATTATGACGCCTGCTAGATTGTCTATCCTGATAGCTAGTTCCACCGCTTATTTATGATTGTTAGATTATGAGGCCTGCTAGATTGTCTATCCTGATAGCTAGTTCCACTGCTTGTTTATGATTGTTAGATTATGAGGCCCGCTAGATTGTCTATCCTGATAGCTAGTTCCACTGCTTGTTTATGATTGTTAGATTATGAGGCCTGCTAGATTGTCTATCCTGATAGCTAGTTCCACCGCTTGTTTATGATTGTTAGATTATGAGGCCCGCTAGATTGTCTATCCTGATAGCTAGTTCCACTGCTTGTTTATGATTGTTAGATTATGAGGCCTGCTAGATTGTCTATCCTGATAGCTAGTTCCACCACTTGTTTATGATTGTTAGATTATGAGGCCTGCTAGATTGTCTATCCTGATAGCTAGTTCCACTGCTTGTTTATGATTGTTAGATTATGAGGCCTGCTAGATTGTCTATCCTGATAGCTAGTTCCACCACTTGTTTATGATTGTTAGATTATGAGGCCTGCTAGATTGTCTATCCTGATAGCTAGCTCCACTGCTTGTTTATGATTGTTAGATTATGAGGCCTGCTAGATTGTCTATCCTGATAGCTTATTCCACCGCTTGTTTATGATTGTTAGATTATGAGGCCTGCTAGATTGTCTATCCTGATAGCTAGTTCCACTGCTTGTTTATTATTGTTAGATTATCAGGCCTGCTAGATTGTCTATCCTGATAGCTAGCTCCACCGCTTGTTTATTATTGTTAGATTATGAGGCCTGCTAGATTGTCTATCCTGATAGCTAGTTCCACCACTTGTTTATGATTGTTAGATTATGAGGCCTGCTAGATTGTCTATCCTGATAGCTAGTTCCACTGCTTGTTTATGATTGTTAGATTATGAGGCCTGCTAAATTGTCTATCCTGATAGCTAGTTCCACCACTTGTTTATGATTGTTAGATTATGAGGCCTGCTAGATTGTCTATCCTGATAGCTAGCTCCACTGCTTGTTTATGATTGTTAGATTATGAGGCCTGCTAGATTGTCTATCCTGATAGCTAATTCCACCGCTTGTTTATGATTGTTAGATTATGAGGCCTGCCAGATTGTCTATCCTGATAGCTAGTTCCACTGCTTGTTTATTATTGTTAGATTATCAGGCCTGCTAGATTGTCTATCCTGATAGCTAGCTCCACCGCTTGTTTATTATTGTTAGATTATGCGGCCTGCTAGATTGTCTATCCTGATAGCTAGTTCCACCACTTGTTTATGATTGTTAGATTATGAGGCCTGCTAGATTGTCTATCCTGATAGCTAGTTCCACTGCTTGTTTATGATTGTTAGATTATGAGGCCTGCTAGATTGTCTATCCTGATAGCTAGTTCCACCGCTTGTTTATGATTGTTAGATTATGAGGCCTGCTAGATTGTCTATCCTGATAGCTAGTTCCACCGCTTGTTTATGATTGTTAGATTATGAGGCCTTGTAGATTGTCTATCCTGATAGCTAGTTCCACTGCATGTTTATGATTGTTAGATTATGAGGCCTGCTAGATTGTCTATCCTGATAGCTAGTTCCACCGCTTGTTTATGATTGTGAGATTATGAGGCCTGCTAGATTGTTTATCCTGATAGCTAGTTCCACCACTTGTTTATGATTGTTAGATTATGAGGCCTGCTAGATTGTCTATCCTGATAGCTAGTTCCACTGCTTGTTTATGATTGTTAGATTATGAGGCCTGCTAGATTGTCTATCCTGATAGCTAGTTCCACCGCTTGTTTATGATTGTTAGATTATGAGGCCTGCTAGATTGTCTATCCTGATAGCTAGTTCCACCGCTTGTTTATGATTGTTAGATTTTGAGGCCTGCTAGATTGTCTATCCCGATAGCTAGTTCCACTGCTTGGCCAGGAGGTATATGTGGCATTATTTAAAGCGACTAGTTCCAACAATATATTCGCAAAGGACGGTCAGCATTAAGATATTTGGTTCCACGCCCACGTTGATGCCATATAGGAGTTGCTTAGCTGTTATAATGGTAATATTTTCTAGTGCAAGATAGTTTTGCAAGGAGACTGTTTGGTCATTGAAAATATGGCAGTGGACCAGATAGTGGTTTACAGATTCGTCTGGGTGTCCAACAGAAAGTTGTTAAATAGGTGTCTATTTAAGGTGCTCCACCCATTTCTAAGCCTGGGTAGGGTTATATTGGCAAATCTAGAACCTGCGTAGTACCACAGAGAGAGTCGTATTGGTGGCATAGCTTTAGGTTTGCATTTGAGGTCTTCTATGGTCTTAGACTTTGTAACAGTCGTATGGAGGCAGTTACAGGCGCGGACTGTTGCTTGGAAAATTGTACTACGATGGAGCGCAGAGAAATGGAGTTAAGATGTTGGAATGACGCATATTATAAGAGTTTCCAGATTGTGATCGTAATGGGAGGTGGATGGCCATGGCCTCATATGTCATTCCGCTGATAATTTTACTAAACATCACTAGCCTATGATGCTCTTGTCTATCAGAAAGCATTTTTATACCCGTTTCAGCGTACGGATCGTTGGAGTGCGCGCTACGGGTTAGTCCGCTTATTGTCCTACGCGCATCTTTTTGGACGTTTTCTAATCTAATTACGAGATATATTCCAGCGATGGTCTAATTAAACTTGTATACATTATTTCAAGGAATTTCCTGTCAATAATATTTTGGGCCTTTGAATAGCAAGAGTTTGTGTTGGACAGTTGTTATTAAATTTTCGACATGACTAAGCCAGTTACCCTCATTGTTGACACTAATATCAAGGTGCCAGTTACCCTTATTGTTGATACTAATATCAAGGTGCCAGTTACCCTCATTGTTGACACTAATATCAAGGTGCCAGTTACCCTTATTGTTGACACTAATATCAAGGTGCCAGTTACCCTTATTGTTGACACTAATATCAAGGTGCCAGTTACCCTTATTGTTGACACTAATATCAAGGTGCCAGTTACCCTTATTGTTGACACTAATATCAAGGTGCCAGTTACCCTTATTGTTGACACTAATATCAAGGTGCCAGTTACCCTTATTGTTGACACTAATATCAAGGTGCCAGTTACCCTTATTGTTGACACTAATATCAAGGTGCCAGTTACCCTTATTGTTGACACTAATATCAAGGTGCCAGTTACCCTCATTGTTGACACTAATATCAAGGTGCCAGTTACCCTTATTGTTGACACTAATATCAAGGTGCCAGTTACCCTTATTGTTGACACTAATATCAAGGTGCCAGTTACCCTTATTGTTGACACTAATATCAAGGTGCCAGTTACCCTTATTGTTGACACTAATATCAAGGTGCCAGTTACCCTTATTGTTGACACTAATATCAAGGTGCCAGTTACCCTTATTGTTGACACTAATATCAAGGTGCCAGTTACCCTCATTGTTGACACTAATATCAAGGTGCCAGTTACCCTCATTGTTGACACTAATATCAAGGTGCCAGTTACCCTTATTGTTGACACTAATATCAAGGTGCCAGTTACCCTTATTGTTGACACTAATATCAAGGTGCCAGTTACCCTTATTGTTGACACTAATATCAAGGTGCCAGTTACCCTTATTGTTGACACTAATATCAAGGTGCCAGTTACCCTTATTGTTGACACTAATATCAAGGTGCCAGTTACCCTCATTGTTGACACTAATATCAAGGTGCCAGTTACCCTCATTGTTGACACTAATATCAAGGTGCCAGTTACCCTTATTGTTGACACTAATATCAAGGTGCCAGTTACCCTTATTGTTGACACTAATATCAAGGTGCCAGTTACCCTTATTGTTGACACTAATATCAAGGTGCCAGTTACCCTTATTGTTGACACTAATATCAAGGTGCCAGTTACCCTCATTGTTGACACTAATATCAAGGTGCCAGTTACCCTTATTGTTGACACTAATATCAAGGTGCCAGTTACCCTCATTGTTGACACTAATATCAAGGTGCCAGTTATCCTTATTGTTGACACTAATATCAAGGTGCCAGTTACCCTCATTGTTGACACTAATATCAAGGTGCCAGTTACCCTTATTGTTGACACTAATATCAAGGTGCCAGTTACCCTTATTGTTGACACTAATATCAAGGTGCCAGTTACCCTTATTGTTGACACTAATATCAAGGTGCCAGTTACCCTTATTGTTGACACTAATATCAAGGTGCCAGTTACCCTTATTGTTGACACTAATATCAAGGTGCCAGTTACCCTTATTGTTGACACTAATATCAAGGTGCCAGTTACCCTTATTGTTGACACTAATATCAAGGTGCCAGTTACCCTTATTGTTGACACTAATATCAAGGTGCCAGTTACCCTTATTGTTGACACTAATATCAAGGTGCCAGTTACCCTTATTGTTGACACTAATATCAAGGTGCCAGTTACCCTTATTGTTGACACTAATATCAAGGTGCCAGTTACCCTTATTGTTGACACTAATATCAAGGTGCCAGTTACCCTTATTGTTGACACTAATATCAAGGTGCCAGTTACCCTTATTGTTGACACTAATATCAAGGTGCCAGTTACCCTTATTGTTGACACTAATATCAAGGTGCCAGTTACCCTTATTGTTGACACTAATATCAAGGTGCCAGTTACCCTTATTGTTGACACTAATATCAAGGTGCCAGTTACCCTTATTGTTGACACTAATATCAAGGTGCCAGTTACCCTTATTGTTGACACTAATATCAAGGTGCCAGTTACCCTTATTGTTGACACTAATATCAAGGTGCCAGTTACCCTTATTGTTGACACTAATATCAAGGTGCCAGTTACCCTTATTGTTGACACTAATATCAAGGTGCCAGTTACCCTTATTGTTGACACTAATATCAAGGTGCCAGTTACCCTTATTGTTGACACTAATATCAAGGTGCCAGTTACCCTCATTGTTGACACTAATATCAAGGTGCCAGTTACCCTCATTGTTGACGCTAATATCAAGGTGCCAGTTACCCTCATTGTTGACACTAATATCAAGGTGCCAGTTACCCTCATTGTTGACGCTAATATCAAGGTGCCAGTTACCCTTATTGTTGACGCTAATATCAAGGTGCCAGTTACCCTTATTGTTGACGCTAATATCAAGGTGCCAGTTACCCTTATTGTTGACACTAATATCAAGGTGCCAGTTACCCTTATTGTTGACACCAATATCAAGGTGCCAGTTACCCTTATTGTTGACACCAATATCAAGGTGCCAGTTACCCTTATTGTTGACACTAATATCAAGGTGCCAGTTACCCTTATTGTTGACACCAATATCAAGGTGCCAGTTACCCTTATTGTTGACACTAATATCAAGGTGCCAGTTACCCTTATTGTTGACACTAATATCAAGATGCCAGTTACCCTTATTGTTGACACTAATATCAAGGTGCCAGTTACCCTTATTGTTGACACTAATATCAAGGTGCCAGTTACCCTTATTGTTGACACTAATATCAAGGTGCCAGTTACCCTTATTGTTGACACTAATATCAAGGTGCCAGTTACCCTTATTGTTGACACTAATATCAAGGTGCCAGTTACCCTTATTGTTGACACTAATATCAAGGTGCCAGTTACCCTTATTGTTGACACTAATATCAAGGTGCCAGTTACCCTTATTGTTGACACTAATATCAAGGTGCCAGTTACCCTCATTGTTGACACTAATATCAAGGTGCCAGTTACCCTTATTGTTGACACTAATATCAAGGTGCCAGTTACCCTCATTGTTGACACTAATATCAAGGTGCCAGTTACCCTTATTGTTGACACTAATATCAAGGTGCCAGTTACCCTTATTGTTGACACTAATATCAAGGTACCAGTTACCCTTATTGTTGACACTAATATCAAGGTGCCAGTTACCCTCATTGTTGACACTAATATCAAGGTACCAGTTACCCTTATTGTTGACACTAATATCAAGGTGCCAGTTACCCTTATTGTTGACACTAATATCAAGGTGCCAGTTACCCTTATTGTTGACACTAATATCAAGGTGCCAGTTACCCTTATTGTTGACACTAATATCAAGGTGCCAGTTACCCTTATTGTTGACACCAATATCAAGGTGCCAGTTACCCTTATTGTTGACACCAATATCAAGGTGCCAGTTACCCTTATTGTTGACACTAATATCAAGGTGCCAGTTACCCTTATTGTTGACACCAATATCAAGGTGCCAGTTACCCTTATTGTTGACACTAATATCAAGGTGCCAGTTACCCTTATTGTTGACACTAATATCAAGGTGCCAGTTACCCTTATTGTTGACACTAATATCAAGGTGCCAGTTACCCTTATTGTTGACACTAATATCAAGGTGCCAGTTACCCTTATTGTTGACACTAATATCAAGGTGCCAGTTACCCTTATTGTTGACACTAATATCAAGGTGCCAGTTACCCTTATTGTTGACACTAATATCAAGGTGCCAGTTACCCTTATTGTTGACACTAATATCAAGGTGCCAGTTACCCTTATTGTTGACACTAATATCAAGGTGCCAGTTACCCTTATTGTTGACACTAATATCAAGGTGCCAGTTACCCTCATTGTTGACACTAATATCAAGGTGCCAGTTACCCTTATTGTTGACACTAATATCAAGGTGCCAGTTACCCTCATTGTTGACACTAATATCAAGGTGCCAGTTACCCTTATTGTTGACACTAATATCAAGGTGCCAGTTACCCTTATTGTTGACACTAATATCAAGGTGCCAGTTACCCTTATTGTTGACACTAATATCAAGGTGCCAGTTACCCTTATTATTGACACTAATATCAAGGTACCAGTTACCCTTATTGTTGACACTAATATCAAGGTGCCAGTTACCCTCATTGTTGACACTAATATCAAGGTACCAGTTACCCTTATTGTTGACACTAATATCAAGGTGCCAGTTACCCTTATTGTTGACACTAATATCAAGGTGCCAGTTACCCTTATTGTTGACACTAATATCAAGGTGCCAGTTACCCTCATTGTTGACACTAATATCAAGGTGCCAGTTACCCTTATTGTTGACACTAATATCAAGGTGCCAGTTACCCTTATTGTTGACACTAATATCAAGGTGCCAGTTACCCTTATTGTTGACGCTAATATCAAGGTGCCAGTTACCCTTATTGTTGACACTAATATCAAGGTGCCAGTTACCCTTATTGTTGACACCAATATCAAGGTGCCAGTTACCCTTATTGTTGACACCAATATCAAGGTGCCAGTTACCCTTATTGTTGACACTAATATCAAGGTGCCAGTTACCCTTATTGTTGACACTAATATCAAGGTGCCAGTTACCCTTATTGTTGACACTAATATCAAGGTGCCAGTTACCCTTATTGTTGACACTAATATCAAGGTGCCAGTTACCCTTATTGTTGACACTAATATCAAGGTTCCAGTTACCCTTATTGTTGACACTAATATCAAGGTGCCAGTTACCCTTATTGTTGACACTAATATCAAGGTGGCAGTTACCCTTATTGTTGACACTAATATCAAGGTGCCAGTTACCCTCATTGTTGACACTAATATCAAGGTGCCAGTTACCCTCATTGTTGACACTAATATCAAGGTGCCAGTTACCCTCATTGTTGACACTAATATCAAGGTACCAGTTACCCTTATTGTTGACGCTAATATCAAGGTGCCAGTTACCCTTATTGTTGACACTAATATCAAGGTGCCAGTTACCCTTATTGTTGACGCTAATATCAAGGTGCCAGTTACCCTTATTGTTGACACTAATATCAAGGTGCCAGTTACCCTTATTGTTGACACCAATATCAAGGTGCCAGTTACCCTTATTGTTGACACCAATATCAAGGTGCCAGTTACCCTTATTGTTGACACTAATATCAAGGTGCCAGTTACCCTTATTGTTGACACTAATATCAAGGTGCCAGTTACCCTTATTGTTGACACTAATATCAAGGTGCCAGTTACCCTTATTGTTGACACTAATATCAAGGTGCCAGTTACCCTTATTGTTGACACTAATATCAAGGTGCCAGTTACCCTTATTGTTGACACTAATATCAAGGTGCCAGTTACCCTTATTGTTGACACTAATATCAAGGTGCCAGTTACCCTTATTGTTGACACTAATATCAAGGTGCCAGTTACCCTTATTGTTGACACTAATATCAAGGTGCCAGTTACCCTTAATGTTGACACTAATATCAAGGTGCCAGTTACCCTTATTGTTGACACTAATATCAAGGTGCCAGTTACCCTTATTGTTGACACTAATATCAAGGTGCCATTTCCCCTTATTGTTGACACTAATATCAAGGTGCCAGTTACCCTTATTGTTGACACTAATATCAAGGTGCCATTTCCCCTTATTGTTGACACTAATATCAAGGTGCCAGTTACCCTTATTGTTGACACTAATATCAAGGTGCCAGTTACCCTTATTGTTGACACCAATATCAAGGTGCCAGTTACCCTTATTGTTGACACTAATATCAAGGTGCCAGTTACCCTTATTGTTGACACTAATATCAAGGTGCCAGTTACCCTTATTGTTGACACTAATATCAAGGTGCTTATGGTCATTTGATGGGAGTTTATAAATATGATCCGAAATACAATCGGATTATGACGTAAGTAGATAAACAGTTAAGTGGTTTTTGTGGCGTTAAACTCGTATCATCCGCGAATAATCTGATATTATTTAGGATGTTGCCGGGCATGACGCTTAAATATATCAGGAATAGTAAAGGACCGAGCACTGCGCACTGATGTACTCCAGTGTGTGAACGAACTACAGCCGATTCGGTTCCGTTTATGACAATTCGCCTGTACCGGTTTCCAGATAGCTTTCGAACCATGCGAGTAGGCTTCACGAAATCCAAAAGATGTGTAATTTCTGTAGAAGACCGCGATGCCATACTCGCGTAAATGCTTTGGAAATGTCGAAAAATAAGAAAAGTACCTCTTTTCGGTTGTCAAAAGAAAGGGTGATATCGGTGTAGATGTCTAACAGCTGTGTTACTGTAGAGGGAGACGGGAGAAAGCCATAATTGTAGGGAGTGATATCAAGTCTAAAATAATTGTAAATATATTTTTAAAACAGGGTTGGTTCTCCATCACCTTGCTTAGACAGCTCAGGAGCTATATTGGTCATTAGTTTGAGAAAATGTTATTCTCACCCTCTATGAAAATTCGAGTCACATTAGCTGTTTTCCAAGATATGATTTAATAATAGAACGATTGAAAACTGTGCTAGAATTGGTGTCAATACTTGTTTACCTTCGAACAATAGGTGGCGGCTTAATCTATATTAGATATATCCAGATTATGGAAAGAACATCTAAAACATCAAGACAGGTTATTGAGATCGAGTTGAGGGTATTTTCAGTGTGCAGCAAGGGAAGAGGTAGTTTATTCGTTAGAATCGGTAATTGTAGCAATAGCCCTACCAGAAAAATAACGATTTAGGAGATCGGCCTTTTCAGAAAGATCATACGTAAAGGAGCCATCTTCACGCTCAAATTAGAGTTAGAGTCAAGTAAGATTGGTTTAGATATTTACCACCACTGTTTGGAGCCAATTTTTCGGCAAGATATCCTTTATAATCGTGTTTGGGTTCCCGGACTACATGGCTAACGAGATTCCTCTCTGCTTTTTTTTAAATAAATACATATTCAAATTATTCAACAACTTACCTGTATAGTTTTCTGGAAATTGAGATTCGGGGAATTCAGGGTTCGATCGATCCCAACACGGGCGAAGTGTGGGCGGGCGTTAGCTATAGATGGGCTGGGCGTAGCTAAAACTGGATTTCCCCATTAGCTTGAAAGATTTTAAGCTAACCCATTAACATTTGCAAATCTAGGGTCTCAATTTCAAAACATATATACATGAAAGCTGTAGAATATTTTGAAATTAATTTGACTGGTAGCTGTTGCTGCCATAGGCAGCAACAGCTCCAAGTTAAATTAATTTCGAAATATTTAACAAACTATTCATTAGATAAAAACGAATCTGTCCTTTCTGGACAGAAATGGTTAATTATAGTTAAAGGACCTTTCGAATTTATCCATCCATCATATGACGTTATAATTAACTACCTGACGTGTAGTATGACGTCATAACCATTACGTCATGAATTATTCGATTTAATGCTTAATAGTCCGACACGTTGTGCGAATTGTATGCCTTTGTCCATTTAACAAACATTCTGTCGAATATTTTGAAACAAATTTGACTGGACGCTGTTGCTGCCTACAGTCAAATTAGTTTCAAAATATTCAACAACTTACCTGTATAATTTTCTGGAAATTAATAGCCAGGGAGTTCAGAGATCGATCGATCCCAACACAAGCGATGTGTGCGTGGAGCTGAGCTAGAAATGGGCGGGGCATAACTAAAACTGTAAACGTCCACAACAAAGCCTCGCTTTTCAATATTTGTCAGCTTGCCAATAACCTGAAGATCGTTTTCTACGAAAAATATACCACATGCAGGCATATGTTATTGGTCAGGTGGTCTAAGAATATAAGACATATATCTCCCTAGGCAGCAACTGCTTCCAGTCGTATTAATTTCAAAATATTCAACAGCTTTCCTGTATTATTCTCTTAAAGATGAGATATTGGGAAATCATCGCTGAAAGAGTTAGCCCTTGAACCCTCAAATTTGATTTTTTTTAAATTCAGTTTTCTCATAGAAAAGGTCCATTTGCAGACCAAGAGAACACTTTTTTTTTTTAATTCATCACTGGAATGACTAGCTCGATAATCGAGCCGGTCGTTCCAGTGGTAAATTTTCAAAAATAATTTCTTGGTCTGTAAATGGACATTTCACAAACCAATGCAGAAGCTGTTTTTGAGTGTTATTGGGAAATTATACCTCTTATGTTGCAATAAAATTACTAATTTTATGCAAGATAATAATATCATGGTTATAATATACACCTGTGCAAAAGTTAAGCACCAGCAAAAACAATAGAACGTAGAAACATGATGGTACAACTAGGCTGCCATACTTTTTGTCCCCGCGTTAGCTGACATAATTCCAAGTACGAAATGCACATGCATGCATGACTTCACGCCGCTTGATGTCCGTGCGTGGCGGGAAACAGCACACGTGTTCAGTTATGTAAAAGTCCAGTTTGAGGTGTAGAACATTACATACAGATTTAGGCGACAAGATTAGGAATTTTGTGTTCATGACCGTGGTTTATTTGTACAGAGAGAATTAGCTCTTGATTGTGAACCGCTATGGCAAGACGAAGGTTAAGTGATCGTGTGAAATGCCAAATCATAGGCATGCATACCACTGGTATGTCATGCAGAGAGATTGGCAGACAGCTGAACATTAACCATACTGTAATCAGTCGTTTGATTGCAAAACATGGGCAAACTAACGAGGTGAAGGACAGGCCTAGATCTGGAAGACCGAAGAAGACTACTGCCCGTGATGATCGAGCCCTAGTACGCCTTGTTAGGAGATCTCCATTCACCAACAGCAGAGTGCTCAGCCAGCAATGGGAAACGCGCAATAGAGTGTCAATGTCTACCGTCAAAAGGAGACTGTATGCTGCTGGCATGAAAGCTAGGAGATCTGTCAGACGTCCTCTCCTCACTGCACACCACAAAGAGGAGCGTCTGAGGTGGTGCAACGAAAGAAGACACTGGAACATGAGATCCTTGAAACGGGTACACTGGTCCGATGGAAGTCGGTTCCTGCTTCATGCCACAGATGGTCGAACTCGTGTATGGAGTTCCAGACGCACGGCCTACGACCAACGTAACATCATGGAAGAAGTTCCATTTGGTGGAGGTTCCGTTATGATATGGGGGTGCATCTCATTTGATTGTAAGCTGGATCTGTTGACTGTACCTGGAACACTAAATGGACAAAGATATCAAGATTCCATACTGGATAGAGTTGTGGTCCCTCATTTTGTAAATCATGCACCTGGAACCCACCCTATATTCATGGATGACAACGCCCGACCACATCGTGCTAGAGCTGTGCATGAATACCTCCGCCAGAATGCCATCGAAACCCTACCATGGCCAGCAAGGAGCCCTGACATGAACCCTATTGAGCATATCTGGGACATTCTGGGAAACATGGTGAGAAGGAGGGATCCTCCTGTGCAGAACCTACAGGAATTAACAGACGCACTCCATCTTGAATGGCAACGAATACCACAATGGCGTATCAGTCGGTTGGTGACCAGCATGAGACGTCGTGTCCAGGCCGTCATCCAGGCACAAGGTGGATATACCCGGTATTAATAATGACAGTCTCAAACTCGTGCACAGATGTTAAACTTCGTTTTCAGACACCATTAATGACAATCTAGCCACGTGTGTCAACTGTAGGGCAATAGTTGTCAGTTGTGTCAACGTAACCATATTCAGGCCTCGTTTTCAAGTTCAAACAAAAACATACAGTGTTTCCCCACCATCATAATCAGCATTCCTCTAGTTGCATTATTACCTCTTGCACTAAGATGGATGGGTACATAAATGTTTATGCTATTGCTTTCTTCATAGCACATGAATATACCCTCGCATGTGCGTAAAAATAGGGTGGTGCTTAACTTTTGCACAGGTGTATACATAGGTTATACTAAACCGCTATCAGTTAATTAAATTAGCCCTTAATCACTTACAGACCAGAAATGACCAAATCTGTGATGATGTAAGGTAAACTGTGTGGATTATTTTGAAAATAATTGGACTGGGAGATGCTGCTGCCTATAGCAGCAACAGGTACAGCTCAAATTAGTATCAGACTATTTAACCCCTTAGCCCTCAAGCCGGCTGAAACAGCTTCTGTAGCGGTGCTGCAAAATAGCAGACGAAGAGAAAAATATATTTGAAAATTCACCACTGGATTGACTGGCTCGATAACCGAGCCACTCAACCCAGTGGTACATTTTCAAAAATACTCGTCTCTTGGTCTTTAAATGGACAGTTTCTGAGGCCATTTGGGTTTTTTAACAGATTTGAGGGGTAAATCGTTAACAACCTTCCTCTATAGTTATTTTGGAATTGAGACTATGGACTTTCAATGGTTAAGCAGGAGCGAAACCGCTCTATGGGCGTTGCTGTGCGTTCTATGAACTTCGACTTAACTACCCGTTATCTTTTTAAATCATCAAACAATAGCCTCACACATTATAGATAAATATTAAAGTTTTATAATTTGATGCGACGTAGTTAATCCCACGCTGATTAAAATTTAACTCACCTGGCCCAAAGGTTCATTTGCACTAAGTGACATGACTTCAACATGCCCAAATTCGGCATCCACTCTCAAAATTAGAACAATCCTAATCGATAGGCCTATAAGACCCCTAAATGATCTCTAAATGACTCAAATCAAAAGACGTATTTGATAAATAGAAACTTCAAACACCAATAGTTGTGTCTGTGGGGGGGGGGGGCGTCAGTTTTTTTGCCTAGGTCTATATAGGGGGTTATATCAGATATCTCTTATATAGATCTGCTCACGTGACCAGCAATTACCGCGATCCATTATTAACATATTAGTATACAGTGGTGATCAGATGTTTCCAAACCGCAAAAAAAATGCATGTTAGTTAGTGAAAATGTTTTGTCGAATATTTTGAACATAATTGGATTGGAAGACATTGCTGCCTTAGGCAGCAATGTCTTCCAATGCAATTATGTTCAAAATATTCAAAGGCATCTTTTAGTTTGTTTTTGAAAACGTGTTAAGGTATTTCAGAACTGTCCTGTATCTCCAGCGTGGTTCGTTGTGGAAGTTGATAACGACACTGGGTGTCACCGCCGTGTAAACATTGTGACGTGCTCAACTAGACCCTGATATATCCGTAAATTTTAGACCAGGTCTTTTGAAATGCTCTGTAGTTCCGAAGTGTTGTTGATTCTTCGGGTGGTTTTTTTAATTCAATAGTAATTTTAGAACACTTACCACAAAATAAACCTGTTGTTGCTTCGACAGGCTGGTCGCGTATAATCTATCACCCCAAATACTGAAGGCAATACGACTTACTGTTAATTGAAGAGGAATCTTTGCCGGTCGTTGGTCACAACAGACGTTTCAGTTCTAGGGGGAAAACGTTTCACTTGACAGACTAGGAATGGATAAACTATTCGGTTCCCTGTTTGGTTATTCTCCTGCTAAGGTAAAAATTCAAGTTTTTCCCAATTATATTTAAAAAAAAAAAAAAAAAAAATCATTTTATGAATCTTCTCCGATGATTTTCTTGCCTGTAGGCTGGGGTAGGCCCTAGATCTAAAACACTGTTTAAAGGTTGATAGGCACCTAAGTAGCTAAGAAAAGATATCTATATATATATATATATATATATATATATATATATATATATATATATATATATATATATATATACAGGCAACCCAGTGCAATGGTCGAACTGATGATGGAACGGTGGATGCTCAGACAGGGTGTGGTTATTGTTGTCAGGCACATACTTAATTATTTATCAATTTAGCATGTTAATCACGACCGTCGTGTAATGCTAGTGTCAAAACAGGTTGAACCGCAGTATGAACAACACCAACAACAACAACAACAACAACAACAACAACAACAACAACAACAACAACAACAACAACAACAACAAGGCCTAGTTAAATTGTTTTAAAACTGCTCAATAACATAAATTTCTTCTGGATTTTTTTTATCAGAGACAAGTGCGTATACCTGGCGGAGTGCAGCCAGGGAAGAGAATCCGTATCCACGGTCGGGTTCACCCAGGAGGGAAAAAGTAAGATTGGTATAAATAATTAACGAACAACGATGACGTCATAAAATTACGTTACTACTGACTAGTATGTTATTTATAAATTGATGTCGTAGCAACAGCACCCCCCTCAAATTAGTTTTTAAAACATTCAACAGCTATAGTTTTCTGGAAATTGACGTTCAGAGTGTATGGATCGATTATTCCCAATACTGGCAAAGCGTGGGTGGAGCTTAGCTAGAGATGGGCAGGCGTGACATTATTCAGGACGTGTCATTTAGTTTGTCCATAAATTTGATTCGAAATATGATGTTAATGGGGACCTGTGGTTAATGCGAAATTTTAGCTATGCCCCGCCTATCTCTAGCTAAGCTCCACCCACACCTCGCTCGTGTTGGGATCGATCGATCTCTGAACTCCTTGACTATCAATTTCCAGAAAACTACCACAACATACCAGAAAACAGGCAAAACTATTGAATATTTTGAAACTAATTTGACTGGACGCTGTTGCTGCCTATGGCAGCAACATCGTCCAGTCAAATTAGTTTCAAAATATTCAACAGCATGTTTATTAAATAGTAGAGACATACAATTCGTACAACTGTGTCGGACTATTAAGCGCTAAAAACGCGACAAATAGAATCATTTATGACGTCGCGAGTATGACGTCATCCTACACGTCAGATGATAGCTGGATACGCTGGAAAGGGGAATTTCTAGATAAGCTCAGTGGGTTGGAATTGATTTGAAACTTTGAAGACTGAATTGTAAGAATAGAAATTCCAAGGTAATTATACAGGCAAGCCGTCGAATATTTTTTAATCTGCTTTGATTGGGAGCTGTTAGTAAAATTAGTTTCAAATTAATTTAAAATTAGTCAACATAATGTCATGATATTGACGTGAACCTAAAGACCGTGTTCTCACTAGAGACTAAGGCTGTGTGCTCGCTAAAGACTTAGGCCGTGTTCTCACTAGAGACTTAGGCCACGTTCTCACTAGATAGAGACTTAGGCCGTGTTCTCGCTGGAGAATTAATCAGGAATAACGACATATGGCGTTGTTCCTGATTAAGGCCGTGTTCTCACTAGAGAGTTAATCGGGAACAACGCCATACCTCAGTATGGCGTTATTCCGGATTAAGTCCCTAGTGAGAACAAGGCCTTAGTCTCTAGTGAGAACACGGCCTACGACATCAGTTTCCAATCAAATTATGTCAAAGATAGTTAACATAACTTTTCTTGCATCGTATTCAAAATTGTACTAACATGTTATTTGGGCGGGGTGCGTGGGGGTTGCTTTGAAAACATGTTATCTTATGTAGGAAGGGTATTGTAGATGTTTGTTTATTTGATAGAGATATTTTTTATTTCCCATAGCTTCGTCATCAATCTAAAATGCAACGAGACCTCGCAAGGGCACATTGCCCTACATTTAAGCGCGCGTATGGACGAGCGAGTCGTTGTACGAAACTCATGGCGGAATAACTGGGAGACCGAGGAGCGAAACCAACCAATCTTTCCCTTCAACCAGGGACAGGACTTCAGTATCATCATTCACGTACTGGCCGATCGATACGATGTAAGATGTTCTCCATATCTGGAGAATGGATGACTCCAATCAGTCACCCAAATATATGAAGTTATAACGAATTACGTCACATGTAAGCTGACGTCACAATCTAAATGCGCAATGAATGACGCAGCTTTGTCCGTCATTGACTTTTAACAATCTCTCATGTGTACGAAATGTATGTCTTTACTACATAATAGCCATTCTGTTAAATATTTTGAAAATAATTCAAATTAGTTTCAAAATATTTAACAGCTTACCTGTAGAGTTTTCTGGACGTTGAGATTCAGAGAGGGTTCGATCGATCCCAATATGGACAAAGCGTGAGCGGAGCTTAGCTAGAGATGGGCGGGGCATAGCTAAAAGCAGATTCATCCATTATGACATGTCTCAATTGAGGGATCCGATCTGATGCTCAAGTATCTGACGTCATAATCAAATGTGTCGCTTGTTAGGGGCGTCACTAACAAAATGACATAGACCCGAGTCGAAAAAGAAAAAGGTCAGTGTCTCTGAATTATATATATATATATATATATATATTTATATATATATATATATATATATATATATATATATATATATATATATATATATATATATATATATATATATATATATATATATATTTGGCGCACTTACAATTTAGTAAAGATCCTGTTGAATATTCTGAAACTAATTGGTAGCTGTTGCTGCCAAGTTCTTCCGTACTAAATTGTCATAGGCAGCAACAGCGCCCAGTCAAATTAGTTACAAAATATCCAAATATTCAACAGCTTAACTGTATAGTTTTCAGGAAATTGATAGTCAGGGCATTCGGGGATCGATCAATCACAACACGGCGAAGTGTGGGTGGAGCTTTGCTAGTGATGGGCGGGTCATAGCAAAAACCGGAAAGGTCCATCTCCCTTCCAGAGTATCCATATGACGTCATACTCAGCTAAGCGGCGTGTATGATAACGTCATACAAATGATTCTATTAGGCCTGTCTTTAACTCTTAATAGTCAGACACTTTGTACGAATTGTATGGCTCTACTATTTAATAAACATGCTGTTGAATATTTTGAAACTAATTTAACCGGGCGTAAACTAATTGGAAGCTGTTGCTGCAAAGCTCTTCCGTACTAAATTGCCATAGGCAGCAACAATACCCAGTCAAATTAATTTCAAAATATTCAAAACAGCTTACCTGTATTATTTTCTGGAAATTGATAGTCAGGGAGTTCAGAGATTGATCGACCCCAAAACGGACGAGGTGTGGGTGGAGCTTAGCTAGAGATGGGCGGGGCTTGGCTAAAAATGGACATGTCCATTAGATTAATAAGGCAGCAATGTCTTCCAATCCTATTATGTTAAACACATTTAACATTACGTTTTATTTTGGTTTGGAAACATTCTAAGTTATCTCTCAGCTGTACTGTAAAATTTACGGTGTAAATATCTTTTGAGTCGGACATGATAAACCACATTTATGTGCGAAAGCTTGTTTTAAAATCAATCAAAGTTATTCTTACACCATAGCATAGTCTGACTCATGTTATCGCCCATTTTATTTCATTTCTACCTATTTATTTACATGTATCATTGAATTTTAGATCTCTGTCAACAATAATCCATTTACCAGCTTCAACCATCGTCTTCAGTACGACTGGGTGCAGTTTCTAAGTCTGGAAGGCGATGCTTCATTCTATCACATCTCATTCGATGATGGAGGAGTGAGTTACCTAATTAATGGCTATATGGTGCCTAGACTAAGTATATATAGTCAGGGTACCTGTTTCTAACATTGTTCTGTTCTTAAAGGTGCATATTCACAGCAAAATTAATGAAAATAAAATTGTTTAAATTATACTTTTAGAGGCTTAAACTGTGAGCCTATATGTAATGAAACGAAAAAAATCTTAGCATATGATGATTTCATTCCATATAAATTAATATAATTTTTTAAGTTGCGAAATTGAAATAGAGGCACGAGCATCTATTTCAAAACTCGCAACTTAAAAACTTATATTAATTTATATGGAATGAAATCATCAGATGCTAAGATTTATTTCGTTTCATTACGTATAGACACATAATTTAAGCCTATAAAAGGATACAATTTTAACAATTGTATTTTCAAGCATTCTGGTGTGAACATGCACCTTTAATTTCCAATACTTATGACCTCATTTTAAGAAGGCGGTCGGTCGGTCAGTCAGTCAGTCAGTCAGTCAGTCAGTCAGTCAGTCAGTCAGTCAGTCAGTCAGTCAGTCGGTCAGTCGGTTGGTCGGTTGGTCGGTTGGATCGTTGGTTGGTTGGTTGGTTGACTGGTTAATTAATTACTTAGTTAGCTATTTAGTTAGTTCGTGAATAATCTAACCAGCTGGCTAGTTGCTTAGTAACTTATCTAAGCAATTATGTAGCTGGTTAGCTATGTAGATGGTTAACTATGTAGCTAGTTAGTTGTTTGTTTGGTTGGTTAGGCAATAAGGCGGTCGGTCGGTCACTTGGTCAGCCGTTTGTTAGGTTGGTATATTCATTCATTTGTTCATTCGTCCTTTCTTACTTCCTAACCTTATTCGTTTATTTACCATTATAAAATCTTTTCTTGTTTCTATTTCCACAGCACTGTCCATTCACACCGCCACCACCTTATAACCCGAATATGCCGGTAAGAACCTTTCCTGTTTGATAACATATTCAATGCTGCAGAAATCTATAAAGCTTCGTTGTAGATGTAATGAATATTTTGTAGACTATTTTGTAAGTACTTCGCCTTTCCAGAGTATCCATCTATCATCTGACGTCATAGAACGTCATAATCAGCAAAGCGGCCTGTAGGGTAACGTCATACTCATTACGTCATAAATGATTCTATTTGACCACTCTTTGTCTTTGTAATTCTTTGCTATTTAATAAACATGTTGTTGAATATTTTGAAACTAATTTGACTGGGCGCTGTTGCTGCCTTACGCAGCAACAGCGCCCAGTCAAATTAGTTCCAAAATATTCAATAGCTTACCTGTATAATTTTCTGGATTTTGAAAGCCAGGGCGTTCCGGGATTGATCGATCCCAACACGAGGGATGTGGGGGTGGTGTTTAGATAGAGATGGGCGGGGCTTAGCAAAACTAAAAAGTCCATTTTAGCCTCCTATGACATTTACAACGCTTACTGCCCGGTGCTATTGCGGTGCAAAAGCCACGGTACCATAAACCATTGAATAATTTGAAACTAATGCGAAGGTGTTGCTACCAATGGCAATGAAAATATTTCATTTTATTATAAATTGTCTATCTACAAGAAATTACTTATTTTAACTTTTCTCCTACTGTGGCCTGAAGTTGAATTTAAACTTTATATATATATATATATATATATATATATATATATATATATATATATATATATATATATATATATATATATATATATATATATTTAATTAAATGAAGTAAGAATTTCCAGTCAGCCCATCCTGATCACGCATGTTATTGGGTCAGCAGCAGCTTCCAGTCGAATTAGTTTTTAAAATATTCAAAAGAACGTTCCTTTAATCATAAAGAATTTTTTACATTTCTGGTCTGTAGCAGTTACATCTACACTTCTAGTTAGCTAGTGCTCATAAATAAACAAATATTTCCAAATTTGTATAATTCCTCACTTTTATTGATATGAGAAAATCAAGTTTTATGAGATCTGTTATTTTGGTGATTTTAATAATAAATTTTAATATTATTTATGATTATTTGTCCATTAGACTCGAGAACAAGTGAGGATCCACGGTGGCCTGTACCCAGGCAAACAGATCGTCTTGAAGGGCAAAGTGAATCATGGAGCACAATCGTGAGTTATAGTTAAACCAGCCAGAGTTCACTCCCTTGACGTGGTGGAAAACGGGAAATCATTGACATCGGTCGTCACACCAGCTTACAGTACAACTCAGAAATGCAATTTTGAACACTGTGTAAGAAATGTTCTGTTGGATATTTTGGACTTAATTTGATTGGAAGCCATTTTCTGCCTTAGGCAGCAATGGCTTCCAATCAAATTAAGTCCAAAATATTCAACATTACGTTTTATTTTGTTTTGGAAACATGTAAAACTATTTCTGAGCTAGACTGTACGTAACATAGACGTGATATATAGGCCTAGACAAAATCAGCTCAAATTCAACCCCTTGCCACTCTGGTGTTTTGTCAACTATTTTCACGTTGGGCGTTTGTTAACTTTTTTTAAAGCACACATACAAGCGCTTGCTTCAGCCAATTTTTAGGTGACGTGTAGCTCGGTAAACTGTCATGTTCCTTAGTTAGTTTGTTAGTTAGTCTGTTGGCTGGTTGATTGGTTAGTTGGCTGGCTGGCTGGCTGGCTGGCTGGCTGGCTGGCAGTCAGTCAGTCAGTCAGTCAGTCAGTCAGTCAGTCAGTCAGGGTTTGGTTTGGTTTGGTTTGGTTTGGTTTGGTTTGGTTTGGTTTGGTTTGGTTTGGTTTGGTTTGGTTTGGTTTGGTTTGGTTTGGTTTGGTTTGGTTTGGTTTGGTTTGGTTTGGTTTGGTTTGGTTTGGTTTGGTTTGGTTTGGTTTGGTTGGGTTGGGTTGGGTTGGGTTGGGTTGGGTTGGGTTGGGTTGGGTTGGGTTGGGTGGTCACAATTGCATAATCCAGGATGTATCTAAAAAGCTATTGATCGGATTTGGCTTAAACGCTAAGATAATGAAGGCACTTGGCATGTCAGAGGATTTATAGATGTTGGCCATGATCCGGCTAAAAGGCCCCCCCCCCCGGATCCGGATCAGATCAAATCTGGATATGTAAATCTCTCTCTCTCTCTCTCTCTCTCTCTCTCTCTCTCTCTCTCGTACATTACTTTTTTTTCTCTTTTTTCAGAATGGCCATCAATCTGAAGTGTAATGAAACAGAGAGTGGTCATATCGCCCTGCACTTTAACCCTCGTTTCAACGAGACGCGGGTTGTACTGAACAGTTGGAGAGATAAGTGGGAACAGGAGCTTAGCGGCCCACCGACAGCATTCCCTTTCTATCCAGGAGCCGATTTTGACATCACAATTACTGTAAATCCAGACAGATACCAGGTAAGAACCGTATTGTTGTCAACTACCGTACGGTTCATAAATAACTTAACACACACAGTTGAATAATTCGAACGTAATTGAGGAGTGCAGTTTTTCCATCAATCATATGACGTCATAACTAATTACGTGATGTATAGGATGACGTCATAATCAATTACGTCACCATTGACGCAACAACATTCGTCAAGAATGCTTAATTAATGACGGACTAAGAGTTGTTGTACGAATTGTATGTCTTTACTATTTAATAAACATGCTGTTGAATATTTTAAAACTAATTTGACTGGGAGATGCTGCTGCCATAGGCAGCAACAGCGCCCAGTTAAATTAGTTTCAAACTATTCAACAGCTTACCTGTATAGTTTTCTGGAAATTGATATTCAATGGGTTCAGGGATCGATCGATCCTAATACGGGCAAAGCATGGGTGGAGCTTAGCTATAGTGATGGGCGGTGCATAGCTAAAACTGGATCCCTCCATTGTATGAACGTGTTCTGAACATACAAACTGAGACGATCCTAATCCATGAGTGTTTACCCTCGCCATATAAGGGGGAAGTGGGTACTGCATTCAGGTCGGCTCATCTGTGCCTGTTTGTCCGGAGCTGTATCTAAAAATTTGCTAAACTGATTTCGCTCAAATTTTAACACAACAAAATATTTTACCGTGAAAGAGGATTTCGTAAAGTTTGTGATGATCTATATAACAGATAACATTGATCCAGATCGGATCAAATTCTGGATCTATACATATCTTGGTAACTACTGCTCCGATTTGGCTTGACTCAAATTTTAGCACAACATATGATGCGATCGTACGCTAGGATCCCACGAATTCATGATCCGAAAAAATCCGGAAAATCTGAAAATGTTTTACAATGTGGCAAAAACGGGAGAGCGAGTAGGCCTATTTGCATTCTCTATTTATACTTCGTTTGTTCTTATTTCATTAGATCAGCGTCAATGGCTGCCATTACACAGACTTTTATCATCGTTTGCAGTATGACTGGGTACAGGTAGTCGCGCTGGAAGGAGACGCCCACTTTCACTACGTGTCAGTCTAGGAGAAAGTTGATTATAACGAAACTGCTTAAAATTTACTAGAGACTGCCATGGCTGTAATAACCGCTACGTAAATCGTAAATCGTTGTTAAACTGTTCAACTAGTCATGTGTTTCTTTTTTTTTAATTTTCGATTTTAATCCTTGTCTTTCTTTATATGAATAGTTAAAAACGAACAAAGTGTAGACATACTCAGGACATCATTGCTGGAGAACAAATAAATTCCTAAAAATTATACAATGACTTGATTTCTTGTGGAATTATGCGAATTATTCAAATTAAGAATTTGTAATTAATTGGAGTTTACTTACACATAATTGCATCTTGTATTCGTTAATTACGCCATTAATTTCCACAATTATAAGCTCTGTGAGCTGTTTAGTAGTAACCGCCATATGCAACACAAAATGCGACATTTATGGCAACTAGTCTAGCCTATCAGGTCAGTGGACACTGGCGATGCTTTTAACAATTTATTGGATAAATTGGGTCAAGAAAGTAAAAATAGCTGCTTATTGAATGTCCATCTGCAGCCCTAGAGAATACTATTTTTGAAAATTTTCAACTGCAATGACTGGCTCGATTATTGAGTCAGTCATTCCAGTTGTAAAATTCCAAAAATAGTATTTTCTTGGCCTACATATGGGTCTTCTCTAGACCACTACAGAGGCCGATCTTGGCAGGTTGTCATGAAAACCGTACAGCATTCTCAATTGCAACTGTCCCTAAGGCCGAGATTAGCTACTGTTTGTGTTTCAACGAAGGTCAATCGAGTGTAGAATGGGGCAGTATTAACAAAATAAGTTTTTTCTCTTTATATAGACGTCTACTTCATTTTGTTTTCACTTGTTATCTTAGCTGATTTGTCAGTGAACTTAGCTATAGTGATCCTGCACGCACGCTCCCACATGCATGCGCCCAACCACACTCATGCGCGCGCGCGCACGCACGGACTGGCGTCTATATGTCTGCCCTTTTTACATTTTCAACAATAGGGTTACATTTCGTTATTTCTGGAAGGCGCTAAATAAATCCTGCTGCAAAATTATGCCCATATCAGCATCTAGTATCTGCATTTGATGAGACATCAAAAATCCCCTTGAAACATTTATCAAGCACATGCCACAATGGCGAAAAATATTAACTCGAAGGCGCGTTTCGTCATCTTTAGAGGTACTGACTTCTACCTCGGTGGGTAGGTATCTTTGACCATAGTCTACCCTCAACGTAAGAACTATATTCAAGAGGCGTTGTGGGCAGTATGGAAGGTAAGGCAATTGCCATACCAATAATTTGCTACAGATGATTCGTCAAATCATGAAAATACGAATATTATTTAACCGTTAGCCATTTAACCTATAAGACCAAATACGGCAAGTAATTCTTTACGATTATAAAAATTAATATGTTGAATATTTTGAAAGAGATTTGACTGGAAGCCGTTGCTGTTCGAGGCAACAACGGCTTCCAGTCAAATTTCTTTCAAAATATTCAACAGATTATGGTAAATTTTGAATACAACATAATGATGCAGAGAATCAGCAAGAATGCATGAAACGACTTCTTAAAGTATCCAATGTTTAAAATTTTCTTCTGAGGAAACATCGAAATTCCTTTCTTTGGGAGGAGGAAATCCCCTCTGAGACCGCCCCCATACGTTTCCCTACTCATCTCTAGTAGCTGGCGACGCCCTTGAGATCATTCTGATAATATAGGTCGAATGTCAACTTTTCCATTCGAATCAATTGCATATTATTCAGGAAACATATTGGCGCAGCTTACAGTAACTAAACTTAGCGTATCTATACATTGTAGGCTAAAGGTATGCTACGGACCAAAAATAGGTCAGTGCAACCTACTTTTCACGCTTCACTGACTATCATAGAGGATTCTTGTCTGGGCTGTAGTTTCAAGAGTGTTTCCTATAAGCTTGGTGTATGAACGCATCTTCGACTAAATGTGTGTCATATATCAGAAGTAGGTCACATTTCTAAATGGAGGATTACAGTTTATCCATCAATCATATGACGTCATAATCAACTACGTGACGTGTAGGATGACGTCATAATCAATTACGTCATGAGTAACGGAGCTAAGTTCGTCACGATCGCTTAAATGGTGACGGACTAAGAGTTGGTGTACGAATTGTGTGCCTTTACTATTTTATAAACATGATATTGATATTGATATTTTGAAACTAATTTCACTGTGCGCTGTTGCTGCCATAGGCAGCATCAGCACTCAGTAAAATTAGTGTCAAAATAGTCAACAGCTTACCTGTACAGTTTTCTAGAAATTGATAGTCAGGGCGTTCAGAAATCTATTGATCCCAACACTGGCGAAGTCTGGGGTGGACCTTAGCTAGAGACGGGTGGGGAATAGCTAAAACTGGATTACTCGATTGGCTTCCTAAAAGTTTCAAGAGTATTTCGGAGACAGTGTCCAAGCATGCTGTGTGAATGCATTGGAGGCAACGATTGTGTTGCATATTAAAAAGTAAGTCAGCGTGACCTACTTTTCACTGTTCAATGAACATATAAAATTCACACCAAGACCGTTGTTTCAAGACTTCACATATCATCAGCAGACTTGAAAGGTTGATGCACCTCACCGTGCATGTATGCAGGATCAAAAGTAGGTCAGTATAACCTACATTTCACCATTCAGCGAACGTCATAGAAAGTAAAAGTCCACATTTGAACTTTATTTATAAGAGCTTTTCATACATTGTAATCAAAATCGGTGTGTGGATGTCGTGTAGGCTAAAGGTCAGATCTCAAAATTAGGCCAGCGAGACCTAGTTTTCACGCTTCACTGACCACCATTTCAAACTCTTGTTGGATCTGACGGTTCAGGAAGCAAAATACATCTACTACGGTTCTCTAACACCAGTTTACCTCATGGTCATGGACGGATCCGATCTGTTATTCAAGTACGTAGACTTGTACGATTACGTGATTAAATCTAAAATCGCGATTCTTTTTTTAAATCGTGAATTTGTATGATTAGAATGATCGAATTATCGTAAATAATTGCAAAATCTATTTTTTTTTTTTGCTCGGCAAATGTATGTCAATTTGCAGGCCAAGAGAAAACTATTTTTGGGAAATGGGCAGTGCGTGGCTAAAAATGGACGGGGCGTGGCTACAATTTGGCGGGGCATAGTTAGAAATGGGCGGGCATAGCTAGAAATGGGCGGGCATAGCTAGAAATTGATGCCTCTAGTTCTAGCTATGCCCCGCCCATCTCTAGCTAAGCTCCACATACGCTTTTCCCTTGTTGGTATCGATCGATCCCTGAACTCTCTGAATCTCAATTTCCAGAAAGCTGCATAAGTAAGCTATTGAATATTTTGAAACTAATTTCACTAGGTGCTGTTGCTGCCTATGGCAGCAACAGCGCCCAGTTAAATTTGTTTCAAAATATTCAACTGCATGTTTATTAAATAGTAACAACGTACAATTCGTACAACCTGACGGAAGATTAAGCGTTTAAGACGGACTAAATCGAGTCATTCATGGCATAATGCGCGCACTGTATTGATTACGGCGCCGCATCCCGTAGTTGATGATGACTTCATATGATTGACGGATAAACTGGATTCCTCCATAGCTGAAGTGATCTCGGATGTAGGGTGTGATACTGGTCTTGATGTGATGTTAACTCTATAGAAATCTTATATAGAAATTCTGGCTCTTTCAACCATATATGTTATTTACCATTTAATGACCAAATTTGGTCAGAAAAATAAAACAAGATACTTATTGAATGTTCATTTGTATTCTCAGAGAAAACGATTTTTTTTTTAATTTAGCAATGGAATGGCTAGTGCGGCATCGCCCAGTCAGTTTTAAACTAGTTTCAAACTATTCAACAGAATGTTGGTTAAATAGTAAACATGGAATTCGTATACTTGACGGTATTCAATGCTCATAACTGATACGTCATTCGTTATGCATTTTGATTGTGAAGTCAGCCTTGACATTGTTAAACCTTTCCAGTTTATCCATCCATCGTATGACGTCATGATCATATACGTGACGTGTAGGATGCCGTCACAATCAATTACAGCGTGAATGACTTGATTTAGTTCGTCTTAAACGCGTACTAGTCCGACAGGTTATACGACTTGTATGTCTTTGCTATTTAATAAACATGCTGTTGAATATTTTGAAACTTATTTGGCGGGGGGGTGGGGTGATCACTGTGTATTTTACATGTTATAATTATGTTGTTAAATAGATTGGCATTGCTACGATTGCAGAGTGCTAGAGAAATTTAAATGTATTTATCAAAATGAGCGTGTTTGACGTGCCATCCTACCCGCCCTTGCCCCCCCCCCCCCCACCCCCACCCCCACCCACTTCCAACCCCACCCACCACGACCCGCCCTCCGTGCCTGTAGCTTCATACATCTGAGTGTGGGGAATGTGGAAGTCCGGGAAGGAAGCCATGCCATAGAGAGTGTCAGATGAACGCTCCTGCGCTGGAAGACAAATACAAATTAACTCGGGACGGGTTGACAAACAATGAGGTCCACAGTAGAGGTAGGAGATGCAGTGTGAAGAAACCAATCTCCAACCAACCGGTTCCTCCTCACAAAAACACAGGAACTACCACCGCCACACACACCGCACTCAGCCCCACACCCACACACCCCGCCCACCAGGGGCCAGTTTCACAAAGATGCGTAAGTACGATATTGGACGTAAATATTGCGTAAGTACGGTAGGGGGCGTAAATCGGGTTTCACGAAAAGCGCGTATCTTACGCGGGGGGGGGGGGGGGGGGGGCGTAAATATGGTCGTAACTTACGCGTGGTGAGACCCAAAGGCGTGTTTCCATTACAAGCGTTTTCCGCGACGCGTTTACCGCGCGTGCGTGATTTTTTTATCGGGCATGTGTTATTTAATGCAAGTGTTTCCATTCCAAGCGTTTGACGCGCGTCTCGGAGCTATAGAGCAGCGCTGTCATAATAAAATCGGTCATGAGCCGGTTTTTCATGCAGAAACGCTACAACGCCCATCAGCCGGTGTCTATTTGACTGAAATAATTGCATGTTCGGTCATTTCTGCTACACGTGTCGGTATGACAGACTCAAATCGAATTACTGAAAAATTGATAGAATTAGTTCGACAAAATGAAGGGTTATATAACCTATCCTTAAAAGAATATAAAGACAATATTTGGCGGAAGAACTGTTGGGTAAAGATTGCCAAATCTATGAACATCGAAGGTGTTTCTGGTGAGTTTATTGTACAATGATTATGCCAATTAATTCATATATATATATATATATATATATATATATATATATATATATATATATATATATATATATATATATATATATATATATATATATATATATATATATATATATATATATAGCCCCCTAGGCACGGATGACCCTCCTGCCAGGCTGCTCACATACCGGATGGAGGTGGTGTTGTTGATGATGGTGGTGAATCCTGTATTATTGGGGTGGGGTTGGGGGTGGCGATGGTGTTGGGGTTGTCGATGGATTAAGCCGGAAGATGTAACCTTTTTATTTAAATTGGGTGAACTCAAAGAAACGTTGATTGGCTGAATTGATGCATGTGTGCATTTGTGATAAATTCAAGCTATACCCATTTCTTATCGTCAGTTTAAATATAATTAATATGATTTATTCTGGACCAATATGCGTATATGCGTTGTCATTCATCAACTGTATTAATTTAGCAGTGGTTCGTAAACATTGGGACCTCAGAACATGTTTTAGAACCAAGGTAGTAGCCCAAGTCCTAAAACCACATCAATCTGTGTGTATATCAGTCCTCTGTGTGCGTCATGCTGTGCGTGCGTGAATACGTGTGTTTGCGTGTGAGTACGTGTGCCCGTGTGTGTATGTGGGAGGGGGCTGGGGTGGGTGGGTGTGGATGGTGGGGTGGATGTACCCGTCGCAAATCATACTGGATCCCGGTGTGACTGAAAGATTTGGTTCCCATTTTTGTTATGTATATGCGGTGCAACTGTTGGCTATGAATTTATGTAGAATTTTGCCCATTTTCTCCCTAAAAATTAAAACGATGACTTGAAATTATATGTCAAAATAATGTTACAATATTGTGACATAGATATTCACATCCTGATTTTACTTTAATTGAAAAAAAATTGTCGATGTTTCGATTTAATTAAATGCATATACTGCGAAATGATGTGATGCACAGGGGCGCTTAGCCAGGCCTACATCACCATTATGGGAATATAGGCCTGGCTAGGGGCAATCTGTAAGATGTTGGTCTGGGCGAATGTCCTTTTCTCCATCCTTTATGGTCTTGTCTGTAAATGTTAGGCACAGAATGGGCGGGAAAATGGAAACACCAGAGAGACTGATTTAACAGAAGACAGGCTGTTATCAAGAGTAAAAAGAGCGGTGCTCCAGTCAAGGCAGTAAAGAAGGGGAAGTTTTATGATCAGATGTCTTTCCTCACGCCATATGTCATGCCTGCAAGGTATTTGTTTTTCAATGACATCATTTGTACGAAATGACAAAGCAAGATCAAACATAGATTGCAGACTCTCGCCCTCCCCCTTTTGCACCATTTTGTTGGATTTTTGCGGACACCCCCCCCCCCCATATTGAGCTTGATGATGGGTTGAGCCAAAATCGGCGGTATCCTAGTGTAGAATAACCCAGATTTGTGACCCAATTCTACTCCGGTCGTTACTTTGATCAAATCTGCACCAGGGTATTTTAATATAGACCATGACCAAACTCTGGCAATACTCTTACAGAATCAGCACATTTATGGTCTTGCAGTTTGAGAAAGATTGGATCAGTCGTTTCTTATCGCTACGTACAGTTAAAATTTACAAAGATCATGATCTTTTGCTTCACAATGCCAAACTTATCCCCAAATCCTGGACATATCGAAATAAATGCTTCAAAGTCACAGACAGACGGACGGACGGACGGGCGGGAGGGCGGGTGGGCGGACGGGCGGGCAGGCAGGCAGCCAGGTATGCAGGCAGGCAGGAAGGCAGACAGACAGACCTGATTCCAATACCATCTTCCCCTTGCGTGGTCGATGGCAATTAATCAATACTATTTAAACGTCTCAGAAAACACATTGATTTGAAATTAGGATTATATATAAGCTGTCATTCATCGCTAATTTTTTTTAAGGACCGAGAGCAACATAAGCAATCCTGGATCCAAAACTAGTGATGACGATGACGATACTTGCGATGGCGATGGCAATGCAGAACCCGAAAACACGATAGAGGACATGTGTTCTGATGATGGAAGTGGTGTGTCAGAATACACTCAAAATAATTCTGACAATATTGATGTAAGGTAAGCACACAATCAGTTAATGTAATCCCCTTTCAACAGCGCGGTTTTGCCAGGGGATTGTATCATATTTGTTAAACAGTTCCTTGAACTTATCTCTGGTTTCTATTGCCTCGGTTGTTCCCCGTGTGCCAAATTTTGATGTGCTACACAGACCCACACATTCATCGACATTGTACTCATCCAACAAATTGGTTATTGCCACTGTAGTTGTTTCTTTCTGAAGCATATTGTGTAGCACAACCGCAGCCTTTACGATTTTGATAAGGGTATGTGGCATTACTGCTAGTCTAGTATGGAACACACGCCACCTTACCGCAAGTACACCGAATGCATTCTCCACAACCCTACGAGCGCGAGTATGTCTGTAATTATAGACTTGGTTTTCAATACTGGTTCCTCTGCCAGGATATGGCCTCATTAGGTTTTGTTGTAGAGGGAAGGCCTCGTCGCCTACAATCACGTACGGGATAGGTCCCAATTGCTCGCATCATGGGACAAATTCAGGTGCTGGCAGGTGTAACTTATTCCGTGTCGACAGGGCCTTGCCTAGCGTACATTGTGAAAATGTTCCACCATCTGATTGCTTTCCATAAGCTCCTATGTCAATGTAGAGAAATTTTAAATTTGCATCTACTAGGGCCATGAGAACAGTTGAGAAAGTTGACTTATAATTGAAATAGCGTGAGCCAGTATTCTTTGGAGCTACACTAACAATGTGTTTGCCGTCAATGGCTCCCAAGCAATGTGTGTAGTTACATTTCAGCTCGAAATTTCTGGCAACTGTCTTCCACTCAGCTTCGCTGTTAGGGCATTTTAAGTATTGTGGTCCGAGAATGTCATATATGGCCTCGCATACTTCTGGTACAATCTTTGATACAGTAGTCGTTCCTACTCGATACTGGTTGGCAAGTGAATGATACGATTCTCCGGTTGCTAAAAACCTGACAATCAAGAACAATAATAGGGGCCTATAATGTAACCCCTTTTCATATGCTAAAGTTGGAAACATCAGTTCAATAGATTATTGAAAACTACTGCGGATATACAGACAAACACACAGAAAAACATACAGTGCCAAATGTAATGCCCTTTCTCCGCACCTTCATTGATCAAGGAAAATAAATAAATAAATAAATGCAATTTTTAATTTGTCTTTAATTCAGAACAGTGTCAAAAAGCCAAGCAAAGGTCAGACCGCCATCTCCATATACGTCATCGAAAGCACCACCATCACAGGATGCTGCGGGTTCTAAAGGCAAACTCTATCAAATCCTGTCGCCGACGAAGAAGCCAAAACAAACAACTCGGAAAAAGGAGGACAAATTTGATAAAATAATCTCGGATCTGTTTTCCGAAACAACTAATTCATCTGATAAACTCGAAAAGGCTATGACCGCAATGGCTAAATCTGTACAAGAAACGCCACCAACTGATGACTCGGACACATTCTTTTTATGGATGTCGAGGCGTGTCAAGAAGCTAAATCCTGATACCCAAAACTTCATACAAGATGAAATTTTCGATCTTGTGCGCAAAGCGGAGCGTGGGCAAATTAGCATGACAAAGATGCCAGGTGTGCAGCAGGAAACGGTTCAGAGCCAGCTACCAGAGTACAGGAATGTCGCTGCTCCATCACATCAATTTCCATATCCCATTAATCAGGATACGACACCATATAGCCATGTAATCGGAGAGGCAATGCAAACGGGGCTTGGACAGAATTATGAAAACCGTTATTCAACTTATTAATACACAGCAGATTCTTTTCAAAAAAATGATCTTCATCATAATTACCATTGTGATTGAACAAACGAGTGAACGACTGAATGGGTATATGTTTAGTGGCTGTAGTAGTAGTAGTAGTAGTAGTAGTAGTAGTAGTAGTAGTAGTAGTAGTAGTAGTAGTAGTAGTAGTAGTAGTAGTAGTAGTAAAACCATCTTAAATATTAAAAATTTGGTTATTGATATCAGTGAACTAACCTGAGGCATATTGCAAGTCTTTCATGGGGAGAGATAGGATCCCTACAAATCCTCTCCTTTGTGAGCCTCGCATCGCATTCTCTTACAACATAGTAGAACTGTTCTTTGCTTAGTCTGAAGTGCTGTTGAAACCGTTCATTGTCCAACTCTAGATCCTTAAACAAATGATGAAATGTTCCATACTCTGGCCGCTTCTGATTGATGGCATGTACCCAAATTCTATGACGTCTTCTGCTCTGTAATTTCCTCTTGTACAGTAACAAAATTAATAATTTCCTTCGTTTATAGGTGAGCTTACAATATTCTGTCATATATTCTACCATAAACTTAGATAGAGCTGGCGCCATCATATACGTTGTGTGCTCTACAGCTAAATGCCAATCTGAGTTTTAGTGCAGATACACATGTCCCAGCGTAGATCTCATGATTTGCAGGGGAAGAAATTTAAAAAAAGCTCAACTGCATGCGTTTGTGCAAAATTTACGGCTCGTATGGAAACAAAAATGCGGCGCCGATGACGCCAGGCGGCTAACCGCGCGGCCAAAAACGCTTGTAATGGAAATGCGCCTTAGATAGACGAAAACGTCTAACTCAGAACATCACGTTCAGAACGCCGAGCATTCGCGAGAGGCTAATTAGGTCAACATTTAGGTCGGGAACACGTGTTAAAATTAGATCGTTTATTCATAGCTATTTCATTTGTGCACTTCTGAACTTCTCACATTTTCCAGAATGCATTGCTATCGACACAAACAGATCATCACTGAAAGGTTTGCGTTTACTATATATCGTAATTTAAGCTGCCAAAATGAGTCACCAGTTTTCGAATATCCCTAACGCTGTTCTGATAGAGCTCATCTTCTGCCGGGCCTTGCTTCTAACATGTCAAAGCTACATCTTCGATCTAAAAGTACAGGCAATATTTTGTTGTTTGAAATAATCGAGCCATCATCCTCTAAAATGCCGCTTCAAATCCAGGATTTAATCTAATCGATAAAGCCTGTCTATTATGACCACACTATAGGAGCACAGACAGAGTAACTGTCAGAATATGAATAGTGAATCAGCCAAGGCCCAAGTGTATGCCCTAGGTGACAGATAATGGTTGGCAGATTATTATGAAAATAGATTGAGTGTGTTGTTGCTTCCTTAAGTTCTTTACTGTCAAATTGTTTTCAAAATAATCAGCCAGTTATTTATAGCCATTTTGGCCTTTATCATTTGTCATAAATAACACATGTACAAGTTAATTCACTTTTTCTGGTAAATGAATTTTCGTATACCGGTACAGCACTGCAGTAATTATAGACAACAATTTTTGTAAATTTACCGCTGTAATGACAGGCTTCGCTATCGAGCCAATTCTTCAAGTTCAAGTGGTAAAATCTAAAAAGATAGTTGCCGCATCCTGCAAGCTTTCACAATGGTTTAATGAAAAGAGCTGTTAATGTTAACCCTTTAATCCTTGAATTGAAAAATAAATTCCATGTTTTCATTGAAAATGTCCCTTTGCCGACCAAGAGCTTATTTTTGAAATTTTAACACTGGAATGACTGGTTCGGTTATTGAGCCAGCCATCCCAGTGGTAATTTTCAAAAATAATCCTCTTAGTCTGAAAATGCACATTTCTCATGACCACTGCAGAAGCTGTTTTTGGATGGCTAAAACAAGAAAACAAGAATCATTTCCAGTGACTTCCATTTCCTTTGTTAAAACTAGCCCTATGAATCTGTGGTCGAATACGGTGGTGGCACAATATACACTCTCTGAATCTGAATTGTTCAAGTAGCCATATTGGATTTTGAATGCAGGGCAGTTGTCATAGCCACAATAGATATTGTCAAAAGGAACAAATGATGAAAGTTGTTAAGTTCCATCATGCAAATGTCAAACTTATTGACAGACAAACTGCCAGACCTGTGTACACACTAAAGTTTTTCCAGTATGGCCTTGAAATTAAAATATTCCTCAAGGGAAAGGTTTAACCCTTTAATGGCATGGCTCATACACAAGTACACAGAAAGTCTGGGAAAAGTGTGGAATTATAAGAAACCAATATATATTCAGGCCTTGAAAATTATGGAAAATTTAATATTTTCTCCTACAGCTTTGGAAAATGTATGGGAAATTAAAATATTGTCAGATGTGATTCTCATTTGCAAAATAATATAGATAATAATCAAAATATTGATGATCTTAGCTACAAATTTCATAATTTTTCTGAAACATTTGGCAGCTTTCATATGGACACAGATTTGAGACATAAAATGGGACTAGAAATTGATTATAATTAGGTCTGGAAAAGGTATAGAAAAAGTATGGAATTTCATTCTGCAGAAGATGTATGTACCCTGTAATGAGAAAATGTAGTCAAGAAAAAAAATTGTCCCATAGTCCATTTGCAGACCCATGAGAAGACTATTTTTGACAACTTATCACTGAAATGACAGACTGGCTTGATGATTTAGCCAGTCATTCCCGTGATAAGATTTCAAGAATAGCATGCTCTTGGTCTGCAAATGGATTATACATTGCCCCATAGAAAATGTCCATTTGCAGACCATGAGAAGACTATTTTTGACAACTTAACACTGGAATAACTGGCTTGGTGATTGAACCAATCATTGCAGTGATAAGATTTCAAAAATAGCATTCGCTTGGTCTGCGGATGGATATACATGGCCCTATAGAAAATATTCATTTGCAAACAGTGAGAAGACTATTTTTGACAACTTACCACTGGAATGACTGCTTGGTGATTGAGCCAATCATTGTAGTGATAAGATTTCAAATATAGCATTCTCTTGGTCTGGGAATGGATATACATTGTCACCTAGAAAATTTCCATTTACAGACCATGAGAAGACTATTTTTGACAACTTAACACTGGAATAACTGGCTTGGTGATTGAGCTCATCATTGCAGTGATAAGATTTCAAAAATAGCATTCTCTTGATCTGCGAATGGATATAGATTGCCCCATAGAAAATTTCCATTTGCAGACAGTAAGAAGACTATTTTTGACAACTTACCACTGGAATGACTGGCTTGGTGATTGAGCCAATTATTCCAGTGATAAGATTCCAAGAATAGCATTCTCTTTGACTGCAATTCCAGGGGGGCCCAACTGGTGAATAATATATTATATGATTCAAAAGTACTTTACTTTGTTTTGCAGCCTGTGCCAGGGTGATGGAGTGTGCACCAAATCAATGTCTAGTGTAACAGATAAGAAGGCCTTGCAATGAGATGCAGTCTATAATTTCCTCTTCATCACTCTTAAATGATTGGATGCAGTAAATGGAATAACATCTGTAATACCGGTACAAAATTCCCAAAAGACATTCTCAGTCAATCTCAGAATGACAAGCACACACCTGTGCTGGATGTGACCACGGTGTTTCTAAAGACTGTTTTCAAAGTCTCATATATACTTGTTATTAACAACACACTCTGATAATTACAGTTCATTACATCAATAATCATATTTAAGGCAAATACTGTATTTATTGAATGAGTTAAAAAGAAAAAATTCAGTTTTAGTGATTGAAGTTTTTATTTAACCATTATGTCAAGTTATGACAATGATTTCAAAATGGTTAATTGTTGCAGAACCAGTAGTTAATAAGACTGGCATATATTGTTTAAAGAGTTGCATGGCCTAGATATTAAACAAATAATCTTGGGTTAGTGTCTAAATACACATATTGTGTACAGTCACTAATGTACCTGGCCTTACTCAGTCATTTTTGTCAGTAGACACAATGAGTACTGAAAATTGGATATAAGAATCTAAATTTACACCAGTCTTCAATCTACCAGTTTATACAGAATATGAATTCTGTACTTGATGAATGAAAAATTGTGATTTTCTAACTCAGTCATGAGTATCATTCATCAAATACAGAATTCACATGCTGTATGAACTGGTAATTGGAGACTGTTGTAATTTTCAAAAGATAAAACCTCTGTCCCTTACATAATTCTACTATCCTATGCACATTTCTAGCACAGAATTTGTAATTCTGATCATAAGTTTCATACTTCTGGTCAAAAGTGTTACATTTTGACCTGCGATTTTCATATTTGCTGCTAAAATATATACATCTCTGTCCAAATGTTTTGGTTTTAATCTCAAATTACCTCATTTCAAGAAAAAAATGTTAGGATTTCTGACCAAAATGTGTATGTTTTCAGCCAAAATGTGGGGTTTTTTTCAAGTGTTCTGATTCAAATACTGAGGTTCCAGGTGAGCGATACAATCTCCAGGGTGTTTATTTGTTGGTAATTTATGAAAATATCATAGCCATTTTTTGCATGGTAATGATACTTTATAATTTTTTTTATTTTGGTCCATCTTAACAACTTACAACTACATGACAAATGCTATAAAGTGACACAAATTTATCCAACTTAACGGTTTATCACTCAAGCCGGCCCAGACAGTCCATTGGTAGACCAAGAAGACTATTTTTAAAATTCTGGAATTGGAATGACTTGTATTGCTATGAAATTGACTAAATGTTTTAGTCATGCAAAATCATGATGCCCTTGAAATGTCATATCCAGGCTAGATTGAAAGATTCAACCAATGACATGCACAATATTGCTACTGCATTTGAGCAACATGCCAGAGTGAAATATGTCATCAGATACAGTAAGTAGATGCTGGTAAATTAGCATCATGAATTTATAGCATGAGTGTCTTTCCCAAGACTCTGGAACATAAATATCATCTAAAACATAAACAAAACATGTTTTAAATAATTATTAGCTCACCTGGCCGGAATCACCAAGTTAGCCTATGCCGTGGCGACCGTCCACTATGCGTCCGTCCATCAACTTTTTCTTTAAATGATTTCTCAAGAGCCACTTGGTCGATTTCAATTATATCTGCAGCATGCCTGTGCTGTAATATTTCCAATGGTAACCCATAATAGGTTGCCTTATATGCTTTAAGGAGACATGGTAACCTAAACTTTAGAAAGCTCATTGACGTCCATAATAAAATCAACAGATTACGGTAACCTGGTTCAGGTCCCCTAAAATAAATATAGGCAACCTCATGGAGAGCGTTTTCAACAGGTTACCATAACAGCACAGGCCTGGGCAGGAAGTATCCTTAGGGTCTAGAGATTCAAGTTTGTTCAAACAGTCGATCAGCCAATTTGGCCGGTGGCCATCTTGGATTTTGGCCGATTTGTAGAAGTCTTTAAAAATCTCCGAAACCGCTTGGGAATCGATTCAAAACTCATAAAACATCATCTAGGGCAAGAGCTAAGCCAAGTTTGTTCAAGAGAACTTGATTGACCAAATGGTTTGGCGGCCATCTTGGATCATCTAGTTTTCGCGAAAACAACTTCTCCAGAACCGCTGAGTGGATCGGGCCGAAAATTGTATATGTGTATATGTAAAAAAACATGTCCGCCATGAATCAATCAAAATCTAACGTTTTTGCCGGACATCTTGTATTTTCTGCAAATTTCTTAGAAATTCATACTTATTAACCACTGAGCCAATTTTAATAAAGCTTGGCTAAGCTTTCTTCACAGAAATTTGATTGGTAAATTTTTCCAATGGTCATCTCGTTTTGTTCGGTTGGGTCAGTTGGCAAATATTTCAGGTAAACGATACAGGCCCCTTGGGCCTCTTGTTAATATTCTAAACAACCCACATGCTTTGGCATAAAGACATGAACAAGCAATGTGTCATTTTGTGAGGTATTTGCTATGGTTAAAGGCAAATGGTACATTTTATCTTGTTTTGGTTTTATACAAAAACAAGATAGAGATTGCAGGCCCTCGCCATGCCATTTTTATCACTGTACATCTTTCCTATTCGCCAGATTTTGTCATATTACGACCAAAATTGTGAAACCGTAGTGTCTGGTCACATCCTTTCTTATGTACAAATTTTGAGCTAAATAGTTTCCAAAAATTGGATCATGGCTAATGTTGGATATCCGCTTTCACAATAAAATTCTGTTCTGTTAAAATTTGAGTCAAATCTGATTAGTTTTTATGGGGAGCACCACACGTAAACAGACCGACAAACACACACCACCACCCACACACACACGCGCACATACCCCCCCCCCCCACACACACACGCGCGCACGCACAACACCTACACAGACGCACGCACACACAAACACACGAATAAAATGATGATGACAATACACCTACACAGACGCACGCACACAAACACACGAATAAAATGATGATGACAATTCTGAAATGCTGCTCAAACCCAATAATCCTTCTTTATTGGAATTAGAATTAACGCATACAACAGTCTTAACAATAATTTACTGGTTTATTTTAGCTCAAATTTTAACACAAGAATGTGTGTGATCCTGTACTAAGATTCCACAACTACGGATGCAATCTAAAAACTGGAAGTGGTTACAATGCCATAACAGTAACTAACAACAGGAGAGTGAGGGGCATGCGATAAGATGGTATTGTTTACTTCAGGAAATCATGTGGAGTATGGGTTGGGATGTGATGGAGTTGGGGTTGCCACGCAGTGGTATGCGCAAACACCCCCACCACCCCTCATTGGTGAAATTGTTATCGATCTGTCCTGCTTCCTGGAGGTGATGTTATTTCAATCAACGAAACACTGGTAGAGCTATACAAGCAAACCTGTCTATAACGGTCACTGTATGGGCAATATAGTCCTAAGATAGGTGGTCGCTAATTGCAGCTCACCGGCTGTGGGGGTGTTAGGTGCATGCATGGCATGTGATCGTGATTTCCTAACAGTAAGACTCAACTCTTATGGATAGTCATCAATTGGTCCCAAAAGCGAGTGTGCGTCGTAGACGTATATGTCCGCTATAGACAGGTTTGTCGGCATTTCAGCGAAATAGCCCTCTGCCGTTTTAGCGCGTGTTGACTCATAGGCGCCTTCTGCCTGACCTACTTCTGTACCAGAGAGGTGGTACGACGTCGCGCTAAGAATGCCTATGCCTTGACCTCATTTGGTGTTTTATTTCTTAGTTGGTAAATCAACGTTAACAAAATCACTATTTATAGGATTTATTCAAACATGATTATGTCGACACGTTTATCAAACGCACGCACGCACGCACATTTTTTGGCGAATGTATTGGAAGTACTGTCAGAAACGGCTTCCCGATCAGACAATCTATGTACATCTGTAACAGATGGGCAGCTCCAAAGACAGTTTTAAATAAGCGTAATGCCCCCCCCCCCCATACGAAATTAGGTAACGCTTACCAAGTTTAATGTAGCGGCGAATGTTGAATTGTCGTCTCGCTGCCGTTAGAATATGCAATTGTACTTTCTATATGGTTCGCGCTAGAAGTTATGTGTACTGATTGACCCCGTACCATAATTTAACAACTGACAGCTGTCACATTGCAGTAAACTGGATCATGTCATAAGCGGCGACGATTCTCGCCTTAACGTACTAGAGAGCTCCGCGTCTAAGTTACGCGTTTTATTATTTAGGCGTTTATTTACGACCCCTTTCGTGAAACTGACGTAGGCGCGGGACTTAAATATAGCGTCTAAGTTAGACGGGGGCGTAACTTAAGCACCTTTGTGAAACTGGCCCCAGGTCTCCCCCCCCCCCACCCACCCCCAACACACGCACGCACGCACGCACATTTTTTGGCGAATGTATTGGAAGTACGTCAGAAACGGCTTCCCGATCAGACAATCTATGTACATCTGTAACAGATGGGCAGCTCCAAAGACAGTTTTAAATAAGCGTAATGCCCCCCCCCCTCCCACCACACACACACGCACGCACGCATGTGCACACACACCACCACCACCACACACATCCACCCACACACACACCACACGCACAGGAAAGGTTATTATACGTAATTCGATAAACATATAAAAATTAGTCATGAAACATTCTTGTCAAATAACGACAATAATCTCCATCAGACAGAATAGATTGGCAAATACTATTGGATCATTGTGTATAGGGTGGTCAATGATTTGTTATTGCTGGAATATCAGCTCACAGTAACAGACCTGACTTTTTTACATTCTCATTTGTAAGCAAACACTCAAATCCCACTCAACGTGATTGATGTAGCATCTCATGTCAGGTCAAATAGATGAATCCAGTCTATCGATCAATCACATTACGTCATAATCAACTATGTCACATGTGGGATGGCGTTGTAATCAATTACGTCATAATGGCGTAATTAAATTCGTCATAAACGCTTAATACCCGGTCAAGTTGTACGAAGTGTATGTCTTTACTATTTAATAAACATTCTGTTGAATATTTTGAAATTAATTTGACTGGGCGCTGTCGCTGTTGCTCAAAAGGTGATTTACGGCCGGCTAAGAAATCTACTGCTCATGATACTGATTCAGGGAGTGCTGGGATGGATCGATCCCAACACTGGCAAAGTATGAGTGAAGCCTAGGTCCCCATTGAAAAGTCGAACTTTTCATGTGCCGTGCCAGCTAAACCTGCCTCAAAATGTCTGCCTGAGTCCTAACTAGTTCAACATATAAATCAACCAGTGGTCATTAGCGCGGTGTGATAGAAAGTTCAACTTATGAAACGGGCCTTAGCTAGCAATGTGCTGTGCATAGCTAAAACCTGATCCATCCATGTGGGGTATGTACTGTGTACTCGGCAAAAGCAGATATGTTTCTGCTCTAGATCGATCACGTTGTGAGCTAGACAATACGTGACCACGGAAAACTGGCAATGGAAACTCGCTAAGAACGCGTTGTGTGCATTAGGTGTACTGTGTGCTCATCAACATTTCCAAAACAGACATGTATAGCATAGCTTTTATCACACGAACATAATGGTAATAGTCAGAGTCGGAATATATGAATATATGACTCCCAATCGCAAAGAAGATGATACTAAGCACATTTGGAGATGTGTGTGGAAGGGATGTTCCGTAAAGATGTGTGTGTAAAGCTATGCATAGCCCTACTTTGAGCTCGAGCAACGACAGGTCCACTCGAACCATATGTATGCTTGCCACACAAAGTGCCTCTTCATATCAGCAACGAACAAGTGTTACGGAGCATCAAGAGTTAGATTTCCGTTTCTATCTGAAGCAATCAAAATGACGTAGCTCTGTCACGAAATTCGAATGTTCCGTCCCGAAAGTGTTAGAATTGTACGTTTATTGATGCGTTTCAAAGTTTCGTAAACGCTCTGTTGTATATTTTGAACCTAATTTGACTGTTCATAGACAACAGCAGTCCCCAGTCTAATTTGTTTCAAAATATTCAACAGCTTACTTGTATAGTTACCTTGAAATTTAGATTTTCGGGAATACGCGTGTATCAAAGCAATGTCATGGGCATATGTAGAAATGGATCCCTCTACATTTTCATGCTTATTTAATATATTCTTTTTCTTTTGGAATTTGCAAAATCGTAGCAATCGGAACATGGACTATTCTCATAAATTGGAAATCAACTCCTGGCAGAATATAATATAGATGTTATGACATGCTTAGTAGCATATTTGCACGCATGTTTTTCACCAGGTGTTCTATATCAGTGTCAATATTTGCCCACCTCGTGTGAAACACGAGGTGCGCCAATATAGAAACTGATATTGAATACCGGGTGACATACGAGTGCAAATGTGCGACTAAGCATGTCATAACATATCTATTTCATGTTACATTTGTAGCGTTTAGCCGCATAATATCACATTGACCTGAGCAGATTAACACTGACAGCAATATAATAACTCACCAACAGCTACTCATCCCGCAATGGTCCTTTCCAAGTTTATCCATCGATCATATGACGTCATATGACATCATAATAAACTACGTGACATGTAGGAGCACGTCATAGTTATGACGTCATGAATAATTCGATAGAGTCCGTCTTTAACGCTTGTATGAATTGTATGTCTTCACCATTTAATAAATATCCTGTTGAATATTTTGAAACTAATTTGACTGGACGCTGTTGCTGCCATAGTCAAATTAGTTTCAAAATATATAACAGCTTACCTGTATTGTTTTCAGGAAATTAATAGTCAGGAAGTTCAGAGATCGGTCGATCCCAACGCAGACAAAGTGTGGGTGGAGCTTAGATAGAAGTCGTGTTGGGATCGATCGATCTCTGAACAACCTGACTATCAATTTCCAAAAAAATACACATTTAAGCTGTTGAATATTTTGAAACCAATTTAACTGGGTGCTGTTGCTGCCTAAGGCAGCAACAGCGCCCAGTCAAATTAGTTTCAAAATATTCAACAGCATGTTTATTAAACAGCAAAGAATTACAAAGACATACAATTCATACAATGTGTCGGAGTATTTGAGATTTGGTAACGGTCGATATGGAACCCTTTGTGACGTAATGATTGTGACGTCATCATACACGCGCTGAACTCATTATGACGTCATACGAGGTCAGATGATGAATGGATACTTTGGAAAGGTGAATTCGTACGTGTCAGACTATTAATCGTTTAAGACTGACTATATCGAGGCATTCATGGCGTCATGATTGTGACGTCATCTTACAGATCACGTAGTTGATTATGATGTCATATGATCAAGGGATATACTTGGAAGGGTCCATTTTATCATATATATATATATATATATATATATATATATATATATATGTGTGTGTGTGTGTGTGTGTGTGTGTGTGTGTGTGTGTGTGTGTGTATAGATCTTAAAGGTGCATATCCACAGCTGAATGCCCGAAAATAAAACGACATGCTCCTAGAGGCCTAAACTGCACACCCAGATGCAATGAAACGAAATAGATCCCAGCACGTGATGACTTGACCACGCATATTAATTAATATAATTTCTTTAAGCTGCCAAATTGAATTAGAGGCACGAGTCTCCCATCCAAATTCACAACTAACCGTACGAAATTTATTTATATGGAATCAAATCATCATGCGCCATGACTCACCCCGCCCCACTACATCGAGGCACACAATCCAAGCCCCCAAAAGCACATAATCTCAACAATTCCATTCTCAAGCATTCTGGCGCGAGCATGCACCTTTAATTACTGTAAGTTGTATTGATCGTCTCGCGTAATGTATGATGATTTGCCTAAACCGGCAAAAATGCTAAAAAATATCATATCATATCATATCTAGGATAAAACAAATGGCCTAACGCTCACCCGAGACATAGGACCCTCAGATTCAGCATAGCAAGCTATTTACCGAGCAACGTTGATTGTGAACGTATTTGAGAGCTTACGACCACATACTTCTTGTAGCAAAGTTTGATAAATGTGCAAATGTGTTTTGATAGTTTCCGATGACTGCTTCCTAAAGTGAAACGATTTTCACCAAAATTGCGCAATCAACCTATTACCGAGCACCATTATGTATATAATTTAGGGAGACTACGGTGTCTTGCTGAGGAAGCACTCATTCTACGAGGTCAGCCCGCTTCAAAAATGCGTTGTAAGTAAATGCCGCGAGTCCCTTCAGGACCTGATCATTTGTGGAAATTAATAATTCGGTCAATTTATAAACACTTGGGTGTTTCCAATAGTAGGGTTTTATACTTTTCTTTCGGTATTCTTGATATAGTGGGCAAACTAAAATAAAATGGTACTCGTCTTCCAGATCGTCGCATGAGGAACATATTCTCTCAATCAACGGTGTTGCTAAAGGCTTATGCCATCGACCCGTTTCTACATGTAACGTATGCGAACCCGTTCGAAGCTGGCACAACGCCTGTCTGTGTTTGGCAATTCTAACTGTGTCTAAATAATGTTTATATGATAAATCCAGCGAAATATGTTTATATAACCTACATTTACTTCTATTTTCTTATTGCCCCTTCCATTCTTGGGTGAAATTATCCATAGCCCTTTGCTTGTACAGAATAATAAAATGTCCCCTATCGAGATCCTCGCCTTGCGTTTCCCATACATAATTAAATCCGCGAGTACATAACAAATCTCGAAGTTTTCTGACCCAGTTATTACAGTAATTATTATTAAACCAGTCATTATACATTGCTTTATACAGACATTTTACTAATTTGTGATCGTTAGATTCCAGGATCTTGAACCAATATTTTTAATTTCTTACTTCTCTCATCAGGTACAGAGGCACCCTCCCCAACTCCCCATATACAATATAATTTGGGGTACTTTGCTTTACTTTTAAAATCTGTTTACAAAACCTAAGATGACACTTTTCGACTTCGTAACCTCGGTGAAACCCCCATACCTCACTACCATAAGATAAAATTGGTGTCACCAGTTTGTCAAACAGTTTACAGTAATGATCTGGCTTTAACCCTACAAACTTGCTACATGATTGTTGTAATGAAAATACAGCCTCTTGCCCTTGCTCTCTAAAATTCTCTGAGCCTCCGTAAAGGAACCTGTGGTACTAAATAAAATTCCTATGTATTTAAAATGTTTCACTATTTCTAATTCAGACCCGTCAAGGTACCACTTATCCCCCATCTCCGAGTCTACCCCCGCGCCTGAAAACCATGACCTTTGTTTTGTCAATATTCACGGTTAAACACCATCGCTTACAATAATCTGCTAGAATATCTAACTCTCTCTGCAAACTGCGCCTACTTTCTGCCATTAATATTATATCATCGGTATATAGTGTTAGAAATAATTTTAACATATATATATCCACCCCGTTCCCTCCCTTTCTATACAGCTCATCTTCAAGATCGTTTACATACATGGCAAAAAGGAACGGCGACAAACTTTCCCCTTGTCTTACTCCGGTTCGACATGTAAAATATTGCGATAAGGTAGAATTTACTCTAACTCGAGTTTTTACGTCATTGTACATTGACATAATAATATTTTTCATGTTTCCCTTAACACCTATTTTTAACAATTTATACCATAAACCGCCCAATTTTCATCATGACACCATTTCCCACCCCACCCATTTAAAGGGGACGGTGTGGTGGCATTTTGAATCTATCAATATTTAGACAAACCGTCCGATTTTCATCGAGACCCCACCCACATCCTTAAATGGGGGCGGGTGGGTATTTTGAGCCACATGGTAGCCATTGTGGAATTAAAAAATTGTTTATTCAAGCTGGACATGCCTATATACAGGTGATTAGACACTAAAATTATCTCCCGATTTTCATCGTGACCTCACCCCACCACCTATGACAGCAATAGCGCCCAGTCAAATTAGTTTCAAAATATTCAACAGCATGTTTATTAAATAATAAACATGCAATTCGTACAACAACGCTTAGTCCGTCATTAATTAAGCGTTCGTGACGAATTTATCTACCTCATTCATGGCGGCATTGATTATGACGTCATCCTACACGTCACATAGTTGAGTACGAGGTCATGTGATTGGTGGATATTCTGGAATCCTCCATTCTCTCATTGGAAAGTTTTAGAAATCGATGCTAGCGGTGATGATGTAACACGCTAATAACAAATTTAGCCCATTTGTAAATGGCGCAGGCCCATATACCAATTTGTTATCGGCACGCTCGTTTCGGCACGTCTATTTGTAAATGACACAGACCCATATGGCAATTTGTTATCTGCGCACCCGTTTGTAAACAGTGCACTGCCAATATGGCAATGTAATGCGCCAATAACCAATTTTACATGTTTGTAAATGGCGCAGGCCCATATACCAATTTGTTATCGGCACGCCTGTTTGTAAATAATGCAAAACCTTATGACAATTTGTTATCGGCATGCCCGTTTATAAATGGTGCAGACCCATATGACAATTTGTTATTGACGCGCCACTTTATGAACGGTGCAGAGCCATATGACAATTTGCTATTGGCACACCCATTTGTAATCGGTGCATGGCCCATGTGCAAATTTGCTATTGGCGCACCCTTTTGTAAACGGCACACTGCTCATATGCCAATATCAAACTTGTGCCAACAGGACATGTGCATAGTTGTAAACGAATTGCGATTTCTAGACCAACCTTCATAGATCAGTGATTAGTTTTCGGTCACTGGTGTAGTTTATTTGATATGTCTTACTGAAAGAAACACCGTCTATCAAACAATGTGGTAGCCATTCACTGAATCTGTGTATGGCATGCGGGGGCAATCACTCAACGAGGAGTGACGCACACATTGTTGGAATGAAAGTGCGGTTTTAAAGTGTGCATAAATAAGTGCTATTGAGTTTCAAAAAATAATCTCTTGCTCTGCAAATGGATATTTTCTATGAGATGATTTAAAATTTCTTTAATAAATGTGAGCATTATTTAAAGTGTTTATAAATATAACCATTAACATGCGAACTCTACTCAATGTTAGTCACTTTATTTGATCCTTGCGCCTTGGACTTCTAATTAATCACTTTGATACAGACAGACATTATGTTATCCAAAACAATGGATTAATCAGCGGCTTGAATAAATTTAATTGTCCCACATTTACTGATGTATACATATACTCCCTTGTTCTTTTTCTTATGCATATCAGAATTATTGACTAACCGACTGAAGGAACGAGTGAATGAATGGGCAGATGGATTAACAGACTAACAAATAAATTAGAAACACACGCATACTGAGAGACGCATCTGAACAGCTGAAAGTATTGCTAAAATGATGAGTAAGACCGAGTTAATGAATGGATGGACGTATTGCCTATTGGTGCAAGTTCGACATTGACATATGGGAATTGTACAATTTACAAATGGGCGCGCCGATAACAACTTGGTAAATAGATCTGCGCCGTTTACAAACAGGCGCGCGAGAACATATTGGTATATGGGTCTGCGCCATTTACAAACGGTCCTGCATCGTTTACAAATGGGCAAATTTTGTTACTGGGTCGCTACATCAACACAGATCACACGTCGTTGTGTTATTAGAGCATTAATACAGGCATACAGGAAAGAAAATGGTGAGACCAGCAGTTCATGCAGATTGAGAATTTCGGATCCCGATCTCCGATTAAAAGATCGTTTGAATAATGCTAAGATTATGACTGCTACAGACTTGAGTATGCGGATATACTGGCCTATCTCTGACTGCTGACGATTCCTTTCTGGGCTCGGAAAAGATGGTGTGTCTTTCTCTAATCACAGATTGAACTAACACTTTCATTGCAGGTTTAACGAATATGTTTTATTTTACACTAATAACTGATATAAGAAACTGAGATAAATAAGTCACATTGCAGACTGAAAATTAATTCTAACTTTACCTATACAAACTCGAATATCAATTATCAATCGGTAACTCAAGACTTGCACAGATTAACTATTCTAAATACTGAGCAGATGCTTACGAATACGTACACTGATCTCAGGATCAAAAGATGGTAGAGTGATCTCGCAGCACTGTCGACTGCACCTTATATAATGCAAATGGGTGTTCATAACCATCATCACACAACAGGAGCAAAAGCGGCAGTTTGGATTCTGATTGGTCAAGCCTCATTGCTTGCCCAATAGAATCCCCACAGACTCTCTTGAAGATGTGTGCGCTCGACTAGTTCTAACTAGTTCTCACTGGAACCATTTTGAAAGATATATCACAATATCTTGTTGATATTGAACCACACTGACGTCATGATGTTGTGATTCCATGCATAGTTTCAGGTTATTGTTTAGCTTGACAGCTCGGCCACGGACTTCTACCTGAATCCTTAGCATTCGCTCATACATGGTTTGTCTATTTAGGCTTTGGTAACATGATGCTCACAGCACCACAGGACCTCATCATTTAGTGATCTCTGACCTAGCACGTACTGAAGATCTGGTCATGGAAAAATCCGTAGCCCAGGCAGCACATGAGTCAACAGCACCTGGCAAAGTTTGAACATACTAGAAAACCGGTCATTTAACCACTGCTTCTATTCAAGATATTTCCAGACATAGTTCTCAAAATTATCATTTCCAGCTGTACGTTGCTGAGCACTGACTACTTAAATAGCTATGATTGTTCCTAAAACAATCCTGTATTGAAATAATTCTCAGCCGCATTTTATATACAACCACCAATATGCATGGCATCAAAATTCATTCAGTAATAACAGAACCAGTATTTCATATAGGCCTATCTAACCATGCTTGGATTCTGGATAGATTATATAACACCATCACGGAATGCGTTTGACATTTTAAAATACAATAGTTTGCATTCGTTGTTACGAACTAAGAAATAGTTTGCGTTTGTTGTTACGATGGTTTGCGTTCGTTATTACGAGTTGTATTCAAAATAGTTTGCATTTGTTGCTGTCCAAAGGTGAATAAATATTTCATCCAATTTCATTCTATTCACGCTGCATTTATTAACAATCACACTTGCTGTCTTCACTATAGACCCACGCCATTGCTAATATAAATGTTCATACATCTTTCCATTATCCTATCCTTCGTTCCTGTCTATTCGTCAGTCCTTCAATCAAGAATCTAATCATATATCATATTCCAGCATACAGCATAGAACGGGTTACCACATCACACGCTCCTGACTAGGTCATCTCGCTCTCCTATCTATGTACATGTTATTTGCTACGTAAATAAAAACAAGGTTCAAACCTCAATTCTAATTGTATACATGTTCAAATGCACACGTACACGCACACACACGCGCATCATAAATAATACATATAAATCACGATGACGCTGGTAGAAGATATTTATAACTGAGCTGAATCTATCCAAAAGACTACTAAAAGGATTAACAGAAGATTTGGGCTTCAGGCTCGCCAGGTCAAGAGGTCATATGCAAATAATGCTTAAGATAGGAACTAGCAATCTTGAGGCTAGCTACTTCCACAAAATCCACAGATCCGAATCCGGATATCTACAAGTCAAGTACATTCGTCAATGGACCATTCCATTTTTAGCTATGCCCCACCCATCTCTAGCTAAACTCCACCCACACCTCGCTCGTGTTTGGATCGATCGATCTCTGTGCTCTCTGACTATCAATTTCCAGAAAAATATGCAGGTAAGCTATTGAATATTTTGGAACTAATTGGATGGGGCGATGTTGCTGCTGGCAGCAACAGCGTCCAGTCAAATTAGTTCCAAAATATTAAACAGCATGTTTATTAAATAGTATCGACATACAATTCGTATAACATGTCAGACTATTAAGAGTTAAAAACGGGACAAATAGAATTATTTATAACGTAATGATTACGACGTCAACATAGACGTCACATAGTTGGTTATGACGTCATAAGACGTCATATGATCGATGGAATAAACTTGGAAAGGTGTATTAGCATATGTTCATCATTGCTACATGCAACTGGGTGGCATACTGTATAATGCCACTATGGTATAGGTTGTGAATATTCTTCATGCAGGAAACCCATGGGACAATCTAGGAAATCCTTTGAATAACTAATATGGAATGTGTCACGTGGGAAACAACATCATCCCTGGCAATCTGTCTATAGATGGGCCGAAGTGTGGTATTGGAGTGCACTGTCAAGTATACGGTGCAAAGTGTGGGTTTCAATGCCAGAACGAAAAGGTATGTGTTTGCTGCCAAAACATAGTTTGGTTTTGTTTAAACAATTTGTTCAATGTTCATTATAATTATGAATTCTGCATATTTCATCGGTTGTGGAGTGCCTGTTGCGCTCGGTAGCAATGTGTACGGTCATGTCATGAAACTTAATGACGAATTTGTAGTAGACATATGCGAGTTTAAGTGTTGGTAGTGTTTACACCACCAAGTGTGGGGTGTATATGTATAGCAATACGGTTCTAAAGTCAATTAAAAGTCACTATCAGCACCAAATATCCGTACGTCAAGCTAACTTACTTTACTCCACTAGGTCAAACTGAGATGAAACCATCGTTCGGAAGCGTGACATTCCCTGGTGACTGGGGGAGAATTTTGAAAGAGAGCGTGCATGAAATTTGTGGTGCTATAACGAATTCAAAGTAGTCAACATAATGGTTATTAAATAGTAAAGACATACAATTTGTATAACTTGACGGACCATTAAGCCATTTTAACGGAATATCTCGCATCATCGTTGGAGGGAAGTTAATCGCCGGTCAATGGAGGAATCCAGTTTTAGCTATGCTCCTTCCAGCTCTACCTAAGAGCCCTGCACGCTTTGTTCACACTGGGATAAAGCGATCCATGCACTCTGAATCTCGATTACCAGAAAACCATACGGGTAAACTGTTGAATATTTTGAAACTAGTTTGACTGGTAGATGTTACTGCTTATGGCGGCAACAACACCGAGTCAAATTAATTTCAAAGTATTCAACATAATGTTTATTAAATAGTAAGGACATACAATTCGTACAACGTCACGGCCTATCGTAGCTCGTGGGGTAGTGTCGGGCCGTTCCTGTGTATCATGTCAACTCGCCACGCCGCAAGTGCACGACGAATGATGACGCTGGTTAGCATCCGGTCTCGGGGTGATGGACCGTGTACGAGACTGCCCTGCAGGTAACAAAAACCGGCTCCTAAGGCCGGTGGAACTCAATCATTCCGGTGGGGCCGTGCGACCATCGTCGCGAACATTAAATACAAGTCTCATCCCAAGAAGTTGTGTCACCAGCATGCCTCTCCATAGCAATTTCATGATCTATGGACTTGCAAGATTTGATTTTGGTGACCTAAAAATATAAGTCTATACAATGATTTTACCTAAACAATTATAAATATGCTAGATAAAACTAAAATAAGAGCATACGAAAATACGAGACATAGAGACAGGTAGATGAACTTTCAAACATGGGGCTCCGGAAGTAGCACACAGACTCGTAAGTCCGCAGAGGTATCCCCGCAAGGGAGGCTCCCATACACGAGACTTAACTAATTAACGTAATATAAGTTATTATACCCCTAAGCTGAAAGGAAGAAGATTATCTCGGACGAAATGTTATGTGCCTCACGCGGGCACTACTCCTAGGGCTAGTTTGGGTGAGGAGTATTATCCTCGCGTTGACCATCGTCGCTGAATCCTTGCGAGAGGCAAGTGCCTCATGCGGGCCTCCGTCTCGGGAAGGTGTCGCCACTGCTTAAAGCGGGAGAAGAGTAGTAGGCAAAAATGGGCCCACTCTAATATTTCAACCAAAAATTCTTGAGAAAGAAAAGACCATACCTAGTGAGATTATGACTATAGGGTTGCATGCTGTTTTACGTGAAGATGGGACGAGCAATTCCCGATGGATTCCCTTGTCACCGTCTTATGTGATTCTCAGTATGCTGAATTAGTAGTTACCGCTTTATTTATGCGGGCCTTCTGCTTCGCTTAATTAGCTTTTAGTTTTTCGAAACAAGAACTATTCTAGGCCGCAAATGGCTGGTATCTACCTAGCTATTAGACATGGCTGTCATTGAGAACAGACGCCCTAAGCCATCAATACTGAAGACAGCGCTAATACATGTTACTTAGTAAGATCTCCGAACTGGATAAGAATCCGGACATCCCGCTCCATAACAACATAAAACGTTACAGGATATTGTTTACTTTTCACGAAAGCATTATTAGACAATTGTCCTATCGTTATGGTGGGGGTAAGAGAGACGAATACCCACCATAAATGTCGCATCCCGTCCCTCACCTGGTCCTATGGAACTAACCGTTTAACCTGCCGTTAGGTTCATATACAAGTTGCCCTGTTTTGCACTGCGGTGCGGGAGGATTGTTCAGCAAATAAAATAATAATTAATATATGTTTTCGCAGTGCTTTCCTACATTGGCAAAAGTGCTAACTACTAGGTATCCAAAGATACAGAGGAATGTATGTGATACCACACCCTGGCCATCACCGCTCGGAAACCCCAACAGTTTCCCAGAGTCGGATCAGCCCATGGTGCGGATAGGGACATCCAAACAATTAAGAAGCCACAAGGCTGAGTGGAGCATGAAGAGAGACAAAATCTCTGCCGTCCTATATTTTCTATGAATAAACAAAACATATGAACTGATGGCCATATACATATATAATCTAACCAGAACAATCAATACAGTGTAATATGATCAGAATTATATATTTTAGCACAGGTTAACGAACCTACCATGGTGCGGTTAGTAAAACACCTTACAGAAAATGAGAATAACTATAAACAAATACAGAAATTATAACTAGCGGTCCTAAGACCGTTACGGTACCTTTTAGTCATCGGAACTGTTCTTACGGATACAATATAATTAGAGAAGTACATATAGCAAAATAATTAAAATGTGAAGTATAGTTACTTCAATACTCGGTAGTCATTCTTAAGTTAGGCTACCGTGTTACTGAAATTTATACGTCATTCCATAGTTGACGTGCATTGATGCTGGAAGCTGGAAAGTTCCCGCAGGTTGGTTCCCGCAAGCTGTTGTCCGCAAACAAGATTCCCGCAAGAACACTCATGGCGGTAGTACATCACTCAGCACTGTAAGCCTAATAGGATGTCTAACGAGTGAAGAAAGTTCCCATACACCGATGGCATGGATGGAAGTTGTCAACAAGCGGGGGTTGTTGGATGCAGATGAAGACACAAAGCAAAGCACAATGGTGCTGGGTACGTCAGCCAGCTCTGAAGACGCACCGGGCAGAGTTTACTTGCTGCAGTCGAAAGTTAGAAGAACCTACACGATATTAGTGCGGTGACAGTTGAAATACCACTGGCGTGGCTGGCAGCTCCGGCGAGTCATCCATCAAAGAACATCCTGCCTCTACACCTGTAGAATCACATATTCAGGCCGTAAAGGCCTCACCACAAGTTCGTGTTCCGAAGTAGATATTGATATTCGTGAACAGTAATCAGAAAGTTCCAAATTGCTCCCGCAAGTAGGGAGTTACAAAATTGTTTTTAGTGCGGTGGGTTGGCTGACTGCTAGATATGGGAGAGAAACTGACAGAAAGTGAAGTTATATGCGTAATATCTGTCGATCGCAGCTAGTACAGGTCCAACCTGTTTGGCCCCTGGCCGAGGATGCTCTCGATCTCTGGATCGCGTCTCCTTTTATACTCCTCGTGACGTCACATGCACAGGCGCAGGCTCCAACCAATCATCGTTCGAGCAACAGCCAATCAGCGCGTAGCTAATAATAGTGCAGTCGAATGTTCTAGAACATTCCAGAAGTTCTGCGTCCAGGTGGTTATGACGTCACGGCAATATTTTGAAGATAATCAGGTTCAGGGTTTTCCCTGTATAACTCTTAACCTATTTTGAAATGGTTTACAGATTTAAAAAGCCCGTCGAATTCTGGTCTTGATTAATGCCAGATTTAACGGGAATAGGTAATCAAAAGGATTACAGGGTACCATCTCGGTACACTAAAAGCGTCATCCTATCTTGGTCGTAAATTACATGCTCCATCAAAAATATCATCTAAGCGCGCGCATGCGTGTTCAGGGAACGAATCCAGGATGGGCGGCGCGTACCCAGCTTAGCTGGTACAGCCGGTACCTGACCGATCGATCCGAACTACACTATTAAGCGATTATAACAGCATATCTTGCGCCATTCATGATGTAATGATTGGACACATGATTTAATGAGGGGGCAGGGCTTCATGATTGGATTGGCTCCCAGAGTCCTGAAAAGACGAGTCCAGACATGTAGCCTGTCAATCATCCTTACACAATGCATTAACCCTTGTCAATCATCATTACGGGATAGGACGCTAAGAGTCACGTAATTTAATGAATGTGGGCAGGGGGGGGGGGGGGACTTATGGCCCACCCTCGACTTCTAACATCCAATCAGAACAGAGAAGAGCTGACCCCCCCCCCTCCCAGCAAATGAATTTCACATTAACCCTTGTGAATCATCAGTGCGCGATAGGACGCTAAGAGTCACGTGATTTAATGAGGTGGGTGGGGGTGTGTGCTTGTTGGGCGTGCGCTCTACATCTAACACTGCAGAGACAATTTGGCCCCCACTAAAGCAATCATTACACAAAAGATTTTAACAAAGGAAATATTTACACAAAAGATTTTAACAAAAGAAATGTTTACACAAAGGATTTTCACACGTTACACAAAGGGTTTTCACACCTAGGTGTGAATTTCTTTTGTTGGGGGGGGGGGGGGGGGGCAAACCGCTGCTCTTCTAATATCGTCTTCTTCTGAGTCGCACTTTTACTTTGATAGTTGCTGGCGCCATTATTTGGGGTTCTCGCTTCTGCCCAATGCTTGGTATAAAACCATTCCCGTAACGCTAATGCTATGCATTTTTCTGTTGGCCTCTGTGGTGCGCGTATCTACCCGTATAGCGTGTAGTAAGTGCATAGTAGTACGATTCTAATTGTGTATTTTCTATGGTAGATGTGAAACACGCCAGCCTAGAGATTTTTATAACAAGTTGACTGATAACTGTTGCTGCCGTTAGCAGCAACAACATTCCTTCAAATTATTTGCGAAATAATCAGCAGAAAATACTAGCTAACATTTTGAAAAAGATTTGCTGCAACAACTTTCAAACCAAATTGTTCTCAAAACAATCACCAGGACTTTCAATGTAGTAACACATTCTGAAGATATTTCTAGCAATTCGATTGACAGCCGTGGCTGACTAAAGCAGCAACGACGTTATCAAATTCATGTGTGTACAATTAGCTACATTCCTGTTATCATACGCGTAATAGAGATCCTCCGTGAAATATATTTCTATAGACGAGCAGGTCAGCAAAGCACATGCACGAGCTGTCATGCAGTGGCATGCTTACCTACTAACTGAACAGTTTTGAAAATATTTCACGTCTGATATTGACAACGTATACAGTACAGGTCTACCGAATTGTACGTACATATGTTAACTAACCACATTGAAAACCTGCCAATGATTATTCTGGGAATAATTTGATAACCTTGTTGCTGATTTAGTCAGCAACGACTGTCAATCGAATTGCTCGAAATATCGTCAGAATTTGTTATTACATTGATAGTCCTACTGATTATTTTGAAAGCATCTGGTTGGAAGTTGTTGCAGCAACAATTTGCAGTTAAATCGTTTTCAAAACATTAGATAGAATTTTTTTATCTAATCCCCGCCCATCACTACCTAAGCTCCGCCCATACTTCGCCGTGTTGGGATTGATCGATCCCCTAATGCCCTGACTACCAATTAACTGGAAACTATGCAGTTAAGTTGTTGAATATGTTGTAACTAATTTCACTGGGTGATGTTGCTGCCATAGGCAGCAACAGCTCCCATTCAAATTATTTCAAAATATTCAACATGATATTTATTAAATAGTAGACATACAATTCGTACAACAACGCATAGTCCGTCCTCAACTATTTGTTCGTCACTTCGTGACGTTCTTATATACGTAATTCATGACGTCATTGATTGTGATGTCATTCTATACGTCACGTAGCTGATTATGACGTCATATGATGGATGGATACAGTGGAAAGGTCCGTTATGCTGATATATCTGTCTTTTATTATTTCCAAGTGATTGACGCCCATAATTGGCAGCCATCTTTTATTTCTCAAATTCCTCAATGTTGACAGAGTGGCTGTGGCACCAACTAGATTTTCAATCTAGGGCAATCTATGTTACAAAATTATTGGTTAATCCCTCTCGCGCTAACCTAACTCTTTAATGGTCAAGACCGACAAAAACGGACTATGTAGTGGTCTTGAGGAATGCCCATTTTTTCATCCAAGAGAATCTGAATTTTGAAAATTTAGCACTGGAATGACTGGCTCGGTTACCGAGCCAGTCACTCCAGTGCTAAATTTTCACAAGTAGTTTTCTCTCAGCCGATAAATAGGCGCTATAACTAAGAAAAAAATGGATTTTCTTTACCATTTTTCTGGTCAAGACGGCCAAAACAGCACCTGTAGTGGTCTTGATTAATGTCTATTTGCACGACAACAAAGCTCTTTTTGTAAATTTTATTGTAAAAATTATTATTTTCTTTAAAAAATTTTACCATTAAAGGGTTAATTGATATAAGTAGAATTTCGAGCGTTTTAAGGCACTGTTGACACAAGAGGGGTTAAAGTTCTCATCTATTCTTGAAAGACACATATCCTAGCTAAGTTTATGACTATTTGTTCATTTATGGGCACTTTAACTAACTAGAACCGTAGCCACCATTTTAGATTGATATTTGCTGGCGCCATTATTTCAGGCTCTATTGTCTTCGCCGGTGAGCAATTATTCGTATAAAACCATTCTCGTAACGCTAATGCTAGTCATTCTTATGGTGGCTTTCAAAGCGAGCTCATAGATGTGCGTAGCATAATTCAATACCATTTGTGTATATTTCCTGTGGTGCAAGTGACAACAAATATATTTTTAACAGGTTTACTGAAAACTGCTGATGCCTATAGCAGCAATCAACAACTTTCCGTCAAATTGTTGTCAATATAATCAGCTGATAATACAATTGTCACTAGATAAAGATGTGATAACAATTTGGCTGAAAATCGTTGACGCAACAACTTTGAATCAAATTGTTCTCAAAATAATCAGCAGCGTAGTCAACGTTGCATGACTTGCTTTAGATATTTCACGCAACTTTATTGACAATCATTTCTTACTCAGGCAGCAACAGCGTTGTCAAATTTTTCTCAGAATCATCAGCGGACTTCCTGTTTTGTTTGCGAGCAAGTGCATACAATTAGTTAGGCATATAGAGGCCGATTTCAGAGTGAAATATGTTCACAGAGATCAAGCAGTGCACGATCGCCTCTGACATGCCTACCGTGAATAGAATAATACACTTACCCCCTGATTGGCAATGAAATGAACAGAATTTTCGAGCATATCTGAGACTGGTTTTTGATTCCGTATACCGTATAGGCCTAACTTATTGTGTAGGCATTTGTCTTCAGCAGGTCTTGCAACATTGACTGCCCTGTTGATTATTTTGAGAACAATTTGATTGAAAGTTGTTTCATCAACGATTTTCAGCCAAATTGTTATCAAAACAATTGTATTATCAGCTGATTATTTTGACAACAATTTGACGGAAAGCTGTTGCTACTATAGGCAGCAACAGCATTCAGTAACTTGTTATAGATATATTTGTTTTTATTTGCACCATAGGAAATATAGAACTAGTATTGTACTATGCTATGCGTCACCTTGAAAGCCACAGCAAAAGAATGACCAGCATTAGCGTTATGAGAATGGTTTTATACGAACAATAGCTCACCGGCGAAGACAATAGAGTCTGAAATAATGGCGCCCGCAAATATCTATCTAAAATGGCGGCTACACTCCAAGTTAGTTAAAGTGTCCATAAAGTAACAAATGGTCCTAAATTTAGCTAGGGTATGTATCTTTTAAGAATAGATGAGAACTTTAAGGACCAAAATTTAGTTTGCCAACCGTATCATAGCCTTTTTAAATACATAAGATGATTGATCTGACCAAAGCTGTGTTATTCCTCAGAATGCAGGAGAAGGCTTCTCAGGGCATATAACTTTCAAAATGTTCAGGGAGATGATCCCCTGACACCACCAGATAATGTGGCCTACAGAGCCGACGCTGGACCAATAGCTTGGTCGCTACATTCAGAATCAGCCCGGTTTCGGTTTGTCATCGGCCGAGTAAGCTGTGTTATCAGGAGAGGGTGGATGTGTAAATAATAAACCCATTCCAGACTCTTTCCCCCCCCCCCCCTACCCCACACGCACACGAACGCACGCACACAAACGCACACAAACAGTGTGCCTTGAGAATTACTTCCGGTGGCACTGTATAATATTGTTGTTTATTGGAGACAGAATAATGTCGTAAAAACTGGTTAGAAAACGTTAATATCATTAGTATACTTGCATAGCCCTATAGCCATTCGTTAACAATGCGTCACGTGGTCATGTGACTAACAGAAATCTACGATCATGTGATATATTCAAGCAGTGAGATCGTCTGTTGGCCCGGTTGAGCAGACGAGCGTAGGACGTAGAGGTACACGGTCTCACTATCTAGTCAAATACGCTGAGCAGACGAGAGTGAAATTAACGTCTAGAATCTTTAGCTAAGGTAAGGAGATACGAATTTCTCTCTAGAACAAACACATAGTGGTTATTATTATCTTTTACGAAAAAAGAAAACTCAAAATTATCCATTTAACCCCCTCAAATTTCAATTGCAAGACAACTATAGTGGACAGCTGGTGAATATTCTCAAACTAATTCGACTGGGAACTGCAACAGTTCCCAGTCAAATTAGTTTCAAAATATTCAAATTGACAACGGAATATCCCTTATATCATTAAACTGTACGTTTTTGGTCTGTAAGGATTAAAGGGTTACCAAAAAATAGAGCTTTTCTTCTATCTTCTTGATGCAGACTCCATTATTACCATAAAGCTAAATGTGTATCTTGCCTGTCTGTCTGCTTTTATTCCTCCCGGTCGATTCGCCCGGCATTCATCCGCCCGGCCACTGACCCGTCTGCTATAGTAGACGCGCAAACTGCCTATGCCTCCATTCACTCGTCCATCTATAAAGTAATTTTTCACCTACGCATATTCATGTCTGTCTGTCTGTCTGCCTGCCTGCCTGCCTGCCTGCCTGCCTGCCTGCCTGCCTGCCTGCCTGCCTGCCTGCCTGCCTGCCTGCCTGCCTGCCCGCCCGCCCGCCCGCCTGCCCGTTGGCCGTATGTCTGTCCGTCTAAATTGGTGCGCTACGTGTTGTCTCGCTGCCTACCTGTCCGCTTGTTTGCCTGTCTGTCTGCCTGTCCGTCTGTCTGACGCTCTGCTTGCCTGCCTGGCTGCCTGTCTGTCTGCTTGCTTGCCTGCCTATCTATCTGTCAGTCTACCTAAATAGCTGTACTACATATGATCTGTGCTCACTAAAACATAGAATCCAGAGATACTAGACAACTCGGGTATCTGTACAATACATGGAATTCTGCCGGTGAGTAAGCCACCACGGGCTATACAGGCTGGCACTCGAATCGACAACGAGTTTACATAACCGGTCGTCTTGACCCCAAACGTAGCTATACACAGCCGCGCGTTACAGTCCTATGCGATCAGATATGTCAACCGGAGCGAAATTTATTAAATTCACAGCTTAGATACTGTAGCGTGAAGGGATAGGCAGAGATATGTGCTTAGTTATCTCACGCATAAGGTAACCGCAATCTGTATCAATTTGTCGTTTAACCCTTTAACACTCAAGTCGGGAGAAGACCAATTTTGAAATTTTACCACTGGAATGATTTTTAAAAATAGCGGCTTCTCTTGATCTGCAAATGAACACATTTTCTTGAACAAATTTGCGAGTTAATGTACACTGAATCAGTCATGTAGAATGAGAGTTGCAAAACCCAGAACTGGGTGTGAAGCTGGGAGTTAGTAGGCCTAAATCGTTTGGTTTGGTGAGGGGTAAGAAATATTCCTGGGTCCTCATAGCTACGCCTCCAAGCAAACCCCACCCCCACACTTCCCACCCTCTCGCCAGCACAACCTGGCTACGTACATTCACCGAATCATAAAGACATCAGCCATGGCTGGTCTAGATCACCGTGATAAGCTATAGACAGACAGACAGCTATCTTCAGTCCTCTTTAAAAAGTATTTTTACGCATACCAGCTTTTTTATTTGCTGTCTGTCTATCTGTCCGCCCGCCCGCCCGCCCGCCCGCCCGCCCGCCCGCCCGCCCGCCCGCCCACCCGCCCATCCGTCCGTCCGCCCGCCCGCTCGCCCGCCCGTCCGCCCGCCCGCTCGCCCGCCGTCCGCCCGCCCGTCCGTCCATCTATCTGTATGTATGTCTTTAATTTCCCACAACACCAACATTCAAGGACATATTTTTATCTTTTGATGTTTTAGCATCTTACCAATATTTTCGCCATGGAAGTGAAGTCTATGGCAGCAACAGTTCCCAGTCAAATTGGTTTTAAAATGTTCAACAGAATGTATATTAAATTGTTAATGACTGTCAGTTAGATCTTCCTTTCGGGGTTACTTCATTTTTATTGCGATATCAGCTAACATGTGACGTAATTGATTATGACGTCAGATACTTGAGTGACAGATCAACTACCTCCATTCTAACCATACCAATATCGAATTGATAATAATAATAATAATAATAATAATAATAATAATAATAATAATAATAATAATAATTATTATTATTATTATTATTATTATTATTATTATTATTATTATTGTTATTATTATTATATAGTGGGTCATTTTCAAAATTTCATTTTAAATTACAATCGTCGCACTATGCCAATAGTAGTCCTACTATACACAGTTGTGAAACTAGAAAATCACGAGAGCTCACTTATCCAATGTACGCATGCGCAAACATTAAATCAGATCACTCCGGCCGTGTTTACCGCACTTTTATAACCTAACATGTATAGTCCGATTTAAAAGAGCAAAGGGCATATTGTGCTAGGTGGGTTGAAATAAATGCCTGATTTATGAGCGGATTTAGTGAAAAGTCTATCCTGTACTGATTTTCTTCTTTTAATAAAGATAACTGTAATCTAGCTAACGACCACGTATTATAAACGTTATCTATAAGGCGTAGGCATGTAAGTGGGGATCTCTTAAGTATGTGTGTAGGTGTGAGTGAGTGTGAGTGTACGCGTGTGTGTGGGAGTAACGCACTAAGTGCCATGATTAGTAAATGAGTTGACTATGTACTGGGCACTTGGTTGACTTAGTGTCAACGCCAGAGCCGGATTAAGCATGCTTAGGGCCCAGGGCTAATTAGTTACTAATTAGTTACGCAACCCACTTATCGAGCAGGTCAAGAAGGAATGCGGCTGCTGCCACTGTCGCTGCTGCTCCCAAATACAATAAATTGGTTTCAAAATATTGCTCAGCTTACATATATCATTACTGTAAAAGTGAGATACTGGTATTACAGGTTCAAATGGGTAGAATGTGATAATCGATTTTGATTTCGAGGCCCCTTATTTTTTGGGGCCCCCTGGAATGTAACCCCGTTAGCCCTTCCCTTAATCCGGATCTGGTCAACACCAGCTGATCTTCATCAATATTAACGAGTTTAAATCATGAATTTGCGCACACGTTTAACCATTTGACTACGAAGCCGGCCCTAACCGGCCTCTGTAGTGGTCTTTGGGAATGCCCATTTGCAGGCGAAGAGAAGAGTATTTTTGAAATTTTACCACTGGAATGACTGGCTCGATGAGCGAGCCAGTCATTCCAGTGGTAAATTTTCAAACATGCAAATGGGCATTCTATAAGTAGATATTTTAATTCTTTGACCAAATTTAGTCATCAAATGGTTAATGCCGTATATCTTTTCCACAGGTGAACAATGTGATATTAAACGTAGCCTAACATGTTTGTTTTTTCTACACTATTTAGACAAATACATTTAACATCGTTCTCTTTACATTTACTTTTCGACTTTCAGAATATAATATTTTTTTAAATTATGCATGATGTTATGGATTTATGAGTTGACAAAATTTAATGGCAAGTTTAGACGCATCTAGAACGTCACCCTTTCCAACTCGTGCGTGCGTGTGCGTGTGTGGCTACTAAACACGAATTTACAGTCTTGAATTTGATTACTCAATGGAGTTCGCTGACTTTATGTAACATTTAGACAGTCTCAAGAACCTCTAGTCAAATGCCATTGAACATTCGCAATGGGAAGCTTAGCAAATGGGTCTGATTGCTTGATTAGTTTGGTGGTTATCTTGGATATCCTAAGTCTTTCACACAAAAGACAATCATCCGTTATAACCCTTGAATGGGTCAAGCCCAAATTTTTAAATTATGATTAGAGAATAAGCGAGTTAATTAAGTTTCTTCGAGCAAGGTTAACATGTATAAACGTGAATATGAACCAATCAGAAGTGAGCATGCATCGGCTCAAGTGGCTCATATAGGCGAGTAATTTTATATCACAGTGACTATCTCTCGTCCAATGGACATTTCCAGTTTAACCATCCATCATATGACGTCATAATCAAATACGCGACGCGAATGGCGTAATTAAGTGAGTTACGAACGCGTAATTGCTGACGGGCTATAGCGTTGTTGTAAGAAGTGTATGTCTTTACTATTTAATAAACATGTTGTTGAATATTTTGAAACTAATTTGACTGGGCGCTGTTGCTGCCATTGGCTGCAACACCACACAGTCAAACTAGTTTCAAAATATTCAACAGCTTTCATGTAGTTTTCTTGAAATTTGAGCTTCAGAGAGTTCAGGGTTCGATCGATCCCCACACGTTCAACGCGTGGCTGCAGCTTAGGCATAATTGGTGACGGACTAATCGTTGTTGTACAAATTGTATGTCTTTATTATTAAATAAAGATGCTGTTGACTATTTTGAAACTAATTTGACTGGACGCTGTTGCTGCCATAGGCAGCAACAACACCCAGTCAAATGAGTTTCAAAATAGTCAACAGCGTGCCTGTATAGTTTTCTGGAAATTGATAGTCAGGGTGATCAGGGATCGATCGATTCCATCACGAGCGAGGTGTGGGTTGAGGTTAGTTAGAGATGGACGGGGCATAGCCAAAACGTGGTTCCTCCATTGGTCTGTAAGGACCATTTGGTAGTAAGTTTTGCTTGTGTTAAGCGGGGCGCAGATGGCCAATATTTTCTGACTTCCAACAAAAACAATGTTCCGTGTAAATGTTTCTCTTGAGCCGCACACGTGCAACAATTCCAGGCTAAATTCTTCTTTTTCTCCTGAGAATAAAATCATCAGACTCCACATGTTCGCCTTCATCCATGATGTGGGCCGCCATTTTGAATCACATGAACGCATGCAGGGTGAACGCTGATTAGTCAATGATAAAAAGTATTTTGCAACTCTGTTACTAAACACCGCAGACGGCCAACAATGTTTCGCTGGGCATCGCACGCGAGAGAACAATGTTAGGCGATATTGAACATGTTTAATATCAGAAACATTGTTGGCGAAGAATGTTTCGATGGATTTTTTTAGTGCAGACAGCCAACTTTTTCTCCGAAACATTTTTCTCAAAAATGTGCCAAATAATATGTTGGCCGTCTGCGCTGGTATTTATAAGCAAGCGTAGTCGTCACTTTTGGCTAGCCGCCAATATTGTCAGGCGAATTATATATGCCCTTTAAGACACCTGTTTCCACTATAACAGTATTATTACTACGCATCCCGTTGAAGTACGGTGTGAGTATTGTGTTTGTTGTGTGTCCGTCTGTTTTTCTATCTGTTATATCTGGTTGTTTGTCGATTTCTCGGCAACATATCTCCAGAATGTAAGAAGGTGGAATCACATACACTCATATGGAGGATGAAGAGAGAGAGAGAGCGGGAGAGTGAGCGAGCGGGAGAGTGCGAGCGAGCTAGCGGGAGAGTGCGAGCGAGCGAGAGGTTGGTTGAGATTCATGTCAACGTGTCACATTTATGGCAAAACTCTGGAAAGAAAGACGGTAGAATCACTCAATTTTGCTCATCCATATATCTATTATTAGCATCAAATATCTAAGTCACAAAGGTCGCTAAATGCATACCGGAATAGACATTTTAACAACAAGGGAACTTTCCAATTTATGCATCCATGACATGATATCATAATGAACTACGTGGCGTGTAGCATGACGTCATAATCTATGACATCATGAGTGACGGATATAAGTACGTCACAAACGCTTAATTAAAGACGGACTACGCGTGTACGAATTGTGTGTCTACTACCGTATTTAATAAACATTAAGTTGAATGTTTTGAAACTAATTTCAAATAGGCAGCAACAGCACACAGTCAAATTCGTTTCAAAATATTCAACAGCTTACCTGTATAGTTTTCTGGAAATTGTTAGTCAGGGAGTTCAGGGATCGATCGAGAGAAGCGTGGGTGGAGCTTAGCTAGAGATGGGCGGGGCATAGCTAAAACTGGAAAGGTCTTTTAGCCATATTGAATTCTGAAATACAAGACGGTAGACTAACCAAAATTGGGACAATTCAAATTGTGGTGAACTAGAAACCATTTAAGTTTCAGTTTAATGGGTACAATATTTAGGCCATGGGGGGGGGGGGGGGTTCAATAAGTGTATCTCAGAATGCAAATATGTGGTCATCAGTAACTGTGTAATGTAAAGTACTAGAATCACCAAATTTTGCACACCCATTCAAATTATGGTTCACTAGAAATATTTTGAATTTAATGACAAATGTTCAAATATCTAGGTAACAGAGTCCCTGAATGCTTACAATAAATCACTTTTCTACCATATCTCTGGAATGCAAATCGGTAGAATTAAATGGCCGGTAACAATTTGGAGTACACCTGAGACACAATAATAAACTCTTTCAGCACAAAGGCCATCAAAACACGCAAAAGGCTAGGTCACAAGGTCACTAAATGTATTAGCAAAATAGAGCATAAATATGTGAATCAGCATGTTCTCTGCAGTCTACTTATTATTATTATTATTATTATTATTATTATTATTATTATTATTATTATTATTATTATTATTATTATTATTGAATTTCAGAAAGTGTATAGCGCTACAATATGTCTTATCAAGCAATTATACGGGTAAGCACCAAATTCGTTGTATTACCTCATTATATAGTTGTGTTAAATAGCTATATGTAGTAAGGATCTATAAATATTATTGTAGTGGTGTAACACATGGCCTACAATACTATATAATCGCTCAATTCGCATAATGGAATGATAACGGGTGGGTGACTGGTTAAATTATAGCAACTTGAGTGGACCTTTCTAGATTTAGCTATGCCCCGCCCATCTCTAGCTAAGCTCCACCCACACCTCGCTCGTGTTGGAATCGATCGATCTCTGAACTATCTGACTATCAATTTCCAGACAACTTTACATAAAGCTGTTGAATATTTAAATACTAATTTGACTGGGTGCTGTTCGCAACAGCGCCCAGTCAAATTAGTTTCAAAATATTCAACAGCATGTTTCTTAAATAGCAAAGACATACAATTCGTACAACGTGTCGGACTATTAAGCGTTAAAGACTGGCTTAATAGAATCATTCGTGACGTCATGGTTATGACGTCAACATACACGTCGTGTAGTTGATTATGACGTCATATGAGTGAGTGAGGAAATGGATTCATGAATTACATTTGTATCAAGTAGACTTTCACTTTGAAATGGTTTAAAGTTAACATCTAATAGTTATCTGATTGGAAGGATTGAAATCTGATAATGTGAAAAACATTTCTGGCAAACAAATTTTATCACATGAGCAGATTCCCATACAAACATGTTTAATTGTCCGATTGTTGAGTTTTTTGCAGACCGCATTCCAAGGAATATATCTCTAGAACTGCTAGATATTTTGAAAACAATTTGGCTGAAAGTTGTTGGGGGCCGGGTCAAGAGTTTGTGTTCATTTAAATTAAGGTCTGGCGTCTTGCAGCAGGGAGACAGTCAAACAATTAAATATCACTTGTTACAGGGGTTTGATGTAGTGAGAAATACTTCCATTCAATCCCTCGGTCCATTATGAAGAACTATGCCCGTTCCTAATGGAGGAATCCAGTTTTAGCTATGCCCCACCCATCTTTAGCTAAGCTCCACCCACGCTTCGCCCGTTTTGGGATCGATCGATTATTAATTTCCAGAAAACTATACAGGTAAACTGTTGAATATTTTGAAACTAACTTGACTGGTGCCTACTCAAATAAAATTCAAACCATTCAGCAGAATTGTAAATTCCTCAAAGATGTCTAATTTGCATACACTTTAGTGACATACTTTTACATTTTTGTGATGTAGCTACATCATTTTGATTATGACATCAGTTGAAAAGTGACATATTTCATTAGTTGACAGATCGGATCCCTCCACTGACCACATATTATAATTCATCAATTTCCACCTTCTCATAGAAGTAATATATCACATGTGATTCTGATGTTAGTGAGATAATAAATTTATCAATAAAGTTGTTGTTAAATTCACTTCAGTTATGCTCTTATTAGCTGGTGTGCCATACACATGTATTTTCCTCCAGTCATTGTCGGATGCTGTGGCAATTCCTGGAGGATTACGCCAAGGAAAGCAGATTATCATCAAAGGTCAAGTAAGCGATGGCGCAGAGCAGTAAGTATTGCATGAGTGGATGTAATGTGTTTTCCTTCTCGAATGTGTACATGCTGATAAGCCTTTCATGATCTTATAGGAGCTCGCAGACGTGAACCCATTGGATTTCTTCTTATCTTTATTCCTCTCCTTTATCTAATGTTTCTTTTTCACCTTCTTCGCCTCTCTTTTTCTTCATCATCATCATCATCATTTTCTTCTTCTTTCTCTTTGCTTCTTCGTCTTCTTGAGTGAAGAAGCATATTCACAAGCTCGGATTGGTACTCTTTATGTTCTGGTAAGCCGTTCTTCACACCACGCCCATAGTTCCACTCAAATGGCTTTGGGTGAGTCAGGGTTGTCTCTCACATGGGTACTTCGCTAGGATGTTGTTCAAGAATGTGTGAAAGGTTCTGTGCACCTATACCATTAGGACTGATAGTTGTCTGTGTGTTTGACAGTAAAGCTCAGAAATAAATTAAGTTTCCAAAAAATAAAATGTACTGTTGAGGATTTTGTACATAATGGACCTTTCCAGTTTATCCATCAATCATATGACGTCATAATTAACTGCGTGACGTGTAGGATGGTACCATAATCAAGACGTCATGAATAAAGTAGATAAGTTTATCATAAACGCTTAATTGATGACGGACTAAGCGTTGTTGTATGGCTTTACTATTTAAATAAACTTTCTGTTGATTATTTTTAAAGTAATTTGACTGAGCGCTGTTGCTGACGTAGTCAGCAACACCATCCAGTCAAATTACTTTTAAAATATTCATCAGCTTACCTGTTTAGTTTTCTGGAAAGTCAGAGAGTTCAGGAATCATCATCAAGCTCACGCTTGGGTACAATTTACTCGGACATAACATCAAAAGCATATCAATGACGAAAACTGCAATGGTGTTCAGAAAACTCCATTGCCAGTCATTCCAGTGATACATTTAAAAAAAATAGTCTTCTCTTGGCCTACACATGGACATACATTCACTGAGCAAAATGTCAATTTTTGTAACCGATTGCATTAAAAAGTAAATAAAAGGTTGTAATTGAAATATTGTATGCAGTAGAAGTTTTTTACGATTATTCGATTATATAATTTTTAATCATATAGGTTTTCGATTTAATCACGTCATCGCGCAAGCCTAATTCATTTCTCACATATATCAGGACAGAGGTATGTATCTTTGGAAGCCTGTTCAGAGAAGCTACCTTTTTCAGCAATTAATGCGGATGATGATTTTCAATTTTTTTAGTGAAAATAGAATGTGTATCTGTAGCAGTAGAATCCATTTTCAGAACTACTGTAGAAGTCCATTACCGTGTAACAATGGTTATTATGATGTAATCGCATGGGGGCTATTCTAACACACCATTATGTACATTAATAATAATAATAATAATAATAATAATAATAATAAATCTTTTTTAGATTTGTAATTAACCTACAAAGTTATGGAGATGAATCATCTGACATTGCGCTTCATTTCAACCCCCGCTTTGAAAATCAAGTTGTGGTTCGCAATTCTCGAAGTGGTGATTGGGGAGAAGAAGAAGTCGATCAACCTTGGTTTCCATTTTCGTCTGGTTCGGACTTTAGCGTTAGAATCGTTGCTACACATGACAAATTTAGGGTGAGGAAAATAATATGGAAATAGGTAAATATCAGGCCGGGTTCTCACTATAGAGTTAATCTGGAATAACGCCATACTTCAGTACAGCGTTATTCCGGATTACGTCTCTAGTGAGAACACGGCCGTAGACGCGAGCCCATGCAGCATAGTCTATGTATTCACCATTGTCGTATACTAATGACTATTCACACACGTTGCATATACTTACAATCCATTTGTCAAACTTATGGAATGTTCAAACTTTTACCATTGTGCTGATTTTAAATTTCATAATAACTCACTTTCACTTGTGATGAAATTGAATATAAAGGTGCATATTCTCACCAAATTGCGTGACAATAATATTGTTAAAATTGTATAATTTTAGAGGCATAAATTGCGTATCAAAATGTATTGAAACGAAATAAATTTTAACATAATGGGTTCATTCTGTATAAATTAATATACTTTTTAGTTGCTATGTTGAATTAGGGACTCGTGTCTAATTCGATTTCACACCTTGAAATAATTGTTAATTTATACGTAATGAAATCGTCCTATCTTAAGGTATAGGGGGCCTACTTCGCTTCGTTAGATCTATACACACAATCTAAAGCCGTGTTCTCACTGGAGAGTTAATCGGGAATAACGTCATACGTTAGTATATCGCTACGCCGGTTAAGTATCTATTGAGTGTTCTCACAGGAGACAACCGGCGTAGCGCCATACTGAGGTATTATTGGGTTATTCCCTTTATCTCAATGCATACTAAGGCCGTGTTCTCATACAGCCACTATTTCGGTAAATACCAGTTATATCGGCTAGCGTTCTCATTGAACTGGCTCTTGCACCGGAATAAATACGTCACTTATTTCGAAATTTAATCCCACAAAATCGGCGGATTATCTTCCGATATATCACTATTGCGTCCCTATGTGAACGGTACCTATTCCCTCAAGATTTACCAGGTAGCATTACCGTCACTATTTTCTCTCACTGTCTGCCAGGTAGCGCTACGATCATAATTGTATCTTGCTCTCTACCAGGTAGCACCACCGTCCAATCCAGGACTATCTTCCAGCAGTGTGCATGCAAACCGATATATCAACTTTATAAACTACATAGTACACGAAATAGTTAAATAGGATTAACCAATAAGAAAGAGGCATAAGCCTCTAAAAGTATATAATTTTAACAATGTTATTGCCAAGCATATTGATCTACATATGCACCTTTAAATGATGAAATATTTTATTTCAATGCTGGGCTAATGGTCTTTAAGTTTAATTAAGGAGACTGGCTGGTAATTGTAGTTATATACGTAAGCCTATATTATAGAGGCACAAAATGCAACTTGAAATTTCCATACGTGAATCTCCAATAAAGAAGCCTGGTTGAAACTGGTAAATAAATGTATGTCCTTGTTTCTTGTAGGTCCACGCGTAATATAGAGACGACCACTTCCTTTGTCTCGCACTTATATATGTCTATACATTGGCTGTAACCAACACAGTTTGAATTATAAAAGTAGTCGTGGCATTACGGTATTTTGGCATCGACAGGGAATCGAACCCACAACCGACGAAAGCACCAAACATCATAGCCCACAAACGGAAACGTGTGTGGGCTACGGTACCTGGCGCTTTCGTCGTTTGTGGGTTCGAATCCCCATCAGTATGGTTTGAATAGAATCATTAAACCGTTATGAAGCTGGCCAAAACCGGCCTCTGCAGTGGTCTTGAGGAATGGCCAGTTACAGTTTTCTAATTTACCGGTGGAATGACCGAGCCAGCCGTTCCAGTGATACATTTCTTTTAAATAAGCTTCTCTTGGCCTGCAATTGGACATTCAATAAGGAAATATTCTGATGATAATCATTAGTGATAGTTATTACTAAGAATGAATAAATACAACTATGGGCGTGCTCTCATTGTTTATCTAATCTAAACTACTAGAGAAGCAGAAAGAAATCCAGTTTCAGGATTTCTCTACCGCACGCTAGCAGACAATAAATGCTCAAACGTTCTAACATGGGGCCTGGTCCAGGATCCTTCTACCCTTCTAGGGAAAAAGCCCCATCAGTTCCATAATAGCTGACATATTTCAGATTTCGAAACGAATTACAAGGGAAAAATTCAATAGCATATCTTGTCTACTTGTTTTGTGCAGATATACGCCAATGGCTATCATTTTGTCGACTTCAATCATCGACATCCACTGGAGGAGGTACGCTACTTGATGTTTTCTGGAGATGTCCGAATCAGCGATACTTCCTTCCAAGATGAACTTGTAAGCCTCAAATATGCCACACCATTGTTATGCAAATAAGGCCCTCTCTAATGCATAGTCAAATTGATAATTACTAATTGAGACTGATAATTGTAATTTTAAATAAGAATGGGTTTTGGATTCTATCTATCATATAAACATACTTATTGCCAATTTCGTGGAACACAATAGTGATGCCATGTACATTGTAGCAAATCTTGGTCCTGTCACAGCTATCGTCCATAATTATGCACTGACTCCATACACCTTCCTGACAATATTTTGTGGAACTAATTTGATTGTACCATAATATTTCACTGCCCCACTTGGAAACATTTCTATAATGGACCTCTCCCGTTTATCCATCAATCATATTGTACGAATTGTCTTTACTATTTAATAAAATTACCACAAGCAGCAACGGCACCAAGTCAAATTAGTTTCAAAATATTCGAAGATTACCTGTATAGTTTTCTGGAAATTTATAGTTAGGGAGTGCAAGGATCGATCGATCCCAAACGGCCGACGTCGGTGGAACCTAGCTAGAGATACGCTGGCCATAGCTAAAACTGGATAGGTTCATTGTCCATGGCACTGGTCTGATTTGTCGGTGATTGACAGCCTTAATACAAAAGTTATAAGGAGTCGTGCTCGTTTATACCCGACAAGGACTGATGAAATAGACACACGGTTGATCACGAATGTCACACCGCGATTGTGGGTTATCTGCCCAAATATGAATATCCACGTTCACACCCCATGATGTTCTCGACCAATTGTGGAATCCAGTTTTAGCCATGCCCCGCCCATCTTTAGCTAATCTCCACCCACACTTCGCCCGTGTTTGAATCGATAGATCCCTGAATTTCCTGACGCTGAATTTCCCGAAAACTATACATGTAAGATGTTGAATATTTTGAAACTAATTTGACATGGTGCTGTTGCTGCCTATGGCAGCAGCGCCCAGTCAAATTAGTTTCAAAATATCCAACAGCATGTTTATTAAATAGTAAAGACATACAATTCATACAACAACGAATAGTCCATCATCAATTAACCGTTCGTGATTAACTTAGCTATGTCATTCATGACGTAATTTATTATGACATCATCCTACACGTCGTGTAGTTGGTTATGGCGTCATATAATTGATGGATAACCTGGAATCCTTCATTAGCTAGTGTTCTATATCAACATATAGTCCAAGATCTAAGGAAAGAACACCTCGCATATATATACTGAGCCAAAAAAGTTTAGCAATTTCAAATTTGTGCTTGCTGTATTAAAACTATGCGCCCTATTGTAATCAAATTTGCAGGTAATTTTCTTCAACACAATGTCTGTAATGAAATCAAAATCATTTCTTGTTTTTTCACGCCGGTGCGCTTATTGCATGTGAAAATGCATGTTGCATGCACTGGTCAAAATTTGCGCGTCGCGTAGGTGAAATTCCAAAACAGGTAACCAACGTTAACCGAAAACGTTATAAAGTTTACACCTGCTAACATGGGCCGTCGCCCAATGTTATCCGAAAATCAGCGCCATGAAGCAATGGGAAGCCTTGCCGTTGGTGTACGGAAGTCATCAATGCGCGCGAAAGTCACACTCGCTATTGACGTGGTAATGACACCTCTAGAACAGTTTTCTGCCTGGACCCCTACGCTGAATGACACCGCGTTAGTCGCGCGATGCTGACATTAGGGTGGCAATGAACTGTTTTTCAAATTGGAAATTAGCCACCAATTAAATATTTTTGAATGAAATCGTTCTTTTTACCAAATTGTATTTATTTAGTGTTTTTATCAGAATTGCCAAACTTTTTTGGGGACAACTATACATGCCAACGTCCAGCTCGACGAGCTCTTTCAGAATATGTAACTTCCATTATGATTGACAGTTCTCTGACGATTTCCTGACAAAAAGACACGATTTTCCCTACTGGCCCCCAAAAAGTCGGACTGGCCCATATATGCCTGTAATACTAACTGGCATATTTAATCGCCTGGTTCGCTCATGAACCAGGAACTATTGGAATAGGTTGAAAAATGTCTATGGTCTGAAAAATGTCTGGTGGCTGCCATCTTTTATGATGCATTACAGGCCTGCTTTACTAATTTTCATTTTGTAAATAGATGTTAGATTTCTGTTTGCGTATTATGTATGTATTAAAAATAATCAACCAATAAAAAATAAAAACGATAGTATTATTTATTTTAAAATATTTATCTGTTGGAGTTTCGAAAACTTCTGACGGCGGTCGTAACTTGTCAGTTAGCCAATCTAAAAATAGAAGCGTGGCTTCTCGCTCCTGTTAGCGTAGTATATGGGATCTCGCGAGGACATGAACGGCGCAGTATGGGCGGAGTCGGCCGGCCCAAGTTTAACCTAAAGCACCGCCGCCACCACCACCACCACCACCAGCTTTGGTCTAGTCAGTCAGTCAAAACAGACAGGCCGCTCTATTTTTAGATTGAGCTTAGAGCGAGAGATACCCGCCTTGTAGACAGAATATTTCAGGCGAAACCGTTTTTTCATTGTTAGTAATTTTCAAGTTCAAGTTTATTTATTTTGATATAGAATATACATTTACAGTTTCACAACAGGTAGTCCACCAAAGGCAGAGCCTATGTGGCGGTGGACCCCTACATATAACATATAACATATAACAACAACAATATAGGACATGAGAATACTGAATACATACGGTTAACATGTTATAGTCCTATATATACATATAGTTAACTGTCTCGCTGCCAATCCACGCCCGTCTATGTACGTGGATAACATTCTATAAATGCACTACTAATTACCCTAACATGACGATAAAGTAGTAGAAAATCAATGTATCTATGTGTATATTGCCATATAAAGTTTTGAGTGGACCGATATCAAATAAGCCTCAGACATTTTCATAAAGAGCTGCTCGTATGGGATCAGAGGTCAAGAGGGAGCGGTCATTATTTTGTGGGCTGCATGGTGTAGTGGTTAGCGCGCTCTTTTCTGCGCAATTTCTTAGCCTATGGCCATTAGGAGTGGGGTGGGTGACTAATCGCTATTATTAACGTTTTATGCTATCATTTTATTATTTTCACAGCTTCACAACTCTATACACAATGTTATCATGTATATCATCACCACAAACATCACCATTATTATATGATCACAGGTAAAATGTCATAGTCCTCATCACTATTATGACATTGCCATTATTATTAACTCACCTGGTCTGAAAGGCCAAGTAAGCTAATGCCCGTGCGACCACCTGTCCGTCCGTATCTCCTCCTAGACTGATTGGCGGATTTTAGGCAAATTTGGCTGAACGGATCCTATTGTGATAGTCTATATAAATCTTCTATTCAGAATTTTGATTGGTAAATCTTTTGTGTGAAAATGTTAGATTTTATGAAAGATTTAACATAAATAATCAAAACGCATTTTAACTCCTCCTTAGCACTGGGCAGGGAGGCTGTGTATAGGCTACCCGCACTGGGTTCAAGAGGGAAAACATTTTAAAACGTTTTGCTAAATCTGCAAACTATGACAATCTGTTGTTTTCAGATGAATTACCTCGTATAATATACAAACTGAAAAAAGCTGATTTTGTATGCGCAGAGCGCTCTGGAAAGTTTTCCCTATTGAACGCAAGGTTGACCTCATTTTATCGAAACTCGTATTTCTCGCGAGGAAGTCAGAAATATACCTTTGATCAGCACAGAAGGGATACAGAACTCTGTTTAATAGCAGAGATCAAGTCATGTAGGGGTGAACACAGTGTATGGCGAGCCATTGTAGCCCGATGAGACTATGTCTTAATGATGAAATTGATATATCCAGTTTCTCAGTCAATCACATGACGTCATAATCAACAACGTCACGGGTATGCTGACGTCATAAGCAATTATGTCATGAATGACACATTTAGTCCGTTACACATACGTGATAGTCCATCAAGTTGTACCAGCTTTGTGTGGTTGATGTTTAATAATTATTTTGTTGAATATTTTGAAGGCAATTTTAGTGGGCACTGTTGCTGCCATGGACAGCAGCAGCACCCGGCCAAATTAGTTTCAATATATCCAGCAGCTTACCTGCATAGTCTTCTGGTAATTGAGAATTAGAGAGTGCAGGGATCGATTAATCACAACACGGGCAATGTGTGGGTGGAGTATAGTTGGAGATGGGCAGGGCATAGCTAAAACTGGATGCCCAAACTATATTATGATTATTGAATTATTAGATCACCTGGTCTGAAAGGCCATGTGAGCTTACGGCATGGCGACCGTCTGTCCGCCAATTTTTAATTTAACCGTTTAACACTCAAATATGTCATGGAACATGTACATTTGCAGACCAAGAGAAGACTATTTTAATGATTTACCACCAGAATAACTGACTTGCTTATAGAGCCAGTCATTCCAGTAGTAAATCTTTAAAAAAAATAGTTCTCTTGTTCTGCAAATGACCATTTCTCTAGGCCGCTGCAGAGGCTGCACTTTGGCCAGCTTAGGCATTAACGGGTTAAATGATTTCTCAAGAACCACTGGACGGATTACAATTACATTTGGCAGCATGCATCCTTAGGACATAGAGATCCAAGTTTCTTCAAAGAAGATTGATGGTGCAAATTTGTCCAGCAGCCATCTTGGATTTTGGCTAATTTTTAGATATGTCTTTAAATATCTCTTGGAGAAACCGCTTGATAGATTGATTCTAAACTCATTAAACAGTATCTAGGGTAACACCCTAATGCGCCAGCGGCCATCTTGGATGGTCTAGCTTTTTGATGAAATCTTGTTCTCCCGAAACGCTGAAGGAATCGGGCCGAAATTTGGCAAATATTATCGGCCTTCAGGACAGAATGTTTAGCACCTACCTAAATTTACTGGTATAGTCACAACCAGTTAACATTTATACTGCGAGTTGTACAAAGATATATTCCTATGCAGGATGCCAAAGTATGTATAGGAATGAACCTGGTAGATTCGCCGCCATCAGCTTTTAAGCCCAGAAGAATGCAAGTCATTCCAGTAGTACATCATACGTATGATATACATTGGTATCAGAGGATAGCACGCTTATCCTGTCGATGCCATGTATGACAGCAAACATTGCATGATGGACTGTTCGAGCATTTGCCTCCTCTACATTAAAATTCAGCTCACATACCTCTGATGACCGACAAGCAATGACAGTATAGCAAGGGATCGTGGTCTCTCGAGTAGTATGACTCACTGGTAGCGCTAGTCTTGGTGAGTCATGCACATTCTTTTTTACTGGAGGCCAAAACCCGCTTCATCTCCACTGGATGTTGTGTCTGCCGATTGATAGTGCGATGTTCTATTGGTGACTTTGTTTCACTTAGCCATCGCTCAGAATCTGTATACACTTCATCATGTATGAATCGAGCACATGATCTATTCTCTTGGCTCATTTGGATAAATTATGGACGTATTTCTACACTACATCACAGAATATGCCGATGCTGTGAAGCTCCTCGATACTGATTTTTTAAACATTTGCCATTACGTTCTTAGAGTATGGGGTACTGACTGTGCCTATTACACGCAGTGTACATGAATTTTCTTTCTCCCAGCATTTTGCCAACTCTTGGTCGATATTGCGTTTTGTTGCCTTGGTCATAAGACATTCTTTGTCAAACGAATAAGATCATGGTGTCACATCGTACTTCGGAGGTCCACCCATTGCCATTACCTTTGATCTTGCTATTTCCAGCAGTCGCTGAATCTGTCTCTTTGTGGAGGGTTCACATTGTCCTTCTTTGCTGCAACAATTTTGTAGATGAACATGAATGCGTTTAGGTTGGTTCTATGAATTGTGATGGAAAATCTAACCGACCTTCCAATAAATCTTTCTTTTCTCAGTCGCCCCCCCCCCCCCATAGGCTGACTGGCTGATACCATTGATGTTCAGAAATTGTCTTCTTATCTCTTCTCCCATTAACTCCATTGCCTGGATGATGTGAAGCATATGGTTTTTTGTTCGAAAATGGGTTCTCATTCCAAGGCCAGATCAACTGGATTTCTTGTGCGATGCCGTAGACACATTCGTCGCAGGTTACCAGTATTTTTGTTTGATCTAGGTACACTAGGATCTCCTGTAGGGTTTTCATGGCTGTATTGATCAAGGTACCTTAGGATCTACTACATGTTTTTAGTGGTTGTATACACTGTATGATATTTCGGGATTGAGTGTGGCAGGACAGGCAGAAATTCTACACACATGAGGCGAATGTCCTTAGCCGTCAGGACGGAGATGATCACACTCCATATTCGCATGGTTCGCTCATGCGGACTTGCATTCAAATAGTCAGACTCACAATGATGTAATCTTGCCAATAGCCAGGCTATATCCATCGACAAAATGCCACTCAAAAGATCATCCTTCACTGAATGAGGAAATGTAGTAACATTGTATTCAGGGCGCAAATCTGGATTTTTTAAGCCTTAAAAACCTGCTTCAAATGTTGAGATTTTAACTGGGTATTGAATGTTGTTGGCTCATGTTGTATATTAGTTTCAGAATGTTTTGGCTTACTGATTGGAGAACCTAAGTATTCCTGAAGCAAAACTATCACTGTGTCATGACTACACCCACCCCCACCCCCACACCCCGTTCCAGATAGGTTTGCCTCGTCATGATCAAAGTTGTCAACAACATCCATGGTAAAACTCCTTATGTCAAAGCGAGTGGAAATGAAAAGAGTGAAACAAGTCAATGCACACGGTTTTGCTAGTGGTTTACCTGTATGGCACATTGAATATCTTAGCCATTCAGGTAAGCTGCTGTAAAACGGCATGCATGAAAATGTGCATACAATTTAGGTAGGTGTTTGTCTGGACAGTAGTTTCAAGACTTATATGTATGATCATGAAATTTGGTATGTGCATACATCTTAGAGAGAAGGTGTGCATGCATTAAAACTAGGGCAGTCTCATCATTTGTCCATTTACCCTCTATGCATTTGTCTGGGTCATAATTTTATGACTCTGCGAGGTATGCATTCTTAACATCTAATATATGCATTGCCAAAATGAAGCTGATTCGATCTCAAACTCCATAGTTACCACCCTTTGAGATTTTCCACAGTATGGGATACAATGGGGAAAGATATTTCTTTAGTGCACGTTTCAGGATATTTAGAGCTATTTAGTCGTAACTTGGTGGGTGGCTACATCAGATATTTATCCCACCTTATCAGAAAGGCTATGTGGTCTTATGTCATCGTAACCATCGATCCGTTTTCCCTCAACATTTGCCTTAATATGCTAGTTACTTCTTAATCAATGACCTGATTTAACCAAATTTGGGTTAAAGGATCTTATTGTGCTATTGGTCACCCTTTCGGTGGTCATCTTGGGTTTTTTTAATTCTCGGGAAATCACTAAATAATGCTCTTGGTCAGTCTGACCTAGGTCCAGATAATATAGGCCAATGGTCAAATTTGCCCTTGAAATCAATGGTAAATTAGTGTCAGTGTGTTAACCCATCTTATAAGCAATTTATACCAAATTGTGTCATAATGCCCATATAGGCATCTAATATTTGCATTATTCAAAGCGACCGATTCGATTACAAAGAGCATGTTATGCCACTTGCAACTCTTCGGCAGTATTGTACCAACGTGAGACCATATTAATTAAGTGGCATATTCCATCATATTTATAGCTATTTTGGTAACTTGATGGCTGAAAATGCTAAAATTATTAGTAGGGCTACAAGTAAGCATAGTATAGTTAAGGTATTTTCCTAATTTCTTTTACTATTCCTATATTAGGGTAAAGACTTCATAAATTTTGTCATATATTATCCCTCGGCATGTACGAAACAGAATGCTATGCTTCTCAGAACATCTCATTTTCAAATCTTCCATGGGAAATGATCATCCACTGTAGAAAAGAACCCCCCATCCCAGCCCCTCATCTATATTGGATCCACCCTACAGTAAACGCTTATACAGAATGTGTTCTCAAGAAACTTGAGTCAGAGATTGTCTCTTGGTGTGTTTTATGAGTCATTTTCATTTTGGAGCAAAATGTCAAGGTCAAAGATATCCTAATTAAGGTAAATTATTTTCTTTGAATGCAAAGAATAATTGTTTTCCTGGATAACTTTACAATGACGTGTGTTACACATTGCTGCTATATGAAACATAGAATATGGTACATGCATATTTCATGATACTAATAACTGTTGCGTTAACTAATATGGTCTCACCATAATAATACAATGTAGTTTAATCTTGTAATGGCCAAGTCAACCTTTGCCATTTACATTTACAGTCCGAGCAAAAACATTAAAAATGTGTTGATTGAAGTCATTCATGACACTGATAAATTGAAAAAAGCTTTACTGTACAGCTCAGTAATAACATAGAATGTTTCCAAAAGAAAATAATGTATACTGTTCAATATTCGATCGGGAGTAATGCAATGAGTCATGTTTCTTACTCAGCAAGTTAGGCACTTATATATGTCAAAATCAAATTTCTCCCGCTTCTATTTACATATAGACTGCAAACATTTAGTAGAAGCAGTAATCATTGTACACTGTTAATTTGTTAATTTACTTTTAAGACACCATTCGCATGTTAGTGTATTTTCTATTATTAGAGATTATTTTAAGAGAGAAAGATTGTTATGGTTGTTTCCAAATAAATTACTTAACTCCATTTGTTCATAGATTAAAGCACATTTTAAGTTATGCCAATTTCAAACTAACAATATGAACATATGCTATATATCTTGTAAATATTTGTTTGGTCATTGTGATTGAGTTTTTGTTTCATGGTGATTTTAACAATTTATTTTTAATGAAGATATAGTTGCAGTTAAGCATCCAGGTGAACATTATGGTCATTTCTCCATTTATTATTTATAGTATATGCATAATTTGGAATTAGGTTGACTGACAGACATTGCTCCCTGAAGACAAAGTATTCTTTAGTTTTATATCCCTTGTTATCTCTCATCCAATTCTCCATTACTACAAACGTCATAAACTCACTGATTGTTAATTTTTCTTATCTTATAAAAGACACCATTGTATATATTTTGCAAACAAAGTTTCTCTAAGTTGTTTCTCTCCAAGCAAACAGCCGTCTTCAATATTTTTTTCAAAATTTACACCAATCTTGTACCAGGTATCATGGCACGGGGCCAAATTTGCCCTTATATGAGGGAGTAGCCAGGTTCTAAATGTTAGTTGAGTGGCGTTCATCAAGTCGATTGTCTGGATGGAGACTAGTAACACTCAGAATGTCTACTCACTGTAATAATTCAGTTCCTGGAATGATAGTGAAGCTGTAACTATATCCAATATAAAGTGAGGTGATCCTTCCTTTTGAAACAGACAAATATTTCGCAAATATATTCAACCTGTGAGCCAAAAATATATTATCTGCCATGAAGAACCAGCCAATCAAGTTGGGAAACCAACACACCTTTGCTTGCCAGCTTGTTCGTGACAGGTAGTTCACTTCATGGCTCACCATTTGAAATATCTTTTTCTAAATTTAGATATTTATTTCCTGAAAATAAACAAAATTATATATTATATAAGTTACTAACATCTGCGTCAGATTTAGTTGTGCTCTATAGGGTTGGCTGCTTTAAATCAACTTGATTTAAATCACTGAGTTTGAATTTTTGTTTATCAGCTATTCCACATATAATTTGATTTAAAATATTTACTAGTCATTGTACACCGTTATAAACGGCGTGGTTGCCTCTAGTTTTATCAACAAAGTGATAACAGTACAATGAAAATTTCCTTGAAGGATGATTGAGTTAAATCATTTAAAAAATAAAATTGTTATTTTATAATCATTTTAAGACGACAATGCATTCAATACAATTAGTTATTAGACAAATACATTCAGCTTCATCACTGCCAACCATCTGTTTCTAATTTATAGTATCTTCAAATTTTTAATCAGCTTTTTTAACATCAGACCTATTTTAAATTCAACAATGCATTGCAAGCAATACAAATCCCCTCGATTCCCGCTTTTGTTTAGATGAAATGTAAGGAATCTGGGCAATTCACTGGCCTGCTCCATATAACTGAATTTATGTGCTAATATTACAGTGTTAGCTGTAAGGGAATAATGGCAAAATAACGAAGTTTGTCTTTTTTAATGGTGATAACTCTGGCAAATATCGATGGATACTGACGAAACTGGAACTTGATCTCTGTCTTATGACTATTAATATAAATTCCGAATTTATTTCAAATCCGTATAGTCTAGCATGAGCTATTGCCTGGAAACTGCCAAATTAACTAATTTTACATTTTCAAGGGTGATAACTCTGCCAACTATGGACGAAAAATAATGAAGCACGAACTTGACTTAGTACTGTTAAGTATTGTCTAAATTCGATTCAAATCGTTTTACTCTAACACAAGTTATTGTCTGAAAACTGTCAAATTAACGTTTATGTTTTTCAGGGGGTGGGGGTGGTGTTGTAACTTAACAAACCACGAACTTGACCTCCGGCTCTGTAATATTACACCATATATTGATGAAAACTAACAAAACACACACCTCACCTCCAGGGTTATATAGCGAAGTTATTTTCTGAATTTGGTTCTGATCGGTTTCCTCTAATGTAAGTTATTGTAGATCAAAAAAAAATTCAAGGGCACTAACTCTGACAAATACAGACGAAAAGTAACGGAACATGATCGTACATCCATCTTATAACGATTAAGTTATATTTCGAGTTCATGTCAGATCTGTTTACTTGAACACAAGTTATCACACAGAAACCAATTACTCACATACATACAGTCCATACATAAATGCATACAAACGTACATACATAAACGAACACAAACATTCTTATATCCCCTCGAACATCATCGAGGGAATAATACAATTATTTACAACATTGTGAACAACCTGTCTGTTTCCTTCTTTCCAATACAGCACAAGAAATAAGCCTATTTATCCTTTCATGTCAAAGGTTATTTTTGTAAATTTAACACTGACATACATAACCGGCTCGATAACAGGGTAAAATTTTAAAAATAGTCATCTCTTGGTCTACAAATGGATATTCAATAAGCAACTAATTTGATTTTCCTGACCAAATTTAGCTAGTAAAGGAATTAATAGTGCCTTTAATGGTCAAACATGTCAAATGTACTTTGTTCTTCAGCAAACTATCTTTTCACATGTAACTTATTCAATGGATTAAACTTTGACCATATTCGAAATGTAGTTCAATTGTTACACTGTTTTTCTTTTAAATAGTCTGGCTGCTGGTAGCTTCATAATAGTACATATACGCATTGAAAATTGAAACTGTTCTCAGACCTAAGTTTACAGGTAACTTTGTTTTGAACACCAACACTTAAATCTTATTTTACAATTGATGTAAGTCAGAATATTAGGAGCATACCAGAAAGCTTTCCAAATTTATAGGAATCTCTAATTTCTATACTATTTTATAAATTATTTTAAAATGTATATATACGTCATATATATTAGTGACATGTACCGGGTATGCAACATCCAACACATATCATGTTAATAATAACAGAGATAGGTCCTGAATAATTACCATAACAAATATTACAACATGGCAGAACCTGGAAATCACAAATTCAACAATGCAGCTGAAAACTGTGCAGTTATTTGCATAACTGCATCAGCTACTGAACTAGGCCGATTAGATCCATATAGATATTACATCAGCAATGTGTTAATCTAGCAAATTACATCCACAATTTGCTGTAACAATCTGCAAGTTCAACAGACAACATCTCACACTTTTGCTCATTTGTCTTAGCAACATTACAAGATTCTATAACAATAAGATTTTAAGTTACTATTTAGACTATTTACCAAGATGTGCCAGACTGCATCTAGCCATAATCTATTTAAATACATTTCATACCAAAATCGATTGATGTGCAAGTGTAAGTGTGGAAGACCCCTATCTGTCATCTGTGACTTTAAGAGTCATACCTAAATTATTTCCCCAGGTTGGTGAGCCCAATTTAATATACTACCGGTGGCTATGAACAGTAATCTATTGATTTACAGTCAATTAAATACTCAGAGATTGATGGTGTGGCATTTGATGGTCATTCAGAGATCTTAAGGCGCTATTAAAACTAAAATGGCTCAAAATCTATCTCTCAGATTTCAAAACTATCTGGCTTCAAGGGGCATTGGTGGATCCCCAGCCCGATAGGTGTTAAGCCAAAATAAGGTAAATCTAAAGCCCTGAATGTCATTGCGATTTAAACCAGTTACAGCAAAATTGCACTGCAAAATATAAATAGGCCTACTGTGGATGGATATAAAATCCACAATAGCCACCTATCCCAACTTGAATATTGTTCCCAATATAAATAGCACTATATAATCTTCTTTCTTTCACTGCAGAACCTGAGTCTGTTGTGAAATACCAAGTACATACTTAGTTGCAGAGTGTTAGACAATAATCGGCGAACTTAATTCCTTTTAATTCTAGAGTTAGTAATTTCAATGAATAACTAGATCAGTGGTGTAATCATTTTTCTTTTTTAAATCGGTTGTCATGTCTAATAAAAAATAAATAAAGCAGCAACAATCCAGATTGTTGTATTTTGATTTTTCTTACATGTATATCTTACATTCTGAAAGCAACTATAAACTGTACATGCTCATATAATAATTATTTACATACCTCTTAGCACGAGTTTGATCTGACAAATGTAGTGATCATTAGTCGAGTATTTGTCAGTCGAGTGCAACATTTTTGATTAGGTAATTGTAGATGTGTTTGACTGGCAGATACTTATTAGTCAACTATTGTAAATAAACTACTGTTCGCATGCTGAACATCGTCGCCATATTAACCAAATCAATCGTCAAGTTAACGTTTAAATTATAGATCAAATGCCATAATTTTAGCCCACCCCAACAGCAACACAGATATGAATGTGTATTTCCAATGACATATGCATTTATTTAATCAATATACTACCGTACTATATTGATTGAATGATAGTCGATTAATTATTTCTATAATCGAACAGCCCTAATAGTACCTGCATAGTTATTTACCAAACCCGACCAATAGTAGCAATTCCTAGCCCCAGTTTTCTGGACTTGTCATATCACTCTGGTTTATGCTTTTGGGAATTTGGACCTATGTTTAATCGATAACCTTGATTTTTTTCTTTTTAAAATTGGTCGCGATGTATCAAAGAAAGAAATTGTGCAAGCCTAGTTAGGTGCAATTAGAAATAGCTTAAAATTGTGCAAGCCTAGTTAGGTGCAATTAGAAATAGCTTAAAATTGTAGAGGAATTATTAGTCCCACTACACAGTTAATTAAATTTAAGTAGATGTTGGAAGGCCTATTTAGTGAAGCAATCATTCAATACAGTTTCATAATGGCATGTGCACCTGTTGCGGAAATTTGCTTTTCACATTGTGAAAAAAATAAAACAAATCTCATATTTCCGAAAAAGTTGGTCCCGATCCCAGGATGATTCATAATAAGGAAAAATTAGTTACCTTCGGGATGTAGAAATTGTTTGAGTGTAGCTTTCGTGACCATCTCGGAACAGAGACGAGGGCTACCATATACCAGCTGTCTACCAGTCCATGCTGTCACGTGACTCCACAAGAACTGACAAGAGTGACATTGCCAGCAACCATCAGTTAGTGCTGAAGAAGTGACCGAGATGGTCACGAAAGCTACACTCAAACAATTTCTACATCCCGGAGAAGTAACTAATTTTAACTTATAAAAAACAAATCTCGTTTAAATTAAATAAATCTGATTTAAATCAAATACGTCCGAGGTTTTAATTTTTTTTAAATCGCTAACCGTCGTGGTATAGCTACTGGAAAGTTCCTGGAACTGAAATATTACAAATAACTATTCTACGTTTACAAATATTACTAATTTCCGTACAGACAATCAAATTGACGAACATGGCTCAGGTAAAACAGATTTATAGAGAGTAGTACAGATATAGAATAGGCTTGGTATCCTCAGTGACCAAATATAATATAACCACCCATGTTGACTAAATATAATATGCTACACATGTGTTGATGTTTTATACGTTTTGCTTCTCAACTTATAAATACAGTGGAACCAGGCTCTTCTCTTTGATGCATTGCATCAATATGTGTACTTGTATTTATTACCTTGCAGCTCATGCCTTACTACGGCGAGATTCCTGGCCGAATGGCCACGGGTAAAGCCGTGCAGATCCGCGGTGTGGTTAGAGACGGTGCGAACAGGTACCAGTTTAACGCATATAATATAAGATTATCTTTTACGCACCCATCATCTTTCTTTCTTCCGATGAGACAACAATTCCTCAAAATATATTCTTTTCATCAGTATCTAGTCCGAATCTACTCTGACTCAACCCACACCTGTGACAGAAATTTGGACAGACTGACGGGGTAGGTTGAGTTAGAGCGGACTCGGACTAATCAATATCAATTATATGGGTAATGGAACCGATATTCTTTTCACATACCATCACATAGAGAAGGTAATCTGTAACCTTAGTAAAATAAGAATGAATTCATGCATACTGAAGATCGAAACGGTTATTCCTGAAAATGAGGCATGTATACTTGTACCGTAATCCGCATACTGCCAAAACCGGCCCCTGTAGTGGTCTCGTGTAATGTCCATTTGCGGGCTAAGGGAAGACTATTTTTGAAGATTCACCACTGGATTGACTGGCTCGATAACAGATCCAGTCATTCCAGTGGTAAATTTTCAAAAAATAGTCCTCTTGGCCTGGAAATGGACATTCAATGAGCAAATCTTTTTACCCAATTTAGATATTAAAGGGTTACAATACAATACGTTGGATCACGTGTGCACTTGGGAAGAATGCTATTTTGTGATAGCAAATGTGGCTGGATGCATCAGCCTATCGCCCATACCTCATTCTGTCGGTGTGAATGTGCCTTATACAGCTACAGTTTGTTAGAGGAAGATTGAATCTGAAAAGAAAATACATTCAGAATTGTTATTATTTTTGAAAAAGCCGCTTAGATCGATGGCAATACTAATGATCACTAGTACGATTGCAGTGATCTAGAGCTCGTGTGCGTCATCACCTCCGTCGTGGGCTGCTTTCTGATTCGTCAAAGCTTTAAAATGTATTCAAAATGGCAGCCTCCATGAATATCGCCAATTTGTGTTTTTGCGATAATTAAAGTCCGAAACTGATAAAGTTGGTAGGTTTTTGTTCCATGCTTACTCCACAAACACTTATTATATAATGTGTATATTCACTGGCATTTGACGCTTTCCTGGATTCTTCCTTTAACTAAGCAAGTTTATATAGCACGCGACACTAGTAATATTGAGCGATATCGGGATGGCGGCGTGGAGTACACACTAGTATGTGTGCAACTTAAAATTAAGCTAAGAGTTGTTTCGCAATATCGACAATAATTATTTCGATTAGGCCCAATCAATTTAGCGTTTTGATTTACGAAAATTCCCACCCAAAAACACAAAATCGGAGATGGGGAAAAAATAAAAATATTGCACAATTTCAAGCTCAGAAGCTTTACTCCGTTACAGTATTAATCCTTTCATGTCAATTGTCAAGATTGATCAAGAAAATCCAAAACATTTTCTCAGTGAGTGGCCATTTGCAGGCCAAGAGAAGGCTACTTTTGAAAATTTACAACTAGAATGGCTGGCTCGTTAACGAGCCAGCCATTCTAGTGGTAAATTTTCAAAAATGGCCTTTTCTTGGACAGCAAATTGACGTTTCCCATGACCATTGCAAAGCCATTTTGAGCGGCTTAATCATTAAAGGGTTAACAAATCTATGGAGAACAAAGAGTTACAGAAAATTCTGAGTGTTTAGTGTGGCTTCGAAAAATTTATAGATGGAAAGAATGTTGAAAATAATGTCTCTAGATATGGAAAAATTTAATTAGGAGGGTTTTCTAAAATAAATAAATAAATTGGTATTGCCTTACTCGAAACATTTGATATTTGCTCCAGTTTTGATATCAATCTTCAAAGTGACGATGGGGAGGCGATCTATCTGCACTTCAATCCGAGAATATATAATGAAGAGGTGGTCCGTAATTCCCGGTTAGACGGATCTTGGGGAGAAGAGGAACTGGACAAACCATCATTTCCATTCCAACAAGGACAGTTCTTTGATATCTTCATCATCGCCGCAGAGGAGGGCTTTGATGTGAGTCGCCCAATCGTGTTAAGTATTGTTGTTGTTTTTGTTTTTTTAGCTCACCTGACCTGGTCTGTCCATCGTCCATCAATCATCCATCCATCTGTCAACCTTTTCTTTAAACGACATGTTCTCAAGAACCACTGGGCCGATTTCAATTATATGTGGCAGGAACCATCCAAAGGGCATGAAGATCTAAGTTTGTTCAAACACACCCTGTCCGCTGATTTTTTTTAAACCTCTAAAAATCTTCTCTGAAACCACTTGGGAGATTGAATCAAAATTCGTGAAATGTCATCTAGGGCAAGAGCTGAATCAAGTTTTTCAAGAGAAATTGATTGGCCGAAGGGTTTGGTGGCCATCTTGGATTACCTAGTTTTCACGAAAACGTTTTATTCTCTACAACCACTATGATATGATTATGGACAAAGGGCCAATAAGGTTTGTTCAAGGGAAGTTGATAGGTAAACAAACATAGCAACCCTGGACCAATCAAAATGGAGCGTGTTTGGCGTCCATATTGGATTCCTTTATTTGATGGATTTTGAAGCCGAAATTGGTTTTGTGTAGGTATTTGGCTGTGCTGATTTCAACCATGCCATTTCTGAAACTATCAGATAAACGGTTTTCTAGCATGCAGTAAAATTACCATCTAGTATAGGTGGTCTTTATAGCTGTTTGGACTGCATTCTACAATCCTTTGCATAATTTGGCTGAGTGATAATTTGGCTCAGTTTTCAGTTATCTCAGTTCTTTGGTGTTGGGTAGCGTGAGTTGAAGTTTATTAAAAGTTATTTGACAAAGTCATTGCTGCCATAGAAAGCAACAACTTTCAGTCAAATAAATTCCAGAATATTCAGCATTATAGATGCCAGAAGACACAATGCAGATCTTAGATATTTAGCCAGCTGAGGAAAATGGTTAATTAATGTTTAATTGGAATTTTATTTTTGCCATCCGTTGATCTATCGCCCTGATAACTTTTATTGCCAAAGTAGATAAAAGCTTAATTAACAGATTAATCTAAATATTTAAGATATGTATTATCTGCTGTGACATCTACACAACTATTTTGAATTGTGTTTGATTCATTGAAAGTTGTCGCTGCTGCCTCAATGACTCGCTCAAATTATTTTCTAAATAAACTCCCGCATTGCAATAACCATCGCTGCATCTAACTAGGCCATTCAGCCAAATGTACATGTGTTAAATGGATGGTCCGGAATACACTCAGTTGAACTTGTTATAAAGACCACCTGTATTACCCCTTTCACTGATGAATGGACCCTCCCATTTTAGCTATGCCCCGCCCATCACTAGCTAAGCTCCAACCACAGCTTGCCGTGTTGGGATTGATCGATCCCCGAATGCCCTAGCTATCAATTTCCTGAAAACTATACTGGGAAGTTGTTGAATATTTTGTAACTAATTTGACTGGGCGCTGTTGCTGCCTATGGCAGCAACAGCACCCAGTCAAATTAGTTTCAAAATATTCAACGGAATATTTATTAAATAGTAAAAGCAAACAATTTGAACAACAACGCATAGACCGTCTTAAAATATGCGTTCGTGACGTACTTATCGACGTCATTCATTATGATGTCATTGTACACATCACGCAGTTCATTATGACGTCATATGATGGGTGGGTACTCTGGAAAGGTGAATTCCCTATATTTTCAAGACATCCATACAGTAAAACTGAATATTTTGAAATTAATTTGAATGGAATCCATTGCTGCCTAAGGCACACCGGTTCCGGGTCAAATTAATTTCAAAATATTCAACAAATTAAGAATATACTTTTTCGAGGATTTATGGGTGAAAGGGTTAAGAGACCACCTGCCTTAAAGACACTTCTTCATTTGCCAAATCCCATTAAGCAATAGGTTTGAACCTTTATTAAACCAGCTGTCATAAGGTACTTCTGATTCTCACTTGGGTGTTGTTAGCACTGATGTACTCTATCTTTGCTTAAATATTGTTCAAAAGCACCATTGCAAAAGCAGTCCACAGATTGTTGTCAATCTCTCGAAAACTAAACCATTTGACTGAAAGTCATTGGAAGTAGCACTGATTGATATAAAACTCAATAGAGATTAGTTGAGGGACGAATGTTCCAGGTGAGCGATACAGGCTGTTGGACATGGTAGTAGTAGTAGTAGTAGTAGTAGTAGTAGTAGTAGTAGTAGTAGTAGTAGTAGTAGTAGTAATAGCGGTAGCAGTAGCGGTAGTGATAGTAGATGATGTTGATGGTGTTGAGGAGGAGGATGAGGAAGAATGGGGGAGGAGGTGGAGGACCATGGTGGTGATGCTAGCGGTGGTGGTGCTGATGATGATATTGTTGTTGCTGTTTGTGGTAGAGGTTGTGACGGCGATGGTGGTAGTGGTGGTTGGGTTGTGTCGTTGGGGTGGTATGGGTAATGGTTATGTTGTTGTTATTGTTTGTGACGGGCATGGTAGTGGTGGCGGTGGTAGTGTTGGTGGCTATCTGGTGGTGGGAGTGATGGTGATCATGATAATGATGACAATGATCGTCAAAGCCTCATTTACTAGCGTATTACAGTCTTAGTTGTCTATATGTTTCAGATCTTTGTGAACGACGATTATTTCGTTCGTTTTTATTATCGGTTGAATGTTGAGCCAAGTCACATCACAGTGAATGGAGACATAGATGTTGCCGAGATTGCATTCCTGGAACCAATGGTTAGCGCACTCGCATGCACACACACACACACGCATGCTCAGTCATGCGAGTGTATATTGCTGGTCTAATATCTCTCCCTCCCCCCTCCCTCCCTCCGCCTCCCTCCCTCCTTGCCTCCCTCTCCCCCCTCTCTCTCGTTCCCTCCCTCACCTCCCGTACCCACCCAGTCAAAAAACCAACGCTGTCACCTGTCGTCACCCCCCCCCCCCCATTCATACACCCACTCACTCACCACTGATTTTATATAATTTCTTTCCACCCACTGAAGGGATTCGCTACACACCATGAGGGAGCGATTGAACAAAATGCCGTTATTTTTGCATTGTAGGCAAATTTAGACCCACCCAGGCTTGCTTACGTTTTCATCCATATTGACAGAGCATTGTGTCTGCACATTTCTCAGCCACACTAACCCCATTCCAACCTGCCCATAAGTCTTTCACACAAAATCAATAAAGAAATCAAGCTACGCACCCCCACCCCACCCCACCCACCCACCCCAATGTCTAGCTAAGCTCTGCCAGCTTTATATGGGGTGATATATTGTGAATCGATTTATACACTGAGATCTGAATTCCCTGAATCCAAATTTCAAGGTAATTATTCAGGTAAGCTGTTGAATACTATGAAACTTATTTGACTGGAAGCTGTTGCTGCCTAGGGCAGCAACACCTGCCAGTCAAATTAATTTCGATATATTCAACAGAATGTTAATTAACTTATAAGTTTATCAAAGACACCAAAGATTCGATTTTTACGACAGAGTTACATGGTTTTGATGGCGATGTCAGCTATCATTTAACATAATTGATTATGACGTCAGATACTTGAGTAATGGAGCAGATTCCTCCATTCTCCAGTAATTCTCCAAGTAATCGATTCATCCGCTGAGTAGCTGTATCTATGTAGATTGGACAAGGAAGTTGATCAATAAATTTGAGTTACCATACGTTATCATATTACTTTTCAGCTTGATTCATATAAAGAGATCGCCTCTGGTGTGCAAGACGGCGACACCATCATTGTTACTGGTTATTTCAAACCTGAGGGACAACGGTATGACATCAACTACTAGTACACTGCATATATGTAATAGTGCGTGTGTGCATGCATGCGTACATACGTGTGTGTGCATGCGTGCGTGTGTGCATGCGTTTGAGCACATGTATGTGCCTTCGCGTATGCATGTTCACACGTGTGTTGAAGTAACTGTATTATTATCATCACTTCATAAGGTCTCTGTCTGTCCATCGATCCATCCATCCATCAGTCCACCTGCCCGTCCATCCGTCTGTATGTCTTGCTGTCTGTCTGTCTGTCTCTCCGGGGTGGTTCTAGGAAACTACTAATATCATACTAAAACGGTTGTACAAGAACACGTTCTATTAGACTAGTCTGCCTGCCTGCCTGCCCGCCTGCCTACCGGCCAGTTTATCCGGAGCTGTATCTCAAGCATTACTTATCCGATTTGGCTCACCATTTAACAAAACAAAGAATTTTAGGCAATAGTGGATTTCCTGACCGTGACCGTGGTCAGGATTTAGAAAAGCCAGATGGTCAGATCAAATGCTGTATCTCGCAAACTGCTTGTCTAATTTGGCTGTATCGGTTCGGACTCTAACACAAGAAAATTTATTGTAATGCTTATGATCTACCACATTGATCCTAAACTAAAAAGATTTCTGCGCAACGTACTTACAAATCGCATGCCACAAATACGCAGGCATGCACTCACTCAAGCGCACATGCGTTCAAATCACCACACATACGCACATCACCGCACTCGCTACCCACCAGTCACCCGATTCAATCGGTCATTATGAACAACTAACATTTTAAAAAACCAGGGATAGTGTCTAACTGTTGATGTCTCTGTCACACCTAGGATTGCTGTGAACTTCCAATACAATGACAATGATGATTCAGGTATTGCCCTTCATTTCAACCCACGTCGTGACATGGGTAACGTCGTATTGAATAGTCGCTTTGGAGGTGACTGGGGAGATGAGGATGTGCATGACCTTCCAGAAATGTTTCAATCACGAGGGCTCTTCCATATACGCTTTGTGATCAAGAAAAAGAAAATTAAGGTGTGGAGAAAATATTTATATCTACGAAGCATGCACACTTCTATTTGCAGCTCTTTATTATTTTTCTTATTCTTTGTCATGATTTCCGAAAGGGATTGGTTAATATGGAATCTCAAAATCACAATCTCCCACTGCAATGCGACACCTGTAACGGTAGCCTTTGAAAAAATGATTCAACCAAAGAACAGCCCCCGCAGTGGTATTGAGAAATATCCATTTGCAGACCAAGAGAAGACTTTTTAAAATTTACCACTGCAATGACTGCCTCAATAACTGAGCCAGTCATTCCAGTGATGAATTTTCTAAAATAATCTCTTTCTCTGCAAATGGAATTGTCCATGAGAAAACTTAAATTTTCTAGAACAAATTGAAGCATTGTTGTTTAATACATTGTTCTACATGACTCTTTCTATTTATTATGTTCCCCAGGTATTTGTTGATGGCCGCTCGTTCTGCAGTTTCAAGCACCGCGATGACGTGCTGGGTTTGGTCAGATATATTCACGTAGATGGAGACGCATATGTGTACCAGCCACAGGTTTTAAGGAAAGTGGTAAGCAAATGCTCAATCCTTGCATAGCATCCCTCATCACATCGGTGTAGGGTGGGGGTGGTTGTTGGGGTTGGTTTGGGAGTGGGGTGGGTCGCTGTAAGTGGGGAGTGAGCATTGGTCTGGGGTGGGTGGTGGTGGGCATCACAACGAAATGATGTGGAGTGCGGTGAAATGTGTGGGAGAGCAATATAGACAAAGGTGATCGATAGATAGGCTACTCAAATGTATGGGAACCGTAATCTGCAGTACATAGCAAGTATTTGCATATGCCTGTGGCCACAACAGTGGGTTCGCTTTCGATCTATGCCCCGCCCATTTATAGCTAACCACATATCAGTTTTTATACGATTTGGAATCAGTTTGAAACATTAACCTTCTTGGTGATTAAATTTTGTGATTTATTTCCTAACTGAATGTCCATTCGTAGGCCAAGAGAAGAGTATTTATTGAGCCTATCATTTCAGTTGTAAATTTTCAAAATGGTCATCTCTTGGCCTGCAAATGCACATTCATCAAGACGACTTCAGACGTTGGTTTTAACCGGCATTGACATGAAATCGTTAAAACCTGAATTCCTGGAACCTGAATTTCAGGCATACAACTGAAGACGTTTGAAACGAGTTTGACTGCGGACTATTGCTGTCTTTGAGAAGAACAAATCAGAGGCAAATTATTTTCAGATTATTCAACAGAATGCTTATTCAATTGTCAATTTAACAAAGAGACACAATTCCGACATTTTCGTGATTGACCATTGCCACTTTCTTGATGGAACTACATCATTTGATTGTGACGTCAGATATCAAATACTGTATTTCCATAATGACGTCAGATACTTAGATGGCAGATTGGATACTCTCCATTGCAAGCGTATGTGGGCATTTACAACCGCTGTACTGCTGATGTGTATAATAATAGCATGCAGCATCCGCTGCGCACATAAACATCCCCATATTCTAAGTATCACCACTGTCCGTAATAGTCGCCCACCAAAGATTGTCCATGTTTGGCTATGTGCTAATCATGCCAGAAGACACGACACAGCCACACCGAGAGCCTTAAAGTTCACCCTACTGGGAGCCAGTGAATAGCAGCCAGGAGAGGATGTCATTGAATAACCTGTTAAGCATGCTGCGAGGCGATCTCAATAAAGCAGGACTCGGTACTCGGATTATGAGTGAACCTGAAGAAGCTAAAGATTTTGGCTGAGGACAAGACACACTGGTCAAACTTGAAGAAGGACCGATGGCAGCTGTATGATGTTTCTACTACTACAGCCGCAGTTCACTGTAATCATTCATACATATGCCAAATAAACTTCTGAGCTAGATTCTTGTTTCCAACCATATATTATCTATCTGTTTATGAATGGTGACATGGGCTGACATGTCTGATGGGTCCGTCAGAATTTAGTTGATTGCTGGTGGTGTTGCATGGCTGGACATCATTACCACCAGATACCTGAATTGGTCTCATTTGTGGTTTGTCAGTTGTCAAACTGTTTTGTTGGATTATATCTTCCGAACCATTCAGGTGATCCCACCAATATTATTTTGCGGCAGCTGGTCATAGATGTTAAAAACCTTAAAAATCAGATCTAAATCATGATAGCTATAGATCTTTTCTGCTTTCAATAATACAGGTATGATGGCATAGTAGTATAGTCAAGGGAGGTAACTCCGTTGATATGTACGCTATAAAAACTAAATGGACATGCGAAATAATTTAACCTGATTACTGCATGAGGCCTAGACATGTTCCTGGCTTTATTTAAATAATTCCGTCTTCTTTCTAAGAAGAATAAATCTGGTTCGACTAAAATCGAATTAATCATCAGAAAAATGTTCTGACAGCAAATTAAACTGGAATGTGCAGTTGATGGTATATCATCTAAATAGACCTTTCCAGTTTTAGCTATGCACCACCTACCTAAGCTCCACCCACACTTCACCATGTTGGGATTGCCTATGGCAGCGACAGCACCCCGTCAAATTAGTTTCAAAATATTCAACAGCATGGTTGTTAAATTGTAGACATGCAATTCTTACAATGTGTCGGACTATTAAGAGTTTAAAACGGGCCTAATAGAATCATTTATAATGTAATGATTATGACGTCATCCTACACGCCGCTTAGCTGAGTATGATGTCAAATCACTGATGGATACTCTGGAAAGGTGAATTGCCCAGGCTTTCGCCAGCTTTGCCATCATCCCTACCCACCGATCCACTTCTCTCCATATTCCCAACCCCCCACCACCAACCCACCCCCACCCCCATCTTGGGGAGGTTGCCTAATGTAAACATAGCCTCACAATCCGAAGTCCTATGGGTAAATAATATATAGAATTTAGTTGAATTCCAGCATCTTTCACTTTCTGCCTTCACCCACCCCACCCTGCCTTCATCCCATCCTGAGGGTGGCGCTTAACGTAAATGTTGTCTCACAATCCCAAATAATATGGATAACTCGCATAACAAATTTTATTGAATTTCACCAAATGTTGTCACATGAGATATCTGGATGGACAGTCAGACGGGACGGACCAATGGACATACAGATAGATGGATGGATGGACAAACAGGATGGACGGACTGATGGATGTTGATGATTACAATATGCTCTCAATTCTTTCAAAATGAATTCAAAATGCATGGGGATAATGACTAGGCCCTACATTTTTGCCTGCTTCTTACCACTGTTTGTGTTTAAATCATCAGCATCTTCCCCGTGTTGACCAAATACCTGTTGACTTCAACGACAATCACTGGGTTTCTGCAAAGGGTGTGGCGAAGAAGCATGCTCAAAAGTAAGGCCTCCTTTTAAAGGTGAAATTAAAATACACTTAAAATATGCTTTCTTTTTTTAGGCTTCTGGTCTATATACTATTTCTACTATTAATATGCAAGTTCAGCTTTAAAGTCATATGAATATCATATCTGATCCATTATCCAAAGGACACCACTTCAAATGATGTCACAGTCAAGTGGCACAATCTTAAGAGTAAACGAGGTGGCCAGATATGTCACTCAAATACCTGATGCTATAACCAATTATGTCACAAGTTAATTGACATCACACTCATAATGTTCTAGCTCCGTCATGGACACGGAAAAGACCGTCAAATGTATGAATTATGTCTTTGATGAATTTACAATTTTATAAACGTTCTGTTGAACAATTTGAAAATAATTTGACAGGAACCAGTTGCTGCCTATGGTTCCTATCAAATTAGTTTCAAATTATTCAACAGCTTACCTGTGTGGTTACATTGAAATTGGGATTCTGCGAAATCACTGCTCAACGTACATAAAAGTATATAAATTGAACCCAACCTATGCAAAACATGGGTGGAGTTTATCCTGAAGTGGGCGGGACATCGCTAAAAATGGATCGCTCTATGGCTTTCTATAAAGCAAAATTTTGCATTTGATTATCATATTTTGACACTAGTCATGTACTGGCACTAGTTGTACTGAGTGAAGGGTCAGTACTGGGCCATTAGCAGACACCAGGGTATGACAAGTATTAAAATATGAAATTTAGACAAAAAAGTTTCTCTTTGCCATGGGGGGATCCGCTGTCACTCAAGTATCTGACATTGTAATCAGATTTGTCACTTTTTAGCCGACATTGCACGCAAAGTGGTGTAGGTTCATCATAAAAGTTGCAATGCCCATCACGAAAGTGTTTGAATTGTATGTCTCTGATGAATTTGCAATGTAATAAACATTATGTTGAATAATGTGAGAGGTATTTGAGTGGGACATGTTGTTGGCATAGTCAGCAACAGCTCCCAGCCAAATTAGTTTCCAAATCATCGACATCTTACATTCATATAATTGCTTTGAAATTTAGATTCTGGAAATGCAGGTTTCAAAGGTACAAATCATTTCAACATGCATAAACGTGGGATGAGCTTAAATAGGAAATGGGTGGGCATAGCTATTTAATGGATACATCTATTCTACATAGCCTACACATTCCTTTCCTTTTTTTTGTAGTATCGTGGTAAATCTGCAGGCTGGACCAGAAGATGGTTCAGATTTGCCTTTTCACTTCAGTGCACGCTTTGCAGAACAGTGTGTCGTGCGGAACTCATTAAGCGATGGAAACTGGCAGGAGGAGGAGGTAGATGCACCTGAGTTCCCCTTTCACCCGGAAGAGATCTTTGAAATTCTGATTAATTCCCAAAACGGTGAATACAAGGTATGATTAATAGACAGAGTTAGTCAGGAAAATAGACATTTTGTCATCGCAAATGTTCATTTGCCGACCAAGAGAAGGCTATTGCAGAAAACTACCGGTCATTAACATACCCAGAAAGGGGAAGACGCTAGTGCATTCGGATGTGCATGTGTGCCTGACTGTGAGCATGCGCACATGTCTGTCTGTCTTTTTTGTCTTGTTGTCTGTCTGTCTGTCCGCTGGATGTGCATGCGTGTGGGTCTACAGAACTGTATCTACGGAATCAATTTGGCTCAAAATTTAACGCAATAATACATTTTATCATGGAAGCGAATTTTCAGACTTTGGCCGTGAACCTTGTAAAAACGGATCCAGATTCCAATCAAATTCTGGATCCATGGATATCTTGGAAATTTTAACACAAGAACTAGTGTGATCATATTTTTATGGTTCCATTCATAACTTTTGTCACGATCCAAAAATCCCGAAAATCTGAAAACCCTTTTACAAGTGATTGGATGAGGGTTTGTAATCTTTGAATACTCTTGTTTGATTTGATTTATGTTGACTTTTCACAGACATATGTGAATGGTAGAAGGTTTGCGAGGTTTGGGCACAGACTTCCAGCAGATAGTGCGAGAAATCTCCGCCTGGAGGGAGACGCAGTCTTTTACGAAGCAGAGTACATTTAAGTCCATGTTTTAATGATTGTGCTGCAGTCTCGATGGCTTGTTGTAAGTTTATACCACATAATTCTTGTGATCCAAATCAGAATTTTATTGATCTTTTTGGCATTTTTGGTATAATGGTATGCATGCATTAGCTTATCCAATTTTGCAATGGTATTGGTGTTAAACCTACATAATTTGAATAAACTGCCACTTAGATTACACCTCAGAAACAATTTAACATGTTCCCAAAGCAAAATAAAATGTACTGTTGAATATGTTAGACATAATGGACCTTTCCAACGCCAAGTCAAATTAGTTTCAAAATATTCAACAGAATATTTATTAAATAGTAAAAGCAAACAATTTGTACAACAACGCATAGACCGTCTTCAAATATGTGTTCGTGACGTACTTATCAATGTCATTCATGACGTCATTCATTATGATGTCATTCTACACATCACGCAGTTCATTATAATGTCATATGATGGGTGGGTACTCTGGAAAGGTGAATTGGATTGGAGGACAGTGCTGCTGAATGCAACAATGTCATCCAATTCAATTATGTTCAAAATATTCATTCACCAGAGCTTTTCTTACTCGCTAACATGCTTCTGATTTTGCTCTGGAAACATCTTAGCTTATGAGCTATCTTGTATTTAAATCCACGGCCATAATGTATAATAGACACTGCAGTGCTGGGTGTGGGGTGTGATTTGTGTATAACCACGCCAGCCATCCTATGTAAATACACACAGATAGGATAGTGCTGTGTTGATCTATATAACCCTAAATTTGTATAGGAACTGTACTGTGATACAATCTTAGCTGTATGAATCATGTAGAATTCATAGCCTGTGTGAGGGGTTTGTGTGTGCATGCATGATAAACATCTGTCTAGAAACACATGATCTCTGCATATGCATGTATGCACATGCATGTTAAAAATTAAACATCTGAGAAATAATTGGTTTAATTTTTAATTTTAAATGTTCAATACATATACATACGTTGTTATTTTTCTTGTTGTCTTTCAGTTTCTGATGGATATGAACCATGAATGTATTGCCAGATGATCAACTTATAAAATAGCATTATAATTTTTAAGCTTGGCTTGCTATATATAGTTCTAATTATTTAAGCGCTCTGTGATTACAACATATGCCTAAACTAATTTGTTAGGAGAAATTCAACATGGTCGCTTGTGTATATTTTAGAGAATTTACTGTTAATAATGTTAGACTATTTAGGCTACATGTATCATGTAAATAAAGGGTACACCCGCTTGCCTTAACCCTTTGATACCCAAAGGTTGAATACCAAAATACATTCAGTTTAATAAATATTTTGTTCAAATTTTTAAGCTAATTTGACTGGGAGATGTTGTTGCATATTGGTAGCAAGAGCTCCCAGTCAAATTAGTTTTAAAATAGTTAACAGCTTACTTGTTACAATGAAATTGAGATTCTGGGAATTCTTGGTCCATAGGGTTAATATTAAGGACATTAGATCTACAGTAATTCTAAGTAAGATATCTGAAATTTTGTCTTAGAAACATTGTTTTGGAAACCTTTCACAGTGAAGTACAGCATTTGCTTTAATGCCTGATGTTGTAAATATTAAATGGCCTAGTTACAGAAATTAGGTTTGTAGTGATAAAAAATTATTAACTCGAAAAGTTCAATCAGTTAAAAACACTCCTTTCACACAAAATCAGTTACTCAATTTCAAAAGAGTCGTATACATAATTTCTTTTATATTATAAAATTAATTTGACAAACTCTTTGTAGTGAGATTAGTTTAAAAAATGTTCACCAAATATACGTCTTGTACAATATTGTTGCATCTGGTATGTAGAGTTGAAAGGGTTGAATATGTCAACAAATATTCAATTATTCCTGTTTAACATGTCTGTGTTGCAATTCTTCACCCTGGTATGTTACCAATATTGTATAGACATGGTTGAAAAAGCACTTTCTTGCCTGAGCTATCATATGACGTCATAATCAACTACGTGATGTGTAAAATGACTTCATAATTAATGATGTCATGAATGACGTCGATAAATATGTCACGAACGCATATTTGAAGATGGTCTATGCACTGTTGTACAAATTGTATGTATTTACTATTTAATAAATATTCTATTGAATATTTTGAAACTAATTTGACTGGGCACTGTTGCTGCCAGCACCCAGTCAAATTAGTTACAAAATATTCAACAGCTTCCCTGTATAGTTTTCAGGAAATTGTAGTTATGGAATTCAGGGATCCATCAATCCCAACACGGTGAGGAGTGGGTGGAGCTTAGCTAGTGATTGGCGGGGCATAGCTAAAAATCGAAAGGTCCATTGCGTCTTAGTCCCTTATCATGATATTCCAGGTTTATTTCTAACCTATTTCTTGCTAAGATCTGTCTACTTTGTATGCATGTTGGAATCGATTCATATACTTTGAATCCTGAATTCCCAGAATACTACTTTCAACGTAACTATACATGTAAGCTGTTGAATATTTTGAAACTAATTTTACTGGGTTTTGTTGGCAGCAAAGGAGCCCAGTCAAAGTAATTTCAATCTATTCAACAGAATGTTTATTAAATTATAAATCCGTCAAAGACATACAAGTCACACACATGACAGACGTTTACTACATCATTATGCTTGTGACATCATACTGGTATGAGAAGTAATTGATTGACATCATATACATCCAGTAATTAGTCCCATACTGGTAAAACCGGGGAAGGTGTGTGTGTGAACTATACGTTTGCACTCCCTCTGTCAGTCTGTCTGTATGTCCATCTGTCTGTCTGTCGCAGTTGTTTTTCTGCACTTGCTTTCGCAGTCCTTCAAGGTATTCAACTGAGAATTGGTACATTGCTTTGTTATCAGAAGGTACAGAGCAAGTTCGAGTTTCACACATATGCGTCACATTTTTATGGAGTTATGCCCCTCCCCCTTTTGATGTAAGAAATACGAAAAATATCAGCTTCCCGCACTTTTTTCGTGCTCCTTCACGATATCTAAGGCAAAATCGGTACATCGCTTTAGTATAAGGAGTTACAGAGCAAGTTCGAGTGTCAGACATTTTCGCTAATTTGTCATGGAGTTATTCCCCCTTTCGTCTTATGTAATGCAAAAAATATTAGTTTTCCGCACTTTTTTCTCCAGTCTCAAGATATTTTCCTGAGAATTGCTATATCACTTTATTATGTGAAGTTACAACCAAGTTCGAGTTTCAGGCATATGGGTAAATTTGTATGGAGTTATGACCCCTTTTGACATAAGAAATACAAAAATACCAGCTTTCCACACTTTTTTGGCACTCCCAAGATATTTAAGCAGAAATCAGTACATCGTTTTAGTATAAGGAGTTACAGAGCAAGTTAGAGTTTCAGATATTTTCCTCAATTTTTCGTGAAGTTATGCCAAATTTTGGCTTATGCAATAGGAAAAATATTGGTTTTCCTCACTTTTTTCACAGTCTCAAGATATTCTACTAAGAATTGCTACATCGCTTTCTTATGAGAAGTTACAGACCAAGTTTGAGTTTCAGGCATGTGCATCAATTTCTGGAGTTCGATATGAAATGCAAAAAATCTCCGTTTTCCACACTTTTTTGCACTCCTTCAAGGGATTCAACTGAGAATTGGTAGGTCGCTTTACTATAGGGAGTTACAGAGCACGTTCGAGTTTCAGAAATCTTCATTAATTTTACATGGAGTTAATGCCCCCTTTCAACTTATGTTACTTTTCTACACTATTTTCGCAGTCTTTCAAGATATTCAACTGAGAATTGGTGCGTTATGAGAAATTACAGAGCAAGTTCGGGTTTCAGGAGTTTGCGTCAATTTTTTATGTATTTAATGTCCCCTTTCAAAATATCAGCCTTCAAGACTTTCGTTCTCCTTCACCATATATAACCAAAACTTGGTTTATTGCTTTATGAGAAGTTACAGATCAAGTTCGCGTTTCAGCTGCTGCTGTCAATTTTTAATGGAGATTTTGACTGTCAATCTGTAAAGATTTATATCACCAGGGAGGGGACATGTATTGCAAAGCAATACTTCCAGAATGCTTGTTGATGATAACACCATTTACATCCCTCAATTGCAGAAAGTATGGTTTGAATAAGAGACTCAAAGGTGTGTGGCACTCCCTTGAAATGCCAGAATTTGAAGAAAAACTAAATTCAAAGAAAGTGTATTTAAATTTGGCCAAATTGTTCAGGAACAGTCTTTTAAATGTCTTACTGGTAATCTAAAGAAGACAAGATGGCCACTGAGGAAATTGTTGAGAAGCGCACCACACTATAATCATCCCTGCAAACAATGCTATGTTGGCCCAACATTGGGCCAATGTTTGTTTATTCATTGGCCCAAAGTAGTTTTGCTCATTTGGATTACGTTGGCCCAATGTATCATGTAGTTTTCCCCCATAAAAACAATGTTGGGCCAACGTAACTAACTTACCATCAGCCAGCCAACGCAAATATGTTGGCGCAACATAACTAATTTTCTACTAATCATCCACACATAAAGCCAATGTTGGGCCCAGCAAGGTTTCAGGGAACATGGGGAGCTGTAACAGTGTATCTTTAAACTGCCAATATTGTTTATTAAATTGGTGCTTCTCTTACTATTCTTTAGTCATGACAGGCTTCTAAGCTAACCCACTATGGAATGCCTAAACATTGATGGAGACGCGGTATCAACATGGTTTGTAGTTAGAAAATAGTGGAAATAGTCCAGTTTTTAAATAAACTACACTTGAGCAAACTGGTTGCTAGTCATGGCAATGCGTGACCTTTATCTAAAACAATAGTTTACTTATTTGTCCATTTCAACTACAAAATCACAATCTCTGATTTAAAGCAATTGCGCAGAAAAAGTTAGCGCATATTATGAAAATATATAGCTGGAAAACGGAAGACAGATATATAACTTCCAGATGCCCAGCTAAAATTAGTTTAGACCTTATTTATCAACTGAAGAATGTTGTGTGAGTATTCATTCATTCGTTCGTCCATTGATAATTCTTTAACCAAATGTCACTGATTTAATACAAATTCACACACGCATGCACACACACCGCCTGTGCATGTATATGTGCCTGTTCAAGTGTGTAGTTGTAGCTGTGTGCACATTGGAAAGGCTAGAGATGTGGGTTAGGGTGCAGATATCTCCACTCTACCCCCATCCCCTCGCCTCCATGCCCACTAATGGAATTCTAAATGTTCCTGGCTGCTTCTGGACCCCACATACCCATAATCCTGACCTTGCACCCACTGAACTACACACTCCACCATACACCCAGTCACACACTGAATTACCATCCAATTCACCCACCCAGAGAAACAATTTTCAGTTACCTAATCCCTCATCCACTCAATTAGAAAACCAGTACAGTGACTCACTCATCCTTCCATCAATCATACAGTGAAGCTCCAATTCTGTCACAAAATTACCGCTAACAAGCATACACGCACAGTCGCACTCATGCACGCACCTCGCACACATGGATGCATGCATCCCAAACACATGGATGCATGCGACCAATAAACCAGGAGTTGAATGGAAGAATTTGAATCAGTGATTTCTGTCCAAATTTATTTGACGGCCAATTACGGCCAACACAGTTGAACCAAAAATTAGTTTATGGGGTGAATTAAATTTTTTTGCAGCTCAGAAATGACTAGCTGATATGTTTAAGCATATGTGTTTGTAGGTTGTAACAAAGGGACAAAGGAAACCGCAAGTCACGCTAGTACCTTCCAAAAAATAGTCTCCCTGGTGCAAACGGATGGATGGACGGTCAATTTACTTAAATAGTGTGCGTGTGTGTTATGTGACCTTATACTACACATGCGCATGCATATACATTATTTATATAATTAATCTGGGTGGTGTGGTGTGATGTTATAATACCAAGAACATCGGTGATGGGAGGATATACTCACACATATATCATGATGTATCTGAAGCAAACACTGGGTTGCCATACATTAACTTCTGTGCTGATAAATGGAGAACATTTATTTCAATTTCTTGACTCAACCAGTGAGATATTTTAATATTTGTATAAGTTATCTCTATTAATAATGCATAAATCCTGAGGCGTATCATCATTTTCCCTTGGCTTTCTTCATTATGAAACTGAAAGAAAAAACAGATGAAACAATACACTTCAGTTGATTCTATTTGTATAATACAAGCACAAGCTTGCAGACCATCGTCCTCCCGTTTTTGTCGCACAGTAAAATATTTTGTGTTTTTACGGAATCTTCAGATTTATATATACACCTGTGCAAAAGTTAAGCACCACCCTATTTTTACGCACATGCGAGGGTATATTCATGTGCTATGAAGAAAGCAATAGCATAAACATGTATGTACCCATCAATCTTAGTGCAAGAGGTAATAATGCAACTAGAGGAATGCTGATTATGATGGTGGGGAAACACTGTATGTTTTTGTTTGAACTTGAAAACGAGGCCTGAATATGGTTACGTTGACACAACTGACAACTATTGCCCTACAGTTGACACACGTGGCTAGATTGTCAGTAATGGTGTCTGAAAACGAAGTTTAACATCTGTGCACGAGTTTGAGACTGTCATTATTAATACCGGGTATATCCACCTTGTGCCTGGATGACGGCCTGGACACGACGTCTCATGCTGGTCACCAACCGACTGATACGCCATTGTGGTATTCGTTGCCATTCAAGATGGAGTGCGTCTGTTAATTCCTGTAGGTTCTGCACAGGAGGATCCCTCCTCACCATGTTTCCCAGAATGTCCCAGATATGCTCAATAGGGTTCATGTCAGGGCTCCTTGCTGGCCATGGTAGGGTTTCGATGGCATTCTGGCGGAGGTATTCATGCACAGCTCTAGCACGATGTGGTCGGGCGTTGTCATCCATGAATATAGGGTGGGTTCCAGGTGCATGATTTACAAAATGAGGGACTACAACTCTATCCAGTATGGAATCTTGATATCTTTGTCCATTTAGTGTTCCAGGTACAGTCAACAGATCCAGCTTACAATCAAATGAGATGCACCCCCATATCATAACGGAACCTCCACCAAATGGAACTTCTTCCATGATGTTACGTTGGTCGTACGCCGTGCGTCTGGACCTCCATACACGAGTTCGACCATCTGTGGCATGAAGCAGGAACCGACTTTCATCGGACCAGTGTACCCGTCTCCAGGATCTCATGTTCCAGTGTCTTCTTTCGTTGCACCACCTCAGACGCTCCTCTTTGTGGTGTGCAGTGAGGAGAGGACGTCTGACAGGTCTCCTAGCTTTCATGCCAGCAGCATACAGTCTCCTTTTGACGGTAGACATTGACACTCTATTGCGCGTTTCCCATTGCTGGCTGAGCACTCTGCTGTTGGTGAATGGAGATCTCCTAACAAGGCGTACTAGGGCTCGATCATCACGGGCAGTAGTCTTCTTCGGTCTTCCAGATCTAGGCCTGTCCTTCACCTCGTTAGTTTGCCCATGTTTTGCAATCAAACGACTGATTACAGTATGGTTAATGTTCAGCTGTCTGCCAATCTCTCTGCATGACATACCTGTGGTATGCATGCCTATGATTTGCCATTTCACACGATCACTTAACCTTCGTCTTGCCATAGCGGTTCACAATCAAGAGCTAATTCTCTCTGTACAAATAAACCATGGTCATGAACACAAAATTCCTAATCTTGTCGCCTAAATCTGTATGTAATGTTCTACACCTCAAACTGGACTTTTACATAACTGAACACGTGTGCTGTTTCCCGCCACGCACGGACATCAAGCGGCGTGAAGTCATGCATGCATGTGCATTTCGTACTTGGAATTATGTCGGCTAACGCGGGGACAAAAAGTATGGCAGCCTAGTTGTACCATCATGTTTCTACGTTCTATTGTTTTTGCTGGTGCTTAACTTTTGCACAGGTGTATATATACTGAACCAAAAAAGTTTAGCAACACTGAGAATATTACTGTATAAATGTTATTTAACAAAAACAATAAATTGATTCAAATATATTATTTAATTGATAGGTCATTTTCCAATTTGAACAACAGTCTCTTGTTACTGTAATGCTAGCATCGTGCCTTTAACACGGCATCATTCAATGGAAGGGTCCAATTTAAATAATGACACTGAGCTGTCAATACCGGTTGTGACCTCCACACGCATTAACCACCGCCGTACATCGCTTTCTCATGCTTCGAATTAAGCACCTGATGTCACGAAGAGGAATTGCATCCCATTCCTGGAGCAGTGCAGCTTCCAGCTCCCTTCACGTTGTGAAGATGTGGATGGTTCTCACGCACCATATGGCCAAGAATGTCCCACCCGTGTTCGATAGGAGACAGGTCCGGTGATCGCGCTGGCCAGTCCAACACCAGAACGTTGTTAGCCTCAAGGAAATCACTGGTGACCCTAGCTGAGTGAGGGTGGGCGTTGTCTTGCTGGAACAGTCTGCATGATGCTGCATAAAAGGGATGACAACAGGGGCGACAACTTCTTCACAGTAACGTTGAGCCATTAAATTTCCGCGAATCACAATAATATCTGTTTTGCCATTTGCATGGATTCCAGCCCACCCCATGACACTGCCGCCACCGAATCTGTCGTGTTGAATGATGTTGGCTGCATCATACCATTCTCCTAAATGTCGCTAAACCCATTGCCTACCATACGCCACATCCACACAAAACCTTGACTCATCACTGAACAAAACGTGGCTCCATTGTTGAGCACGCCATCGCTGATAAGTTCTTGCCCACGCAAACCGATTCTCGATGTGACGCTCTGTAAGCAGAACAGCAACAAGTGGACGACGGGCATGCAGTCCAGCATCATGGAGTTTGTTTCGCACAGTTTGTGCATGCACTGTAGTGCCGGTAGCGGTGTGCAAATTATGGGACAGCCGCGGTGCAGTCTCAAACCTTTGACGTCGTTATGACGTCACTAAGGAGCAGTCTTCTCGTGGTGTTGTTGCTCTCGGTCTGCCAGATCGTGGTCGGTCATTAACATGTCCAGTTTCCTGCTCACGTTGGCGGAGACGGGAAATGGTTGAGGCATGAACATTAAAATGTTGAGCAACAGCGCGAATGCTCTGCCCAGCAGCGAGTCTTCCCATTGCTTCATGGCACTGATTTTAAGGTAGCGCTGGGCGGCGGCCCATGTTCGGTAGGGTAAACTTTTAAGCATTTTCTGTTAACGTTCGTTATCTGCTTTTACAATATGGTGAATTTTTTACTTCGCTACCCGCCAATGTGGGCCAGTGCATGAAAAATGCATTTTCACATGCAGTAAGCGTGCGGCCGAAAAATGCAAGAAATGATTTGCATTTCTTCATGATCAGCGAGTCATTACATTGACGAAACATGCCTGCAAATTTGGTTATAAATTGACGCATAGTTTTAATACAACAAATCAAACTTCACTGTTGCTAAACTTTTTTGGCTCAGTATATATAATGTCCGGAAATCCTCGTGAACCACTTGGTTACATTAAGATTTGAGCCAAATCGCATCAGTAGAATTTAGATACAGCTGGGATTCACACACGTGTATGCACGCACGCATGCATGCATGCATATATGCACGTAACTGCGCACACACACGCATGTATGTGCATGCACGTACATGCAGTACACACACACACACATGTGCCCAAGTGGCCATATCTAACATCTTGCCTACATGCACAGACCAGATCGCAATAACATCTTCCCCTTGCAGGTCAAAGGTAATAACTAACACCAGGAGTGTGTTCTATAAGTGAAACACTTAAACACATTTTGTTAAATCTGTAAACTATACCGTTCGGATGTTTGCAGCTTCACTTATTCATGCCATTTGACAATGAGATTGCACTCGTAAAACATGAAATGCTTCACTTATGGGGCTCACATCAGCCTTAGGCGTCACATTATTGAGCAAAGACAAGCACGGAATCCAATCCATCACTTGAGTATCTAACGTCTTAATCAAAACATGTCAATTGCTAGCTGACACCACAATCAAAATGACGAAGTTGAAAATCGGTTATGAATGTGTAAGAATTCACCTTTCCAGAGTACCCACCCATTATATGACGTCATAATAAACTGTGATGTATACAATGACATCATAATGATTGACGTCATGAATGACGTCGATAAGTACGTCACGAACGCATATTTGAAGACGGTCTTTGCGTTGTTGTACACATTGTTTGCTTTTACTATTTAATAAATATTCTGTTGAATATTTTGAAACTAATTTGACTGGGCGCTGTTGCTGCCATAGGCAGCAACATCACCCAGTAAAATTAGTTACAAAATATTCAACAGCTTCCCTGTATAGTTTTCAGGAAATTGATAGCTAGGGCATTTGGGGATCGATCAATCCCAACGCGGCGAGGTGTGGGTGGAGCTTAGCTAGTGATGGGCGTGGCATAGCTAAAAATGGAAAGGTCCATTGTATGCCCTGGAGGATTTATAATTAATATAGATTTGTTTGCGTATTTTGAAACTAATTTGTCTACGAGCTGTTGATGCCTATGGCAACAACATCTAACAGCTAAATTAATTTCAAAGTATTCAACCGCGTACATGTATTTGCCTTGAAAGTGTGATTCTGGTTGTGCAGGGTTCAAAGTATTAAAATTGATTCCAACACACGTACGGAGCGGGTGGAGCTTAGCTAGAAATGTGTGGGCATAGCTAGATATGGATCCATATATAGCTTCCAAAGTCGCAATAGAAAGGTGAATTTTTAATGCAAGTATTTTGTATACAAAAGATGGTATTTCTTTAAGTTAGGTGGTCTTTCGGCTACCTGTTTTAATGAACCACCTTCTTGCATACAATCTTACAAAAAATCGTTTTCTTGCTATGCTACCCTAATTTCTAGGTACATCCGTCCACTTTTTCCATTTATTTGAATTCATTTATATACATTAAAACCTGAATTCTCAGAATCCCAAATTCGACCTGCGAAATTAGTTTAAAATTACACAACAGACTTTCTTTAATTGTAAATTTATCAAAGACACGTTTTGTTCACTTGACGGTCTATTTGAGCTTCATGATAGAGATATATTACGTCATTATGATTGACGTCACTCTATATATGACGTTATTGATTATGACATCAGATACTTGAGTGACAGATGTAATCCCTCCATTACGGCGGGTTTTTTCAGAGTGTAGTGCCGTGTTTGGATGGCATGTGCAGGAACAATCCTTAGCCCATAGAGATTCAAGTTTGTTCAAATGAAGCCGATCGGTCAATTTGGCCAGCAGCCATCTTGGATCTTGGCTGATTTTTAGAAAAATCTCCGAAACAGCTTGGACACCAATTCAAAACTTATGAAATATGATCTAAAGGAAGAGCTGAACCAAGTTTGTTCAAAGGCATTTGATTGGCCAAATAGTTTGGCAGTCATCCAGGATAACCTAGTTTTCGCGAAAATGAATTCTCCTGAACGGATCGGGCCGCAATTGGCAGATATGATATGGGATTAAGGGCCATTAGTCTTTCAAGGGAAGTTGAAAAATAAAGACATGGCCGCCATGGACCAATAAATATTGTAGCGTGTTGGTAGCCATAGTGGATATTTTTATTTGATGGATTTTGAAGCCGAAATTGGTTTTAGTTTTTTAGGTATTCTCATTTCAAATTTGTCATTTTTGAAAATGTCGGGTAAATGGTTTGTCGGCCATCTTAGATCTTTTTCCCAGCAAAAACTCCCATACTAAAGTAATGGGAAATTTAAAACGTATTCTCGCAAACATCTTGGCAGATTTCAAGTATATTTGACAGGAAGCATCCTTAGGGAATAGGGATACAAGTGTGTTCAAAGGAAGACGATCTGTCAATTTGGTCCATGGACATCTTGGATTTTCCCCGCATTTTAGAAATGTTTTTAAAAATCTTCTCCGAAACCGCTTTGGGGATCGATGCAAACCTCATGAAATATCAACTAGCGCATGACCTGAGTCAGGTTTGTGCTAGGGAACTTGATTTGCCAAACGGTTCGGTGGCATCTTGGATGATCTAGTTGTCACAAAAATGACATCAGGACCGCTGAATGGATTAGGCCGAAATTTGGCAGATCAGATTAGGGCCAAAACACCATTAAAATATGCCCATGAAGTTGATACCAAAAGACATTTAGCATTCTTGGCAAAAATCATAAGACTCCTTATTAACCACTGGGAAAATTTTAATAAAACTTGACTAAACCTTCTTCACAGAAATTTGATTGGTAAATTTTGCTGTACGGGATCTCGTTTTGTAGGCCACTCATTCCAGTTGAGAGATACAGGCCCCTTGTTTGTTTATCACTAATAAGACTTTTGACCAATACACAACAAAATATAGTTACAAACGCAATATCTTATTATATCAGGTCTTAAATTATTGTTAATTGATTTTTTTTCATTTCCAATCCTTATAATAAATTAATCACAATGGTTCATGCTACAACATAACATATGAACAGTAGTTAAAAAATAATGTCACAAGCAGTATTATTGTCATCGCAACCAGGCGTAATAATATATCATAGTGCGCGACTGTCTTACGCTAGTGAGCTATAAAATGATACGTTATGGTTTAATGAACGCTATACAAAGGAAGCCCACTGTTAGCCTAATAAAATAGACTCGTAATATAAGGCTGTGTTCCAACTGGAGAGTTAGCCGGAAATAACGCCATATCTCGGTATTGGGTTACCCCGGTTAAGTCTAACGCGAGAACACGGCCTAAAATACGATGAGCTTATGCGATTAAATCGAAAATTGCGATTATTTTTTAAATCCTGAATTGATATGATTAAAAATTAAAGAATCGATTAGTCATGAATAATTTCTACTGCATATAATATTTCAATTCTAACCTTTTAATTACTTTTTAAACAGACCGGTCACGAAAATTGACGTTTTGCTCAGTGAATGTAAATTCCCATTTGCATGCCAAGAGAAGACTATTTTTGAAAATGCGTCACTGGAATGACTGGCTCGAGAATCAAGCCAGCATTCCAGTGATGCATTTTCAAAAATAGTCTTATTGACATGCAAACTATCCAAATGGACTTTTCTAAACACCATTGCAGCTTCCGTCATTAATATGCTTTTGTTGTTATGTCTTGGTAATATGTATACCCAATCTGATTAATCTAGTAATCACGAGTATTCTTACATAATCGATCATGACCACTCAAAGCAATAATCGTTCAAATCAACGAACGGCATAACATTTGGGTTTTCTGCCAAAAGATGGTGGTTCTTTTATAAACATTTCGATCACCTCCTGATAATGCATGCATATTACTGGGCCAATACTGGGACACATTGGGCCCAGTGTCAGCCCAGTAATGTGCATTATCAGGGCTGTCCTACAGAACCACCATATTTTGATCGCAAATTGTCATGTGGTCGTTCGAGATGGTTTCAATGGTATTTGGGTTACCTGAGGTCCATTTCGCTCTCACCATACACATCAGCAAGCAGCGTGTCCAGTATTAGCACCTGCTCGCTCGTCAAGGGCGGGGATAACTTGGATGTCTAAAACATTTAGAAAATTAGACATACATATAGACATATCTAATATACATAGACGTTGTTTAGGTGTGACTTATGTTGTTGTTGCTGTTGTTGTTGTCATTATTGGAATGGTCGGTATCGTTGTTGCTGCTGTTGTTGGTTGTGGTGGGGGTGTAGTTGTTGTTGTTGTTGTTGTTTGTTATTCTTGTCGTCGTCGTTGTTGTTGTCATCGGCGGTGGCGGCATTGACTGTTCTTGTTGTTGTTGTTCTTGTTGTTGCTGGTGATGGCGGTGGCGGCAGTGATGGTGGTGGTGGTGGTGGTGGTGGTGGTGGGGTTAGTGTCCTACTGTGCCCCCCCCCCCTACAACCAACACTGCTGCTGCTATACTACTACTACTACTACTACTACTACTACTACTACTACTACTACTACTACTACTACTCGGATCCATGAATTATATTCACCATGCTATGTTTCCCAATAGCTACTGGCTGGAGATGAACAAATATATCATTATCCGCTGACACATTACCTGCAACGATTTGACCACATCTTTGGCAGGTATTTTATATTTTCTGGCTTTTGCTATCTCCCCAAGAACCTCAGCAAAGTTTGTATTCTCATCGGCATAGTCCCTGAATAAGCTAGCCAGGTCAACGTGCTGCAAGTCTCCAATGGGTACACCGAAAAGCGTACCATCGTCAGTATCTGTAACAAAACAAACAGAAACACACATACAAATAGACTGTGTATGCAATGAGTAACATCAGATCACTAAAAAGTGCCTAACACCGTCCAGTGCACAATTAATGTACCGATGCGAAGAAGTGTTAACGTCCCATTGGTGACACGTCGCTACAGCATGCTCGTTTAATGGGCCATTTCATTTTGAGCTATGCCCCGCCCATCTCTAGCTAAGCTCCACCCACACCTCCCTCGTGGCGGGGTTGATCGATCTCTGAACTCCCTGGCTATCAATTTCCAGAAAACTATACCGGTAAGCCGTTGAATATTTTAAGGCAATTTGGCTGTGTGTTGTTGCTGCCTATGCGTCTCATCTAAAGACAAGTTGTGCAATATTCCGTTCGGCATACTATTTAGCACAAAACGGCAGGCTTTACTCCGATCATTCTGGCGTGTTGGAACGTCAAAACGAAAATGGTATTGACACTGGAATTGGGTTGCATATTAAATAGAATATAAATTCAATACAAAAATGTTCAAACTCTACAATTTACTCTGTTCTTTGCAAGACTATAGGGTGGCATGCAGGTTATTACGTTTGACAGTCTATCTGTTATGGGAGATCAAAGAGCCACTCCTGGAATTCATATTGTGTCAGGGTAGCCTCTCGAAATAGTTTGACCTTCAAGTCAAAAGATAAAACATTACGATCAAAGGTCACTCTGTCATTAGGTTCTTACCAAAATACACATTTTTATTCAGAACTTGGAAATGCAAAAAGGGTAAAATTACCCACTTTGACACATCCATCCATATTCTGGCTGCCTAGAAATAGTTAGTTTTAGGGCAAACGTCAAATATTTGGGTCATAGCTTGGAAATACCAAACACATTTGGGACATACAATCTTACTGCGAAATACTGAAGAGCGCTTAAGTTTCAGGTCATAGGATCAAATATCTATGCCACGAGGTCACTATGTGCAGACCGGAATATGTTTCTTTGCAATAGCTCTGGCACGCAAGGAGGTAGAATCGCAAAACTGAGCCCATCCATTCATAAACGAGTGGGCTAGAAATACTGTTACTCAAGTCAAACGATCAAATATCTCGGTGAATACTGGAATGTTCAATATTGTCCATATCTCGGAAATGGAAGATTATAGAATCACCAACTTTGATACATCAATGTATATTTTGTTGAGCTAGAAGTCGTTTGAGTTTCAGGTCGAAAGGTATAATATCTAGGTCACGGGGTCACTAAGTGCATACCGAAACATGCATCTTTGAGGACAACTATGGGACGCAAGAGGCTAAAATCACCAAAAGTGGCAGATCCATTCAAGTATACCTTTCCACTTTATCTATCCATCATATGGCGTCATAATTAACTACGTGACGTGTAGAATGGCATCATAATGAATGACGTCACGAACGTATATTCGAAGACGGACTGTACACATTGTATGTCTAATATTTAATAAATATTCTGTTGAACATTTTGAACCTAATTTGACTAAACGCTGTTGCTGCGATAGGCAGGTCCACTGGGTCTACTGCAGTGGGCTAGAAGTAATTTGAGTTTCAGTACAAGGAGTCAAATATCTAGGTCACGGGTTCACTAGATGCATTGGGAAATAGAAAGCAACGGCTGGGTTGCCTCCTTTTTCCGAGTGCAGTCTAGTCTAGTTTGTGTTTTGTTTTTTCACTCGATTTCCATACAGTACGGCTCAGAAGTAAATTAACATGTTGCAAAATAAAATAAAATGTAGTTTTGAACATTCAGAACACAATTGTATTGGAAGGCATTGGTGCCTAAGACAGCAATGCCTAAGGCAGCAATGTCTTCCAATCAAATTATGTTCAAAATATTCAACAGAACATTTCTTACTAACTAACACGTTTCTATTTTTGTTTTGGAGAAACTTATTTATGAGTTGTGGGTGAAATACCTTCTCGCTCAACATGATTACAGTTCTTTAAAATATTTAGCGACGTCTCTTAAAACGGCATCATGTGTGCTGTTTCATTTTTGGTGTGATTCGCCCAGCAAATGTGTGCAGATATCTATGTATTTTACCTTTCTTTTTTCGGTAATTTCCGATAATGACGTAATTTCCGAGTTGGATTCCACGTTTGATCTCCACCTCACGTCGATCGTTGATCTCCGCACTCAATGCAACGAACTCTTTGTTCACTTCGATGCCCTGGAACATGGATAAAGGCGTAACTAGTAGTCATAGAGATACTGTAGGCCTAATTTGGGCCATCCGTCACAACTAAATCTCTCCAATAGTGAGATGATGCGTAAAATAAGCTAGCTATAATACTTTCTTGCCTGAGATAGATAGATGAGTGGGTGGGTGGGTGGATGAATGAGGATAGATAGATGAGGATAGATAGATTAATGATAGATAGATTGATGATGATAGATAGATTGATGAAAAATAGATTGATGATAGATAGAGTAATGATAGATAGATTGATGATAGATAGATTGATGATAGATAGAGTGATGAGGATAGATAGATTGATGATAAATAGATTGCTGATAGATACATTGATGATGATAGATTGATGATAGATACATTGATGATGATAGATTGATGATAGATAGATTGATGATAGATAGATTGATGATGATAGATTGATGATGATAGATTAATGATAGAGAGATTGATGAGAGATAGATTGATGATAGATAGATTGATGATAGATACAGTGATGATGATAGATTGATGATAGATAGATTGATGATGATAGATTGATGATAGATAGATTGATGATAGATAGATTGATGATAGATACATTAATGATAGATACATTGATGATGATAGATTAATGATAGATACATTGATGATGATAGATTAATGATAGAGAGATTGATGATAGATAGATTGATGATAGATAGATTGATGATAGATACGTTGATGATGATAGATTGATTGATAGATAGATTGATGATAGATAGATTGATGATGATAGATTGATGATAGATAGATTGATGATAGATACATTGATGATAGATACATTAATGATGATAGCTTGATAATAGATAGATGGATGATGATAGATTGATGATGATGGATGGATGATAATAGATGGATAATAATAGATTGATGATGATAGATTGATGATGATAGATTAATGATAGATAGATTAATGATTGATAGATTGATGATAGATAGGTTGATGATAGATAGGTTGATGATAGATAGATTGATGATTGATAGATTGATGATAGATAGGTTGATGATAGATAGATAGATAGATAGATAGATTAAGAATAAAATGGCATATAGTGGCCACAAAAAACATGTTCAACGTAATATACTTGTATTAAGAGAGCGTGCGCCTATAGTTGGCAACCACATTTTACATTTTAGACTGTTTGCATCGCATAGACCTACCTGCATATCCAGAAGACTGACGAGACTGTTCTCTCCTGCGATTCCCTTCAACACGGCCAGAGCTCCAGCTCTGCCAAGAGGGTTGCGTCCTATCTGAATCAAAAACATATATTATGCAGGATGCTAGACATGACCATCTGTGTGCGTACGTACGTGTGCTTGCATGTATGTGCGTCCGTGCAGGCGCGTCCGTGTAGGGATAATTAAGCGATCCCCTCAATGAATGGATTGCTTAATTTGTCCTGACTGTTTAACTGATATTCTACCCAATGTTATAAAATATGAGAAGCAATAGGATAGCTTTGAAAAAATGGTAGCTCACTTCCAGGAACCTTGACACCATGCTGAAACGGCACTTCTAGTACTACTGATAACAACAAGCCACGCCATGAAAAAGCTTTTGTTGTCGGGTCGTAACCACAGCTTCTTCATCATCCCTTCAAATTTAACTGTTAGCTTCAATGTCAATAACTGTCAAATACATCATCAACCCCTCTTATGTCAAATTAACCTTTTAATTGTCAAACTGGCCAAAAGGCCTATGAAGGGTGTCCTATTTTTTGAAAATTTACCACTGGAATGACTGGCTCGGTTACCGAGCCAGTCATTCCAGTGATACATTTTCAAAAATAGGACACTTGGCCTACATATGGGCGCTGGCTCGGCTGAATTTTCCATTATCCTTGACTATTAATCCATGAATCGTCTCGCCCGCCGCCAAAAACGGCACCTGTTAGTGGCCATGAGGAATGTCCGTTTGCAGGAAATTTAAGTGCGAAAATTAATTTTCTTGGAAACGAGCTTGACCTTTAAACGGTTACTTAATATGGGTAGCATTCTGAGCGCTGAGGCGCTTTTGACACATGAGAAGTTAAACGACAATACTTTGGTTTCCGCTATTGATATGTTTTACATATACATGTACATTTTCGTGGGATCACCTTAAATATTTTCAAATTCTCGTTGCTCTCAAGCGCTTTCCCAATAGCGATCGCTCCAGGTTCATAAATTCTGTTTTCCGTCACATCCACTTCCAGCAGCGTGCTATTTTGTTTCAGTACCTCAGCCAGCGCGCATGCGCCAATATCAGACAGACCGTTATATGCGAGATTGACCACTTTTAACCGAGCGTTTACCTGTTGGGTAGAGGATACAAAGACATAGTAAAACTATAGAATGTCGCATTTCAAATAGAAGTATATGGTTCGAGCTATGCCCCGCCAATTTCTAGCTACGTCAGACAAATTTCTAGCCATGCCCCGCCCACTTCTAGCTACGTCCTTCCCATCTCTAGCTATGTCCCGCCCATTTCTAGCTATGCCCCGCCCATTTCTAGCTATGTCACGCCCATTTCTAGCTATGTCCCGCCCATTTCTAGCCAAGCTCCGCCCATTTTTTATGCGTGTTGGAATCGTATTGAACCTTTGAAACCTGCCTTCCTAGAATCTATATTTCAAGGTAACTATATAGGCAAGCTATTGAATATTTTGAAACTAATTTGACCTGTGGCAGCAACAGCTACTAGTCAATTTAGTTTCAAAATATTCAGTGGAATGTTTATGAATTTGTAAATTCAATAGAAGTATCCATTTCTAGCTATGCCTCGCCCATTTATATCTATGCCTCGCGCATTTCTAGTTATGCCCCGCCAATTTCTAGTTAAGCTCCGCCCACTTTTTTATGCATGTTGGGATCGATTTGAAACTTTCCCAGAATCTAGATGGCAAGAAAACTATACAAGTAAGTTGTTGAATATTTTAATTGTTGAAACTAATAAGACAGAATTTTCGATTTTCCTGACGGAGTTATACTACGTCAGTATTATTGTGACGTCCGCTACCTAGTGGCGTAATTGACCCCAGCGTCAGATACTTGAGTGACAAACCGGATCCCTCTATTAACTACTCTTAAAATGCCATTAAATAAAATATGATAAATTTTAATGAAAATCGTGTTAATTGTAAAGAACGGAATAAAAAAGGTCAAGCCTGAAATAATAGTTTTCTCAATTTTCTTTATTCACTCAGGCCATTTACACAGCATGTGGGGTACACATTATTATTATAGATATTTATACTATGGCGGTAGTTATTATTATTATTATTATTATTATTATTATTATTAGTATTAGTATTATTATTATTATTATTATTAGTATTATTATTTTATGATTAGCTGCTGCCGTTGCGTATTTGAAATATTTTGTTTTGACATCTTTTTCTTTGTCGTTGTCAACATCTTTGTTCTTGTCGATTGCGTTGTCGTTGTTGTTGTTGCTGTTGTTGTTGTTGTTGTTGTTGTTGTGGTGGTGGTGGTGGTGGTGGTGGTGGTGGTGGTGGTGGTGGTGGTGGTGGTGGTGGTGGTGGTGGTGGTGGTGGTTGTGGTGGTGATGATTGTAGCATATTGGTGCTGGAGCCGTGGTTGTTGCGTTGGTCGTAGTAGAGAGCTGTGTGTCTGAGGTGCTCCTAATGTCGTAGTTGTCGTTGTCGTTATCGTAGTTGTCGTTATCGTAGTTGTCGTTGTTGTTGCTGTTGCTGTTGTCGTTGTTGTTGTTGCTGCAGTTGTTGTTGTTGTTGTTTTTGTTGTTATTGTTGTTATTGTTGTTGTTGTTGTTGTTGTTGTTGTTGTTGTGAAGCGGATCTGTCTTTTTTCTTTGAGAGCCGCAGATATCTACATAACCTATTCAGTATTGGTTTGTTACAGTTTGCAAACAGGCCTTGAGTTTTCTCTGTTGTGTTCTGCCTTACATAGTAATCAGGTATAAATTGTGTTCTTTCTTTTGTGTATCTTTCGCAGCAGAAAAGAAAATGTATTTCTGTTTCTACTACGTTACATGTATTACAAAGTCGTTCCTCCCTGTCAATACCCACCCACCTTTTAGATTCTATTGCGAGTTGATGGTTCAATGTTCTAAAATGACAAAAGGTTATAGCTTCTCTATAAGGTAATATTTTTAAATAGTTTTCGAATTCAAATTTTGTTTTTATTTCTTTATAGAACGTTAGCCGTGTTGAATCATTTATGAGTTGTGTCCATTTTTCTACATACTGATGCTCTAAAGCTTGTCTTGTTCGCTGCACTACCTGTTTTGTGTTTACAGTTTCTGCCAAAAATATGTCCGATTGTCCTGTTATTTCTAAAATGGCTTTCACTTTGTTCATCCATTTAACTTGGATTTAGGTTCTTGACATAGAATCCAGACACGTGAAGAAAAGCATTGACGATAATTTCCCATAACCTCCATTTACTAACCCGGCCCAAAATCGTATCATGTTACATTGAATTTGGATGTCAAGTGACACTCTTCCTAGTTCGCCATACACCATGACATTAGGTGTGCTTTTCTTTAGATTCAGTATACATTTAAAGGATTTCAATTGACATGATTCTATTAAGTTAGTGTTTTCGAAGCCCCATATTGCTGATCCATATAAAAGAATAGGCACTACCATTGTTTCAAAAAGTACAATTTGTAGATCTATTGGGATATCGTGTTCTTTGATCTTAGTAATTAATGCATACATGGCTTTTGTTCCCTGTTTACAGTTTCGAATTTTGCAACTTGAAAACGTGCCATTTTACTTCATTTGAATTCCGAGATAGATGTATTCATCGACTATTTCAAGCTCCTGCCCTCCCATTAAGAACTTAGGTGGGTTGTTGATTTTTCTCTTGGACAATATCATTACTTATGTTTTTGTAGTATTTATAAGATAAGATGATGCGTTTGCCGTTATATTTTGTCCCGAATACGAGACAAAACATCGCATCCCCTTATCATCCCCTTGACATCTTCCCGACGATCTCCGCTATAATGGCTCTTTCCATTTTAGCTATGCCCCGCCCATCACTAGCTAAGCTCCACCCACACATCGCCGTGTTGGGATTGATCGATCCCCAAACGTCCTAGCTATCAATTTCCTGAAAACTATACAGGGAAGCTGTTGAATATTTTGTAACTAATTTGACTGGGTGCTGTTGCTGCCTAACAACGTATAGACCGTCTTCAAACATGCGTCCGTGACGTGCTTATCGACGTCATTCATTATGATGCCATTGTACACATCACGCAGTTCATTAAGACGTCATATGATGGGTGGGTACTCTGGAAAGGTGAATTGCCAACACAGTTGGGAAACTATAAGGACATCAAGGTTTGCAGACTGACTACAATTATATTTAACGTTCTTCTTCAAAGAGGCTGTACTTAACATCCTCATTTTGTCAAGGAGTTTGCAATGGCAACATGGAACGTGTGTGGGCTGACTACATCAGCTAAATGGCAAACATTAGGAATCGACTGAGAACGCATCAGCAATGGCATTACATGTATCCAAGAGACAAACGTAGTTACTCATTCAGAGTAGCATCTTCAGACTGGTCACCAACTGATTATCGTGCAGCCGAACCAGGCACAGGCCACGCTTTGTAATCTGACCGAGTCTGTTGGACTACTCTTGGATGCATGAGCGATCGTAATTGCAGTCATGGACTCGGTCACGCCTTTGCGAAATGGGACCACTAAATGACGAATTAAAGTGCTCGTGTTCCGTTAAATATAGGCCATTTTGCACGAGATATGAGATGTCTGCTGATTTCTGTTCGAATTACCCAGCATGCTATGCTACACAGCATGGAATGCTACCCAGCACGCAATTTCCTGACTCCATAGTCGTTGTAACTATTGGACGCCATATTCGTTTAGTCTATTGTCTGCATAGGCCAGGATTTCTCAAACAAAACCAACCTGCCTGCACGTGCAAATAGCCTCCCCCCTCTCCCCACCCAGCACCTACCCCTTCCCCACCCCGTTAGGCCCAGGTTAGGCCCTCGCCATCCCCCGCGCCCAAGCATGAGGAGCAACAGAACAGCCACGGACATGAACAGTACGTGCCATCTTCAACATGAGACAAAACCGAGAGATAACGATCAACACGCGTACACAGACACACGAGCTAATGCACAAACTTTCGTCACAAGAATTCAAACAAAACCACAAAGGCCAGGCGTGAGTCTAGACCCTGGCACTGGGAACTAGCAAATAAACGCCTTGAAGACTACAGCACACACGTGCAAATAGTCATTTCTTCTCCAGCTCTGGAAAAGGAAAGCACGTATGTAGGGCATACTATTCACAGCAGTACATTCGACGGCCTGTATTTCAATACTGTACAGCGCAACTGTGTCAATTTCCAGAAGAAAATTAGAGAAAGCTTTTATATATATTTTGACAACAATTTGCGTGAAAGTTATTGCTATCAGTGACAGCAACAACATTCAGTAAAATTATTGTCAAAATAATTAGGTAATGCGATTATACCTGGTACAGATCTGATACTAATTTGCTATATTCTAAACTAATCATCACAATTTTAGTCGACTCTCACTACGCATTTGAATAGCAATTCGATTGTAAGTTGTTGGTTTTTAAGGCACCAACAACATTGTCTAATTATTATCCACACACGTGCAGTCAATATATTACTATTTATGTAAAGTGAGCGTAGGCCTATATACGCTTTCTCGCCAAGAATGAATGCTTAGCAAATGGTGTGCATGTTTCGTTGACAGATTTGTACATTTGTTTTAAATACATTGGCCGAACAGAAACGTACACACAGTAGCTAGGGGAAACATTTCCTTCGTGCAGGCAAAGCGTATTTTGGCCATATACTCACTACTTGGATAGTAATACTGAGCGTCGTGTAATTCTATGGACAACAATTTGCTAACGTTCTTGGTGCCTTAGTCAGCAACGACTTACAGTCAAATTGCTTTTCAAATTCGTAGGTGTTGACTGAAATTTATGATGGTTATTTTGGAATACATAGACTGAAAGCTGTTGCAGCAACACTTCAATAAAATGTGTATCAAACATATAGCAGGTAGTAATTGCATTACATACTAACTATTTTGACAACAATTTGACTGAATGTTGGGGCTGTCATTGATAGCAAAAACTTTCACGCAAATTACTGTCGATGTATATAAAAGCTTTCTCCTATGTTCTCCTGGTCATTGATACACTTTCTCTGAACAGTTCGCACGCGCAAGCAGGTCGGTTTTGTTTGAGAAATCATGGCTGTGTACAGACAATAGAATAAACGAATATGGCGTCCAATAGTTCCAACGATTATGGAGTCAGGGCATTGCATGCTGGGCAGCATTGCATACGGGTAAATTGAACAGGCATCTCATATCTCGTTCAAATGTGTCTATATTTAATGGAACAGGAGAGCTTTAATAATGCGAATATGTCCCGACTGATGAAAAAGCCAAGGAGAACACGCCCCCCCCCCCAATTGCCTTGTTATATACTGAACTGAATCAACCCCCTCCCAAACCCCAACCCCTCCCCATCCACGTCATTGCAGTCAGATAGTAAAGCTATTCGTACATAGAATTTTAACGCCAAGCTAGGTAAGCGCAGCCTGTACTAATACATGGGCAAACGTAACATCAACAAAGATGCACTGCGTTCATCATTGCGCGTCCAATTTGTCCACAAACAGCCTTCAAAACGCCCATGTCGTCACCGAATAACATCGTCAGGGCCATGGCCTTAGCTAGTCACCTGCCCACCTGTAAATTTAGACCAAACATTCTACAAAACTTGCAGACATTGTCAGGCACATTCCTAAATAAACCCACATTTAAATGGTCCGACAATAGATGCAGAAATATCTAGGTAATGACAGACCGTGATTCAAACTTATTTATGACTGTATTTATGATACAGACAGAGACTTACAGAGATAAGCCACATTAGAAGGGCTCCTTTTCGGTAGCTGTTTTATCAGTGGATAAATCCAGCCTAAGCTATGCCCCGCCCATCTCTAGCTAAGCTCCACCCACACTTCGCCCGTGTTGGGATCGATCGATCCCTGAACTCCCTGACTATCAAATTCCAGAAAACTATACAGGTAAGCTGTACAATAGTTTTGAAACTAATTTGAGTGGGTGCTGTTACTGCCTATGGCAGCACCAGTGCCCAGTCAAATTAGTTTCTAGATATTCAACAGAATGTTTATTAAATAGTAAAGACATGCAATTCGTACAACAACGCTTAGTCCGCCACTAATTAAGAGTTCGTTACGAACTTAGTTACGTCATTCGTGACGCAATTGATTATGACGTCATCATACACGTCACGTACTTGATTATGACGTCATATTATTGATGGATAAACTAGAATCCTTTATTGACGTTAAAATGTAAACTTTTTTCTCCCTAGCCTATTTAGCGCTGCATTCAATAAAAGTCAAATTAGTTTCAAAATATACAGCAGACTGTTTATTAAATAGTAAAGCCATACAATTCGTACACTTGACTGGCTTTTCGGTGTTCATGACGGAGAATATGTTTATGACGGAGTTAGATAGGCCTACGTCACTATGTATTGTGACGTCAGTCTGTATTTGAAATAATTGTGTATGACGACAGATACTTGAGTGACGGGTAGGATCTTTTCAATGTATCTCTATGTGGGTGGGACTTGATTCAAAGCTAATAGTACCTGTACATGTATATCTCGAGCTTCTATCGCGTTATGTATTTACCTTTATTCCATCACACAATGCCACGCCCCCTAACCGGCGAAAATTGTTCCAACTTAAATCTAGGAATTCCAGCGTTTCATTTTCACCTGCAATTAAGGGCAAAAAATAATAAAAGGTAAGATTAGTATAAATGTTAATCTATTTGAATGCATATCTAAAAATATGTATTACATAGGCTCACTGTGGCCGAGGTAAGATGGTCCTGATTACTGAAAAAAATTTAAGATCCAGCATTATGTATGGTGGCACGATTTTATAGACCGTGGTTGTTGGAGCGGGCAAGTAGCCAGAAGAATGAGAAGAGTACTGGAAAAGCGTCACGATTGACTGATAGGTGTTGACAAGTTGCCAAGATGAAATGAAACATGAAATGAAACATCAGCTGAACTGCCTGTACAGCTGTTAGTGACAGCTTGTATCGACGTGTCAATATCTGAAAATACCAGGTCAGGCGCAGTGGCGATTTACTGAACTCAACTCATCGGCGATCGCGACAAGCAGCCCCAAAGTGAGGGAATGCGCATGAGCGATCTAGCCAATATATATACGATATCGATGGCCATACGTGACGTGGATGTGATATCCGGGGCTTTCCAAAGCCGAATCGGACTCGGTTGTGACAATAAAAAACAAAAAACCCGGGTTTTACAAAAAAGGAAAGTATGCCTCACAGAGCACTTATAACCATATCACCCATGGCAGCATTAATATAAACACCCCACCCGCACCACAAAATTAATGGAGGAATCCAGTTTTAGCTATACCCCGCCCATCCCTAGTTAAGCTTCACCTACGCTTCGCCCGAGTTAGGATAGATAGATCCCTGCACTCCATGAATCTCAATTTCCAGAAAACTACAGGTAAGCCGTTGAATATTCTGAAACTAATTTGACTAGACAGCAACAGCACCAAGTCAAATTAGTTTCAAAATATTCAACAGCACGATTATTAAATAGTAAAGACATACAATTCGTACAACATACAACGTATACTTTGTCCGCCATCAATTAAGCGTTCGCGACGAACGTAACTACGTCCTTCATGGCCTAATTGATTAAGACGTCGTCCTACACGTCTCGTAATTGATTATGACGTCATCCTACGGGATACAGAGTTAATTATGAGGTCATATGATTGACGGATAAACTGGAATCCTTCATTCTAGCAACGATTTGTTACCGTGTCAGTACACTAACAAATACTACATACCCTACGCAAGATACAGATGCCTATCATTAAATTGATTATTATGAACTTTAAATGGAAGATTCCAGGTTCTCAGTCAATCACATGACGTCATACTCAACTATGTGACGTGTAGTATGACGTCATAATCAATTGGTATATGAGTGCCGTAACTAGGTTCGTCACGAAGGCTTAATTTGTGGCGGACTAAGCGTACGTCTGCTATTTAATAAAGATGCTATTGATTATTTTGAAACTAATTTGACTGGACGCTGTAGCTGCCATTTCAAAATATTCAACAGCTTACCTGTATAGTTTTCTGGAAATTGAGATTCAGGGGTTCGATCCATCACAACATGAGGAAAGGATGGGTGGAGCATAGCTAGAGATGGGCGGGGCATACCTAACCCCGGATTACCTCATTGTTGTCGTCCATCGTTCTCCGGCATTTTAGGGCATATATACACTCACCGATTGCTGGACTCAATATTCGACCAGCTTCTTCGCCAAAGCTATTATTGCTTAGATTTAAGTCCCGAAGGCGGTTGTTCTCCTAAAAAGAGAGATTTACTATTTTAAAACAAAATAAAATCCAACGCCTATGTATTGTATTTTGTTACCGCAATGGAGGATTGCAGTTTCTCAGACAATCATATGACGTCATAATCAACTACGTGCCGTGTACGATGACAAAAGTTTACATTTTAACGTCAATAAAGGATTCTAGTTTATCCATCAATAATATGACGTCATAATCAAGTACGTGACGTGTATGATGACGTCATAATTAATTGCGTCATGAAGGACGTAGATAAGTTCGTAAGGAATGCTTAATTGATGATGCACTAAGCGTTGTTGTACGAATTGCATGTCTTTACTATTTAATAAACATGCGGTCGAATATTTTGAAACTAATTGGCATGGCGCGGCAGCAACCGCGCCAAATCAAATTGATGTCAAAATATTCAACAGCTTACCTGTATAGTTTTCTGGAATCGATCGATCCCTACACGGGCAAAACGGGGTCATAGCCAAACCTGGCTTCCTCCATTGGATTATGATGACAGATATATGAGTGACAAATCGGATCACTCGATCAGTTTTTCATTGTATAATACGCCCCTAACTTACCAACATGGCCGAAGCGAAGAATCCTGCATCTTTGTCCCGAAACTCATTTCCTGTCAACAGCAACAATAACTTCATTTAGTTGTCTCTTGCGGATACATACTTTAGGCAATAAAGGATGGTGAATCATCGTCATCGTCATCATCATCATCATCATCATCATCATCATCATCAAAAATGCCACATCCACCGCCACCACCGCCGCCGCAATCACTGCTGCCACAACCGCCATCACACCAACCATTATCACCATCGTGATCGTCGTCGTCATCGCCGTCATCATCACTGTCATCATCGCCGCCACCACAGCTGTTGCCACAACCGCCATCACATACATCATCGTCATCGCTACCGCCGTCGTCGTCGTCAAAAACGCCAGCACCACCGCCACCGCCTTCGCTTCCGCCACAGCCGCCATCACATACATGAGCATCAGCATCGTGATCGTCATCGTCATCGTCATTGCCATCGTACACCATCATCATCATCGTCATTGGCATCGTCATCGCCATCATCATCGTCATCGTCGTCGTCGTCGTCGTCCTCGTCAAAAAACAAAACAAAAAAAAACGTGATCGTCATCGTCATCGTCATTGCCATGGCACATCATCATCGTCATCAGTATCGTCATCGACATCATCATCATCATCAGCATCGTGATCGTCATCGCCATCGTCATTGCCATCGCACACCATCATCATCATCGTCATCAGCATCGTCATGATCATCATCATCATCATCATCAGCAGCAGCAGCAGCACCGTGATCGTCATCGTCGCCCGGTAGTTCCTGTCTATGACGATGCTGGTGACGATGATGATGATTATCATCGTCACCAGCATCGTCATCGACATCATCATCAGCATCATCATCATCGCCATCATCACCATCATCATCATCATCATCATCATCATCATCGTCAAAAGCACCACCACAACTGCCGCCGCCCGTGTTACAACTGCCACCAACGCTAACAGCAACAGCACCGGAAGCAGTGGGAGCGGCAGCGGCACCAGCAGCAGCAGCAGCAGCGTGGTCGCTGGTGTTGTCGTCATCATCGCCGTCATCGGCATAATCGTCACACACCCGTCACACACACACCCCCCCCCCCCACCCACCACCCCACCCGACCACCACCACGACTACGAACACCACCATCAACACAACCAACACCACAATTTTTATCACTAGCAAACATCGTTCACCTGTAAGATCTAAAGATTTCAGCGTTGTGTTGATCTCCAACATTTTACAAATAAATTCCACGCCCTCGCTTCCTATTCTATTTCCAGCTAAATTCTGAAAGTAAATAAAGTATGTATTATAGTCAAGTTGATTTCCACGTGTATGGGTGTTTATAACTGTTGGGATCAATCAATCCCGGTACTTCCTGACTATCCATTTCCAGAAATCTATACGGGTAAGCTGTTGAATATTTTGAAACTATTTTGACTTGGTGCTTTGCTGTCTATGGCAGCAACAGCGTCCAGTCAAATTAGTTTCAAAATATTCAACATCATGTTTATTAAATAGTAAAGACATACAGTTTGTACAACAACGCTTAGTCCGTCATCATTTATGCGGTTGTGACGAACTTATCTACGTCATTCACGACGTCATTGATTATGACGTCACCCTACACGTCAAGTAGTTGATTATGACAGCATATGATTGATGGATAAACTGGAAAGGTCCATTCTCGCAAGGTCATATCTGACGTCCATAGCGTTATTGGCTGTATTCGACTGGGACCTTTCCGTAGAGTAAATTTACTCGCGAAGTTTCCAAAATGTTCTCTACGCAAACGTACCAGTCGAATACAGAAACCCTAGCAGTATGGAAGGTTTAGATACCGACTAAATCGCCTGAATTTTACTATCTTGAAAATAAAATCTACCTTTCAGCGTTGTTTTCAGACATGGTGAATGTTGAATAATAGTATAATTCAGCTCCTAAGTCCCGCATTTTCAAATTTTGCATCACGTGACATACTTCACGAAACACGCCACACGTTTTGGCTCCGGCTTGTTTCGCGCTCTATTTTTTTCCCAGGAAATACCAGTCGAATAAAAAATATACTTTACGGAGCCAATGGCTTCTGGTCGTATTAACAAAAATTCTGAAATGGGAAAATGGCCCTCAGAATGCAGGAACGGCATCTCAGAACGTCTGATGCTATTGATTTCTCACCCTGAGGCCTGAACCCCACAACGGAAAGTGTTGTATGATGTTACTAAAATATATTACGACTGGCGTCCGTGGAGAATACACTAACCGTGAAATCCGATTTCAAATTTTACAATTCCTGAATAGTAGCGCAGATATGTGAAACAGATGTTCCATTCTGGCAGAAAGCAAGAAATTTGGCATATAGGTGGTTTAAGGTATCCTGATCATAATTAGATGCGGTGCCACGTGATTCTACCAAGGGAACCCATTCAAAATGGCGGATTCAAAATGGCCGCCTTCCCAGCGGAAAATTCGCATTACTCAAGCTCTAGACGGAGTAGAGAGATGGGATTAATGTCAAATTAGGGGTTTCATGGGTCAATCGATATAATTCTACTAACTACAATACTCAAAATATGTAAATATCAATCCTTCCATAGCGACCACCTGTGTTTGATGTCAAAAGACGGTGGCTCTTTAAGATGTGTTATCCAAAAGATCCATCTCTTGAGAACAAAAGCAATATAGCATCTAGAAATAGTTTAAATTACTTGATTTCTTAATATCGAACCAAGCAATGGTCGTTATAGATACGTTCAATTATCCTATTAGAGTATGCAAGGCTATACATGATGCTGTTGATTGTTGAATCATGATTCACAGACGTCACACGCACTGTGAACCGCATGAGCACAACTGTGTACAAGGTAAGTTGGATTTATAGCATTTGCATCTGCCAGTGCAATTACTTTTGCAAGCACATTTCACGAGTTCCCGGCATGCCTTAGATGCGTCTGCAAGCAAACTCCATTGCGGTGACCAAGTGTCTCCATCTCTGACCCAACCCCAGTCAGCTGGCGATGGCGTTTTTGCATTTGCGTGGAGTGATTGGCCCCAAAGATGACCTGCCTCGAACGCAGCACGTTTGGTGTGTTGCAGCAGAGCTGCACTGGTAGGAGGAATGTTTTCTAGCTGCCTGTTGCCAAAAGCGAAAAGCCATTTTCGTGCCTCATTAACCGTTGACAATGTTGATGTGCGTTTGTACAGTAGTGCGACAAACCTCTCCAGAGTTTCCATGTCCTTGTCTCACAGAGACGCCGGCCATCAGACAGTCTCCTAAATAGTGAGTAAAATAAGAAAGTTCATGTCTGAAGAGTTCATCCACAAGCTCCCGCTTTCGCGTTTTGGCATGAATTAGTAGGCCTAGGTAGAGTGGCAACGCTGTTTCACGATCAGGATTATGGCGAGTTCCCATACTGCTTTTACGCGCTCTTTTAATGGCATTAAAGATGAGTAGCTGGGTCAATGACGACACTTTCCCCTTGATAGTTTGGGAATTCTCATTTTGATTATGAATGTTGGTCCCGCCAAGTGTCATCTGAACTAAAGTAACAAGTGATTGAGGTAAGTTGTCATACTGGTCAGCATCAAGTGAACCCTTGCAATCATACTTAATCTGAAAAATCTCTTTTCGGACTATTTGAGCTGCCCTCATCAACGCAATTACGTCACTATCAGAATCATTTTTGGTGGCTAGTAATAGAGCATCGCCTATGTCTTTCTTGAATGTGAGAATCACTTCATAGTTACTCTTGTTTGACTCCACATTTGGCATTTTCGACCAGATCCTTTCCTTCAACCTGGTAGAGTTAATCCTACTTGGCATAGCACCACCAAGTTGTTCAAGACGGCGAGTGTATAATCGTGTTAAATCAGAAAGCTTAAATATGCTGTCAATAGGATGCTCAGAGGCTTGACGATCTTCCATGTATGATATTAGCTCTGCAAGAGCAACAGAGTCAGGTTTCATAGCGTCAGCAATATCAGATTCACTTCTCGAAAGAGATCTATGTCGTGTGTATAGTTTTGTCAAACAAGTTTTGTGGTAAATAGCATCCAATGCTGTCATGTCCCCAGATGACATTCTAGCAAGAAGTTTAGTATCTCTCAGTTCTGTCACCAGTTTGCGTATGTTTTGGTCAAATTTTGCTGTTGCGGCTCTATGAATGTCATGCTCTATTGGTTGGTCACAGAAAGGCACAGTGGTTGAGTGGGGTCATTTATACCTGGCATAGTGAAATTAGACCTCAATCTAGATTTGACTGGTGACCTGAGATCCTCGCTGGATTCTAATTTCGCATTTCTTTTCACGGCACAATCAACCCGAGTCCGGCTACAGAGATGCCAACAAGATTTGTGCCACCTAGCACAGTTTTCTATGAGCGTCTCCGCAATTCCAGATCCATCATTCAACCTACATAGATCCAGGTATGGTGGAAGGGCATGGAGTTGCTGTAGCCTATCAAGGTTATCAGCTAATGACCTATAACTCGTAATCACATCGTCACGATTTGTGTTACTACATGGATCTATGAGATGCTCCGTTGTGGACTGGGGGCAAATAACACACAGGGACCAGTTCGTGTGTGCTAAATCCACTGTGGGATCAGATGTCAATTTCACTTTCTTTGACATATTGACTTGAATGCGAGAATATAATAGGCTATTATACGCGTGTGCGTGATTGCTATGCAGCTATGTATTCTCCTGATATATTTAAATAGTCAGTGTGAGTTTAGGAAACTACAATAATTATATGGAAATCCGCAACGAAATACTGCTTGGCGAAGCGAGGGGCTGGCATACAATTACTTTTACTGGAGAAAACGTGTAGACCAATTGTTTTGAGTAGCGAAAACTTGTTTCTAAAATGTTCCGCCCGGAACATATGTGTACACACGTTTAGCAATAATACTACTAATTTACAAATGTTACAAAAACAACGACGACGACCACAACAACAACAACAACAACAACAACAACAACAACAACAACAACAACAACAATAATATTTTTTCAGTATGTTTATCTATTTAGAGTATTGTAATGGGTAAAATCATAACCAGTGACCCAGGAAACCCTTAATTTGACATCAATTCCAGCCCTCTACTCCATCTAGAACTTGAGTAATGCAGATTTTCCGCTGGGAAGGCGGCCATTTTGAATCCGCCATTTTGAATGGGTTCCCTTGGTAGAATCACGTGGCACCGCATCTTATTATGTTCAGCATACCTTAAACCACCTATATGCCAAACCTCATGCTTTCTGCCAGAATGGAAAATCTTACCTCAAATTTGTTACATATCCGCCCCACTAGAAATCAATAAGCCACCTGTATCTATACGTCACTCCAGTTACGGCTAGCGTAGCTTTGCATAGGAATCAATCATAAACAAGTCAGATATCGGAAGCGGTGTCGCCGAAATTACCATTTACCAATTACCACGCTTTATTTGCAATTGGTTCTAGTAGTTTTTCCTGCTGAATACGTTCGTACATGTTTATTTTTTTATTAGATAGACCAATATGCTTGAAATACGTTATCGACTAGGTGTCTGGAAAAAAAAATCAAAATTTCGCTCATTTTCATTGAAACTATGGAGCAAGGGAGATGAATGTGGTCTTATAAGACCCGTCCGAGCAAAGAAATAAGCGCAATTACGTCCCATACAGGTGACACATTTTGAGTTGGAAATCGATCTGCATGTTGGTGGCAGGCTGTCAGATATTGAACAAAAGCTGTTCCGAGAATGTTTCAAGCGAATCGATGTGTATTTTATGAAATATTGACGCATGCGTGATCTATTTGTCTAAAGTTATACAAGTCATGGTATAGACACTTTAAATACTCGTGCAAGGAAATGAGAATACTGATCTAGTTTATAAAGGGATTATGTTTATTGTTCATAAATGTAAATTTAGTAATTAATTTTGTTTAATTGGACCATCGATTATACTTTAGCCAGATACCATTGTAAAACAACATTGTCTTCCAACAAGCTGTTATGGAGGCGTCATCATCATAGGCCCTCACTGCACTGTCGCTCGAGTATCTATGGCTGTATTGCTAAGGATGTGTCAAAAGTGAATTTTATGGACTATATAAGTCTCTGTTATAGGCTACAAGGAGTCGTGGCATTACGGTATTTTGGCACTGATAGAGAATCGAACCCACAACCGGCGAAAGCACCTAGCATCATAGTCCACAAACACTTTCACCACACCAACGCCGCAAGACGTCTTGCCGCGTTGGTGTGGTGGAAGCGTTTGTGGACTAAGATGCTAGGCGCTTTCGCCGGTTGTGGGTTTCGATTCCCTGTCAAATAAGTCTAAGTAATCTAGGGCCTATTATCTGTTGACACGGAGACTTAAGACCTAATTCAACATGTATTCATAATATTTCGCAAATACTCACTTTGCTTAGCAACAAATCAAATGTGTTCACAGACACGGAATCAATGTCCGCTTGAAAACATATGCCGCCGTGCATACTTGGCAATTATTATTTTATATTTAGCATAGACGATATACCCACTGATCTAATTACATCTGCTTGAATCAATATCCGAGCCTTAATAAAAACAATTTATCTAGATATGTATATACGTACTTCTATTATTTTTTATTGTTATTGTTCTTATCTGTTTTATACTTGCCCGATCCTATTGTCTGGATAATAATAATAATAATAATAATAATAATAATAATAATAATAATAATAATAATTAATCTTAAATTGTGAATTACGAAGCCATAACGACAGCGATAAACGATGGCGATTATCGTTGAAAACTGTTACCAGCCAAATGCAATCATAATTGGGGTGTCTGACCACAACGATAGTTGTCGCATAGGAAATCGTTGTCAGATTTCGATTTTCAAGCAATTCGCTTGATAACGGTTTATCGTTGTCTTAATGTCGTTATGGTTATCGGCGTGGTCTGACTCGGGTCTCACCCCGTCATTGCGATTAGGCTATCTGATTCTGATTCAGTGACAAATGAGGTATAAATATATGTAGTTTCTGTGTCAGGCAGGTTAAATATATCACATTATTATTATTATTATTATTATTATTATTATTATATATATATATATATATATATATATATATATATATATATATATATATATATATATATATATATATATATATATATATATATATATATAAATACATATAAGATACATAGATGCATAAATGCATAACATTGTTCAAATATAATCACCGGCTTTCGTAACGTATCGCTATCATCAACTTGAGCGATAATAGACGCTAATGTTGTTGACGGGGAATTTTTGTTTGTTTGCCGCTGCCGCTGCTGTTGTTGTCGTCGTCGTCGTCGCCGTCGCCGTTGTTGTTGTTGGTAATTGTCATTGTCATTAGTGTTAATTGTCATTGTTGTTATTGTCGTTGTTGTTGTTGTCGTATTTACTAATTTTCTCTAATATTTACATAGTTCTGCTGTTTTGTCGGATGGTAGGGTGAGGGGGGGGGGGGGGGGGCGTGGCTGTGTGTTGAGGGCTATGAGCTATGTGCGCTGAAATTGAGATGTTATAATTCGGATAAAAGCGCAAAGTTTAATTAGGAGTTTGGAGCTTTTCTTTGAAAACAGTTTGCCAAATTTAAAATAGTTTGGTCCGATGCAGTAATATCTGAGGAGGTGTTCTGTTCTTTCTTTCGTTTTTATCACACAATGGACATATGGGCGTTCTTCTCTGGGTCGCTCTTCCCATCGCCCTTTTTCGATCGGTAAGTAATGATCTAGTAGGCTAAGTGTTTTGTAACGATAATCGTTGTTGTTTATAGTTATCGCTATGGCATGATCGAATCAGATTAAATCAGTTAAATAATAGTAAACATTTTAAACAGATACGTAATGACATGTTATCAACATCCGAGATAATTTTTGGCGATAAAGTCTGACCTATATAAACTGACTTGCTTTTTGATGGTCCGTATGTTGTACATAGTAGGTAGATAATGGCAGTATGTCGTCGTCGTCCTCGTCGTCGTCATCCCCGATATCGTCGACGTCACAGTCGCCATCGCCTCCGCCCTCGCCACCGCCGCCGCCATCGTCGTCGTCGTCGTCGTCGTTGTTGTTGTCTTACCAGATCGGTGATGTATAAGTTCTCCTTCATCGTGCTGCTAATGGCGGCCGCTCCTGTCGATTCCACCCAGTTCTCGGACAGATCGAGAGATACGATCGACGTATTTGTCTACGAAATGAAGATGTTTGGAGTTATACACAATGGACCTTTAAAGTTTTATCCATGCCCCGCCCATCTGTAGCTAAACTCCACTCACGCTTCGCCCGTCTTAGGATCAATCGATCCCTGTACTCCCTGACTATCAATTTCCAGAAAACTATACGGATAAGCTGTTGAATATTTTGAAACTGATTTGACTCGTGGCTGTTGCTGCCTATGGCAGCAAAGTTCCGCGCCCAGACAAATTCGCTTAAAAATATTCGACAGAATGTTTATTAAATAGCAAAGACATACAATTCGTACAACGTTTCGGACTATTAAAGCGTTTCCCAGCAGGCACATGACGTTGTTTCAACGTTGAATACACGTTGAAATCACGCCATGGCGTGATTTCAACGTGGATTCAACGTTGAAACAACGTCATGTGCCTGCTGGGTTATGACGGATTAAATCGAGTCATTCATGACCTTAAGATTAGGAAGTCATCCTACACGTTTCGTACTTGAATATTATGTCAAATGATGGATGGATAAAGTGTGTATATGCTTGTTTGTTTGTTCGTCTGTCCGGGGAAACTACTGATCTGATTTGCCTCAGTTTTTAGCACATGTTAGTAATATACAGTAGGGTGTATACTGTAACTTAGCCGAACAATTTATAACATCGTCGGTAGTTTCCGTAAAACATAACTTTGGACTGGGCATAATATATAGCCTACCCATATAGACATATTCCTTAAACCCCGTCTTTTTCATTTGAAGTAGCCTAGAACGAAGATTAATTCTTATTCAGTTGGCAGAAAAATATGAACTGCCTACATTAAGTGATAACGACGACGACGACGACGACGACGACACCGACGACTACTACTGCTACTGTTACTGCTACTGCTACAGCTGGTGGTGGTGGTGCTGCTGCTACTGCTACTACTACTACTACTACTACTACTACTACTACTACTACTACTACTGCTACTGCTACTACTACTGCTACTACTACTACTACTACTACTGCTACTGCTACTACTACTACTACTACTGCTACTGCTACTACTACTACTACTACTACTACTACTACTACTACTACTTACTGGTCGTAATACCACCCGTTTTAAAAGAACGACCATCATTTAGCCCAAAAGCAGGCACCACACGACAGGAAGTCGCTATGCATAGGGTTTGCTTTAGGTTAGCTTACTAATAGTGGTAGAGCGATAGCTTTGACGCCGATAGCTCCTAGTCCGTGGTAGCGCAAGGAGAGTTCCTCGTCCTGCATGTGTCTGATGAAGTATTGGGCAGGAACCATGCCCAGTCGCTTGCATACATTCATGTAGAGACAACGACCCGTCAGGTCGTAGTCAGACTTTGTTTCAACTACAAGTGTGAAAATTATAGAGTGGAGATAAACTTTATAGAGGCCATAGTAACATTGGTTGGTCGTTTTGTAATAGATGAGAGGTAATTCATTGTATTTGGAGGTAGAGGAGGAGGAGGAGGAGGGGGTGGTGGAGGAGGAAGAGGAGGATGAGGAGAGGGAGGTGGAGGAGAGGGGGGTGGTGGAGCAGGAGGATGGGGAGGAGGAGGGGAGGTGGATGTGACGGAGGAGGAGGTGATGGAGAAGGAGAAGGAGGGTGGGAGAAGGCGGGGAGGTGGAGGAGGAGGAGATGATGGAGGAGGGGAGGGAGGAGGAGCAGGAGGAGGTGGGGGTGGTGGAGGATGAGTAGGAGGAAGAGGAGGATGATGAGGAGGTGGAGGAGAGGGAAGTGGTGGAGGAGGATGGGAGGGGGAGGAGGAGGGGAGGTGAAGAAGGAGGATGAGGTGGAGAGGGAGGAGGAAGAGAAGATTGAGGAGGTGGAGGAGAGGGAGGAGGAGCAGGAGGAGGAGGAGGAGGAGGTGGTGGTGGTGGTGGAGGAGGACAAGGAGGAGGAGGACGACGAGAAGGAGGAGGTGGAAGAGGAAGAGGAAGAGGACGATGAGGAGCTGGTGGAGAATGAGGAGGAGGTGGTGGTGGACGAGGAGGTGAAGGTGGAGGAGGTGGTGGTGGTGGAGGGGGAGGAGGAGGAGGAGGAGGAGGAGGAGGAGGAGGAGGAGGAGGAGGTGGTGGAGAATGACGAGGGGAGGTGGTGGAGAATGAGGGGGAGGGGAGGAGGAGGGGAGGTGGAGAACGAGGAGGAGGAGGTGATTGAGAGGAGGAGCAGGAGGAGGAGGATGAGGAGGAGGGGGAGGAGGAGGTGGTGGTGGTGGAGAAGGAGGAGGAGGAGAAAGAGGAGGATGATGAAGAGGTGGTGGAGAATGAGGAGGAGGTGAAGGAGGAGAGGAGGTGGTGGTGGTGGAGGAGGAGGAAGATGATGAGGATGAGGAGGAGCTGGTGGAGATTGAAGAGGAGGAGGAGGCGGTGGAGGTGGAGGAGGAGGTGGAAAAGGAGGAGGAGGAAGAGGAGGAGGTGGAGGAGGAGGAAGAGGAGGTGGTGGAGAATGAGCAGGTGGAGGAGGAGGTTGTGGAGAAGGAGGAAGGGGAGCAGGAGTTGGGGAGGTGGAGGAGGATGAGGTGATTGAGAGGGAGGATGAGGTGGAGGAGGAGCAGGAGGAGGAGGTGGTTGTGGTGAAGAAGGAGGAAGAGGAGAAAGAGGAGGATGAGGATGTGGTGGAGAATGAGGAGCAGGCGGATGAGATGGATGAGAAGTAGGAGGAGGAGGTGGTGGAGAAGAAGGAGGAGGTGGATGAGGAGGAGGAGGAAGAGGAGGATGTGGTGGAGGAGGTGGAGGAGGAGGAGGATGTGGTGGAGGAGGTGGAGGAGGAGGAGGATGTGGTGGAGGAGGAGGTGGAGGAGGAGGTGGATGAGGAGGTGGTAGAGGAGGTGGAGGAGGATGTGGTAGAGGAGGTGGAGGAGGAGGAGGAGGAGGAGGAGGTGGAGGAGGAGGAGGAGGAGGAGGAGGAGGAGGTGGAGGAGGAGGAGGATGTGGTGGAGGAGGTGGAGGAGGAGGAGGAGGAGGATGTGGTGGAAGAGGAGGTGGAGGAGGAGGAGGTGGATGAGGAGGGCGTGGAGGAGGAGGAGGAGGATGAGGAGGAGGTGGAGGAGGAGGAGGAGGATGTGGAGGAGGAGGTGGAGGAGGAGGAGGATGTGGAGGAGGAGGTGGAGGAGGAGGTGGATGAGGAGGGGGTGGAGGAGGAGGAGGATGTGGTAGAGGCGGAGGTGGAGGAGGAGGAGGAGGAGGAGGAGGAGGAGGATGTGGAGGAGGTGGAGGAGGAGGTGGATGAGGAGGGGGTGGAGGAGGAGGAGGATGTGGTAGAGGAGGAGGTGGAGGAGGAGGAGTAGGAGGAGGAGGAGGAGGAGGAGAGGGAGGAGGAGGAGGAGGAGGAGGAGGAGGAGGACAAATAATAAAATAAACCTACCGATATAGTCTTTGACATTTGAAATCCGAAATCTTAGGATATCCACTTCACAATAGTTATGCAGTTCTGTTTAAGATTTTGACTATTTTGACAGTAATTCGACTGGAATTGACAGCAACAGATTTCAGTCAAATTACTTTCAAAATATCCAACTTAACTCACTGTTTATTGTATCGTAAGTGCCTTTTCGTATAAATTTTGTCTTCCGAGTGTAAATGATTATTCACACACGATGAGACTAAAATATTCAATTCAAGACTAGAACCCACGACCTTTGTTCTACGAGTCAACATCGTTACCAACGAAAACACGAGTCGACCACGTACCAACGCGCGTAAATGTTGAACCTTTTAGCGACAAATCCCTGGAAAAAATATTCTTTACGATATGAAACTTAATTTGTTGAATATTTTTTAATTAATTTATCTGGAAACCATTGCTGCCTTAGGCAGCAACGCCTTCCAGTCAAATTAATTTCAAAATATTCGCCAGTTTTCAAGTATGGTTGCTTTGAAAATGTGATATGGGAATTCGTTGCTGAAGGGGTTAATGCTAAAATATACCTTGTGTGTTATATTTTAGTGAAAGTGAGCAGGGTGGGTGGATAGGTGGGTAAAAGTTCCTTGAAATACCGCTAACATAGCGTACCTTCAACCTCCAGATCGGTGTCATTATCGCACTCATCCCTCTCGCTGCCAGCATCCGACGATGCGTGGCCGCTGGGTATAACAAAATTTATAAATTATAGCATGCGATCAAAGCACTGTGTTAGGCAAGTGTCTAAATCATTTAGAAACGAAATAACATAATTTAACAAATTGTACCATTTAAGACTAATTTTATTGTTGTTTGCAAGGTCACACTGGACATAAATTAACATAATACTGCGATCTGATTACACTGTTTACTGGACCGGTACCCACGGCCAAACTTAGGACTTCGGGGGCCCTGCGCAACATTCCTGAAATTCTTACTCACCTGCAATGCTGCTGGGGCCCCTGAAGTTAGAGGGCTGTGGGATTTAGCCACATCAGTCTTATGTACTGTAGGCTTACAGCTAATAACCTAACGTGTTTCAGACACAAAATATCGTTGAATATTTTGAACATGATTGGATTGGAAGACATTGCTGCCTAAGGCAGCGATGTCTTCCAATACAATTATGTTCAAAACATTCGCCAGAACATGTTTACATCGTCTTCAAAACTGTTTTATATCGGAAACATTTAAACTTATTTATGAGATGTAGTATATAGGTGTGGCATCTATGCGTGTAACTTGAAGTTGTGCAGGGGAACCAAAAATTAACACAGAAAAGAATTTCTGTTTCACATGTTGGGGGCCCCTGAATATTTGGAGGCTCCGTGCAAATGCACTTGTTGTACTGTCTTACGTTCGGCCCTGTCGGTACCCAACCAATACCGGTGCGGTACCGGACCAGTAAACCGTGTTATCAGGGCGGATGCTGTTGAGGGGGAACAATAGGTTGCAGGCGTGTTGGTCTCCAATGTGATTCTTGCGCTCAGACAGCTTCGGCGAACGGCACACGTAATAGTTAAATTTTTTCCCCAGCACATGGCCTAGCTACAGGAACTTATTGTTAACCAACTACAGGCAGCTTCTAGTCAAATTAAAAATCAATCGAGTTTCAAGATTCAAGATAATTTATTTTCATCTCATAAGTAAACAATTTAACAATTCAGAACAAACATCCACCATATGCAAAACTTATTATGTGGTGATCAGTGACGACGACGACGACGACGACGACGACGAAATTACCACAGAATATACTACACATAGCCGAAACCAATTTTGATCGGATACTTAAATTCCCTGATATCATTCGTAATTATTAAGATCTAAAGTACAGGTTTAGTGGGGGAGTGGGGTGGTGGTTACAAGCATGCCATTGGCGTAGCACCGTAGCGATGATAATGATGATGATGATGATGGTGATGATGATGATGATGATGATGATGATGATGATGATGATGATGATTTCATATGTTGTGTCTTCAGTTTGCTAGCAAATTGTATCGATTGAGTGGATGGGGAGGATTTGTGGGTTTTGCACCAACAAAATGCATTAGCATATAGCCTACATAAATTGAAGATTGCATTTGAAGTTTTGCTTTATTTCGTCCGCCATTTTGGCTGCAGTTTCATGCATTTCCGAATCTTTTGAGTTCAAATGGAGTAAGAGTTTAACCAAGTACCAGATGAAGTTTTCATTCCCATATAGGCCTATGTATTTTATGTATTGTAAGTTATGTGAATGCTTTTCGTTGTCTCTTTGTGTAGATCTCTTTCTGTTTGTAATGTACTGTGATGTATATTTGTAAGGGTCCATCACTTTATAGGCATTGCCTTGGATGGACTCTCTACAGTATCTATGTACATGTATATAAAGCATGAAATAAATAATATTGAACTTGAACTTGAACTCGGTTTGGGCCAATCGTTTTCTATATCTAAACCAATACTACGTAAAATCCTAAAGGACGCGCCTAGGCTGAGGTTCCCAGTCCAAAAGATTTAAAATTGTCCATTTATCCATTTCAAAGACTTAATGTACACTATTTATTAGTGTTGTCCCGATTAATCTATTTGATCGATGATTGATTGGTTTGCTTGTTCAAATCGATTTTGGTTGTTTATACATTGACTTTATTAATATATGTTAACCGGTCAAGCTAGAAAACGAATATTTTTTAGAAAGGAATTTACTGGTAAATTTAATTGTTACAACTATATAGTATTACGCCTTAGTCTAAGACTAATTCTTCCAGCACTAAAATAGTATGTTAATTTCAAAGCAACCATACCAATAACATGTTGAATATTTTGAAACTTATTTGACTGGAAGCTGTTGTTGCCTAAGGCAGCAACAGCTTCCAGTCAAATTAGTTTCAAAATATTCAACATATTATTTTTTTAATTACTAAGAATCGGTCATACCTTCGGCTTGATTTGAAAGGGGTAATTATCCTTGAACTTGCTATAATTACTGCATCCAAGATGTATAAAAAATGAGAACCTGTTATGATCAATCATTAATTGATCATCAGTTAGTATATAAAACCAATAATCGATCACAAAAATAGTACCGATTCCCAACACTACTATTTATATCGTCTCATTCGGTTTTAGATGGCTGACCCTGTCTTGAATGTCTCTCCATCGGTGGCGGGAATGTCTCTCCATCGGTGGCGGTGATTGAAAACTACATTTAAGGTAAATACTAAACAAAGCATGATAGCTGAGTTTCTGATCATAATTACCATGAAATCGTTCCTTGTGCTATCAATGTTTTCAGACTAATCGAAGACACGAGTGGGTCTGTCGAAGAATCGTCCATCATTGTCACACCATATCGTTATTAATGATGATCTTATCAAATATTCTTCACCGAACAAAATAATGTGATCCTATGCTGAACTAGTTTTATGCAGAACAATAGACGAGTCGCGCAGCGTCATGGTACTATGACGTCATAAATAAAACCTCTCCGATTGTTTGACGTCATCAGTATGCAAAAGTCTTTACGTCACAGCATAACTTGTAACATATCACAACCTCCGTTGTAGGAGAACCGCATTAGCAGGTGTAAGTGTGTCCTATTATTCAGAATAGCGTTCTGCCCTTGTGGAACTAAGTCTATCACTCTTAGTCCAGGAGCTAAAGCTAGGTCAGAATCGTGACGTAGCACACCCAGTATTCGGAAGGTCTGACACTTGCTGTGGCTTGGGGGACATGTCCCACACATTTTAAGCCCTGTTGTACAAACAAATTGTGGTAGCACTAATTAGTTATCCTGATTTCTTTGCATAGGGGGTCTAGGCTTTGGCTGTATCCACAGTGCACAACGATATAAGCATGATCGTGTCATAACTCAAAGTAATATCGTATTAGATTCACCATATATGATATTTAGACGGATATCGACCTAACATATATCCAACATACATTTTGCATGCATATACCAAAGGCGAGGGTGAAATGTGAAGGTTATATTTTATGTATGTATACTAACTCCATCATAGAATCTGTATATCCAGCTGTACCACTGTTGACAAAGCACCCAGGTAATGGTGGTTGGAATGAGACAAATGGCGTGGTATTGCCTAGTGAAATCGCTAAGAGACTTGTTTCCGCCTGTGACATTGGTAAGGAGATTATGGAAAATTGTGTTCAGGAGCGGCTGGACACTAACACGAGAAGCTTTTGGGACACGTTGCCACACTTAAAACTTAAAACATTTGCCAGCCTAGCACAGAAGAAAAAACTCAAAACAAATGATGAAAAAATGCACAATGTGAGATCTGACTGCGAACTATTTGGTCGATTAATTATTGCCGCAAGGTCCAGAGATGTTGATTTAAAACTAGTGATGACGTATGAACTGTCTGCTGTTCCACTATCATTGTCACATACGGATGGGACTCTAAGAAAGAATGTGAAAAGTGTTTTGTTAAGTGAACTAGAAAAGGAAGTAAATGTTGATGGACGGCTTCCACCTGTTGACAAGACAGGCGCAACAGCTTATGTAGCAGATGGCATGGCAATTGTGCAAATGGTTAAAACTGGAGGTACGTCTACATTTGGAGAATTGGCTGATAAATACTGGCACATCTTTACAGTTCCACTGAATCAAGAAGACTGCAACAGAGTAGATATAGTTTTTGACAGATATGATAGACTGGAATCTCTCAAAGCGGAAGAGCGGCTAAAACGTGGGTCATCAACAGCATTGGAAGTAAAGATTGCTGGAGAAAATACTCCCGTTCCAAAGCAATGGGCCAAGTACATCAGCAATCCAAGCAACAAAAGTAACCTGGTTGCATTTCTCAGCAAGCGGTGGCGTGATACTGGTCCAAATATGCTATCTGCCGACAATTGCGTCATTCTTGCTGGTGGCTTTAACGATGGAATGGATGTTGTTGTCATTTCAGCGAACAATTCGTCGTATTTGGAAGAACTTCGATCAGATCACGAGGAAGCAGATACGCGTATGATGTTGCACGCGCTACACGCTTCAAAAGACCACATGCGTGTTGTTATACAGTCTCCTGATACAGACGTGGCAGTACTTAGTATATATACGTATCGTTCGCTTCACTGTTCTGAACTATGGTTCCGTACGGGCTCAAAGGACAAATTGCGATACATACCAATACATACAGTTGCTCAAGTACTGGGCCCAGCTATCTGTTTGTCTTTGCCTGGGTTTCATTCTCTTACAGGTTGTGATAGCACTAGTGCATTATTTGGAGTCGCTAAGAGAAAAGCATTCAATCTCTTAAAGTCATCTGAATATCATCAGCTTAGCTTAGCCCAACTCGGCGAACATATGGACTTATCACCGAATACTGCAATTCCATGTGAGAAATTTGTCTGTGAGTTGTATACCACCAGGGATGTTGGAAAGACAGCTGATGAAACCCGTTATTGGCTCTTTTGTCAAAAGAGACAAAGAAATGAAAATCTTCCACCTACATCGAATAGTCTAAAGCATCACACCGAAAGGGCCAATTTTCAAGCTCTTGTTTGGAGACGTTCATTGCAAGCTGTTCAGAATCTTCCATCTCCAAATGGACATGGCTGGAGTATAGTGGATGGTCTACTCAAGCCTGTTCTAATGTCAAAGGATCCTGCTCCATTTGGATTAATTGAACTCACATCATGTAGATGTCAAAAGCCTGCCTGCAAAAGAACAGATCTCTGTCAATGCAAGGCTAACAATCTACTCTGCACTGAAGCATGCCTTTGTATGGGAGGTGAAAGTGTGACAATGTTCAGCATACAATTGTCGAAGATGACTCTGACACGGATGAGTAACATTCTCTCATTTGCTCACGTGATAAATATGTCCTGCCAGCTTGTGTAGACATGCACTGCATGTCAGTTAAAAGTTTAATTATGAAAAATGTAGAAAACATGGGCATTGTTGTAGCTAAGGTATTGCTAGTCACAAGAAGACCTAAGTGCCCCAATATGTACAAAGCAACATACGGGTGTCTTAAACGAGGTTGATTATGTATAAATCTGCGATATACGATAACTCCTTTCCATTTTGGTTAAGATTGTATTGATATAACATGCGCTTAAGTTTGTGAAAAATTTACCATTGTGAAAATTGTTTGAGAGCTACATTCAACACCTATTGTAAATGGGCTTCTCACGGGTTAGTGATACCACAATTTTCTTGTACAACACGGCTCAGAATATACCCAAGACATCGGTCTAGCATAATATAGAGACAAACCTTCTGAATACTGGGTGTGCTACGAAACCATTCTTCTAGACCCCTTTTGAAAATTGGCTCCCGGACTATCTGCTGGTTATCAGATTACTCCTTTTATCCAAATAACCATATTTTTTTGTCATCAACAATTAACAACAATTACCAATAATATAGAGCCAGTAGCGAAATTGGACATACCGGCTAAGTAGTGTATAGGATGTTAGGGATTAGCTCTAAACGGAAGCTCTGACGTCGTCGCGCAAAGTCTTACAGCCCCAGTTCCTATTCTGATTAAAGAATCAGAATAACTTTTTGGCAAAGACTCCATGACTAAAATCTGAGTCCATAATAAGCAGACATTGTCAAACATGTGTATATTGGCCTTATATGCCTATGTTATAGGCTTTATCTAGACCACAAATAAGAAATACTGTCAAGCTATAGATTAAGAATAGGGGGTCCGATCCGTCGTTCATGTATATGACATCATAGTCAATTACGTCACTAGTGAGTTGACGTCACAATCATGATGACGTATTATAACTCTGTTTTAAAGCGCGAAAAGGCCGTCAAAAGTAGGAATATGTTGAATATTTTGAAACTAATTTGACTGGATGCTGTTGCTGCCTATGGTATGTTGCAGCAACAACTCCCAGTCAGATTAGTTTCAAAATATTTAACAGCGTATCTGTGCAGTGATCTTGAAATTGGGATTCTGGAAATCCAGGGGTCAAAGTATATAAATCACGTAAAAATATAAGGCGGAGCTTAGTTATAAATGGGCGGGACATAGCTAGAAATGGATGCCTGTATTATGTCCATGGCTTGCTGCTCAGGTTAACGGGATGGGGTGGGGGTGTGAGAAAGTGTAACCGTTGAACTCTGAATTCCCAGAATATCAATTTCTATGTAACTGAGCAGGTCAAGTGGTGTATATTTTAAGACTAATTAGAACCACTTGCTGCCCATGACGCGTACGCTGGGCTGTGTCTTTTAACCATGTAACCGTAAAATTTGTTCAAGAAAATTTTAATTTTCTCATGAAAAATGTCCATTTGCAGATAAAGAGAAGACTACCTTTGAAAATTGTATCACTAGAATGACTGAGATAGTCTTCTCTTGCACCTCAAATAGACATTTCTCAAGACCATGGGAACGCTTTTTGTCAGCTCGTTTGTTCGCATATATATTTATTTGTATTATTTGGCGTGTAAGTCTATCTTCTCCCTGCTACTGCCACTTGCTACTACCACTACAACTACTACTACTACTACTACTACTACTACTACTACTACTACTACTACTACTACTACTACTACTACTACTACTACTACTACTACTACTACTACTACTACTACTACTACTAATACTTACTACTACTACTACTACTACTACTACTACTACTACTACTACTACTACTACTACTACTACTACTACTACTACTACTACTACTACTGCTGCTGCTGCTGCTGTGATAGATGGTAATTTGTGCCATTCAGACACGACACGATCTTGCATTTGCGTGCATGGTAACCGGAAATAAAGACAATCAGCAAGAACAACAACAACAACAACAACAACAACAACAACAACAACAGCAGCATCAGCATCAATATCAGCATGAGCATCATCATCATCATCATCATCATCATCATCATCATCATCAACAACAACAACAACAACAACAACAACAACAACAACAACACTCCCACCACCATCATTGCCCCCTCCGATGACGGATACGACAACAGCGACGGCATCTGTATAATATAGTCAAACATTAATAATAATAATAATAATAATAATAATAATAATAATAATAATAATAATAATAATAATAATAATAATATTTATATCTACTTCTCTACCGCCACAATATGTGACATCGTAACTAACAGACACCACATGTCACCTTGTGACCTGGGTGTATTAATAAATGAAATGAAATGAAATGAATGTGCCGCTGGTGCTTGCAGCGAGGAGGGAGGGAGGGAGGGGAGGGAGGGAGGGAAGGGGGAGGGAGGAGGGAGGGAGGGGGGAGGGAGGGAGAGAGGGGGAGAGAGAGGGAGGGGAGGGAGGGAGGGGAGAGAGGGAGGGAGGGAGGGCAGGAGAGAGAGAGAGAGAGAGAGAGAGGGAGGGATGGAAGCAGGAAATCGTACCATCCATAAGCCGACGTATTCTTGATCAATAGCAGAATATGATTATCCACAATGAACCGTTTACAGGATTTTAATCGGCCCATTCGTTCACGAGGTATTGTCAATTTCGTGGAAAATCATTTTTTCCAAACCTGCAAATGTGCATTCTGAGTCTATCTGACGCAGGGTACGTCTGCAAAATTAGAATAATATCCTATGGCATTCAAACTCTTGCGGCGTAAAAATAGAGGAATCCAGTTTTAGCTATGCCCCGACTATCTTTATCTAAGTTCCACCCACACTTCGCCTGTTGTGGGATCAATCGATCACTTAAGTCCATGACCATTAATTTCCAGATATCTATACATGTAATATGTTGAATATTTTGAAATAAATTTGACTGGGTGCTGTTGCTGCATAAGGCATCAACAGCGTCCGGTCAAATTAGTTTCAAAATATTCAACAGTGTGTTTATTAAATAGTACAGACATAGAATTCGTGCAACATCTCTTAGTCCGTCATCAATTAAACGTTCGTGACGTAATTCAGTATAACGTCATCATACACGTCATGTAGTTGATTATGGCGTCATATGATTGATGGATATTGGAAAGGGGCATTGCCAGGCTTTTGCTACAGAGCGCGCATAGTTTCTTCAGTAACTATTCTCTAGTTATAATTTGCAATTCAAAAAGACTACATATACGTGTACAACTGCACATTACTTGCAAATATCTCAAAATATGTGTGTCCTTCTTTTGTTTTTGAGAGCTTTACATAGCCCAGTCTATTTTTAACTGCAAGTCACCAAACAATATTTTCAATGGGCAATAACTCTGGACCTGCTGGATATCTTGAACACAATTTGATTGAAAGTTGTTGGTGGCGTAATTGTTTTCAAAGTATTCATCATATACAGAGTTAAACCCCACGGAATCTGTAGACTGCAGAAATTCAGTATTTAGACGGTTAAGCAACATGAGGTGCATGCAGCCCAAGAATAACTATTATATCCCGTTTGGCAACACTTCATAGCAAATACCGTTTGATAATAGCATAGAGAATGCACGAGATCAACGGACAAAGAATCGGTTCATTCAAGTTCGCTAATTGAAGCAGATGTGTATTTACAAATGGATGTGTTCTGATAAATCGAACATTTGATATAAATATACGTTGCTATAATAACGCGGATTCAGAGAGCAGAGACACTGCAGTGAGATGCAGCACATTGGACCTTTCCAGTTTATCCATCCACCATATGACGTCATAATCAACACGTGCCGTGTTTGGATGACGACATAATCAATCACAGCATGACTGACTCCACCTAGTCCGTCTTAGGCCGTGTGCTCACTGGAGAGTTAATCGGGAATAACGCAAAACCTCAGTATGACGTTACGCCGGTTAAGTCTCGTGAGAACACGGTCGTAGACGCTTAATAGTCAGACGTGTTGTAAGAAGTGTATGTTTTTACTGTTTAATAAACGTGCTGTTGACTATTTTGAGACTAATTTGCGCCGCGATGTTGCCGACATATACAGCAACCACTCAATTTAGTTTCAAAATATTCAACAGCTTACCTGTAAAATTTTCTGGAAATTGAGAATCAGGGCGTTCAAGGATCGATCGATCCTAAAACGAGTGAGGCATGGGTGGAGCTTAGTGAAAGATGGACGGGGCATAGTTAAAATTGGAAAGGTCCCTTGTCTATTACGGACTTCTAGTTTTAGGGGGCACAAGATGGGAGTTCTTTAAGCCGGGTGGACGAAGACCTGGATAGTAAGACCACGCGGCTTAAAGAACCATCCCGTTGTGCAGCACAAATCATCATTTGATATGTTACACTGCCTTATATTAGCCATTTCACCTTCAAATGTGTTCAGGCAAATTTCAAGAGATCGTTCATGGATACCACAGTGTTTCAGTACATCGAACCAGAAGATCCGCTGCTGCAACGATGGAGGAAATTTCTACGAATTCCGGAATTGGGCAACCAACTCGTGTTCCTCGTTCTGTTTATAGCGGGAATAATTGCCAACACGTTCTTGATAATTTACCTTGTACGATCGGGAAAGTTTCGAATCGCCATCTTTACATTACCCATCAGCTTAGCGATATGTGATTGGTCACTTTGCATAAGCGTGGTACAAATTATAACATTGCTTACCCCAGATATGGCCATTCATTCCACAGCAAAAGCTGTTTCTAAATTCCTACCCTACCTGGCTGGCACAAGTTATGATGCAAGTACCTACCATCTGGTATTTCTGGCCGCATTAAGATTCTATCAGTTGGTATTCCCATTGTCTGCAAAAGTTCGAGTGACTTCCAGTTGGGTTTTAAAGAGATGTGTTTTCATATGGCTATGCTGTGCTACTACTTCCGTACCACGACTTGTGTATTTTACAGCAACTCCAATTTCATACAATAACCGTACGATCATTATCCATGACTTCGTCGGAAATGGCGTTGTCAAGGAGATGACCATTGTTGTATTCACTCAAATTATGCCTCTTCTTACTATCGCTGTCTTACATTTACTCAAGATCTGCCGAGTGTCACGTGACTCAATGTTTGGGACCAATGAGAAGACGCACACGGCTGTTTCTAACACTGTTGCTCTAATCTTGTTAGTATTTATTCTGTCTTTATTGCCAAGATTCTTACATAGCTGTTATCATATTATATTAGGTCGGCCATACCAGACATTCCATGCAGCATTTTTCTTATATTCCGTATATTTCAGCTTTTCCAATAGTATCCTTAATCCATCCTTATACGTTTTAAGATCACCAGAAATCAGAAAGGAAATATTGCTGCTGTTTTGCAGGAACGTTTTGAAAGAAACAACAAAGTTTTGAAAACTATATAATGATACAATCTTTTTTTTTAGTATTAAAAAGCATAGTGTTGTTCTACTTTCATATCGTGCTAATACTAATCCATCCGCAACTTTGAGAATTGGCAGATAATCAAATTTGTTTTACATCCAATAATAGTTTAAAGGTAGGGGCCTAATTGACCTTTCAAGTTTATTCATCAATCATATGTGTAGGATGATGTCATAATCAATGACGTCATGAATGGCGTATGGTTATTAAATAGTAAAGACTTACAATTCGTACAACTTGACGGAGGATTAAGCATTCATGGCGGACTTAATTACGTCATTGATGACGTAATCGGTTATGATGGCAGTCTACATGTGAAGTAGTTGATTAGGACGTCATATGATTGATCGACAGACTGGATTCATCCATTAACATTTTGAACTCAGTGCTCATGGGGTGTTTTTTATAGATAGTAGATTCACTTGATTGAACAAGTCCGCTTCGCTCTAAGTCATTAATATTTTTCAAGCCCTGACATCAATCTTGTCAGGGGTCTTTGAGAAATATACATTTTTACACAAATTAGGTCATTCAAGATGGCCACTGAACCATTTGACCACTCCGGTTGTCTTGAAAATACTTTGTTCAGTTGTTCATCTAAGCAATGTGTCTCATCTATCAGCTCAATTGGACCAGTTGTTTTATTGAACATGTTTGACAGAGTTTTTAATGGCCATAAATCCAGAATGGTCACCGACATAATTGGCAAATTAAAATGACACTGCCATATTCGTATTCACAGTGCTTGACTACCTATATACAGTCATCTTAGGTCAGATTTCAATATCTAATACAAGCTCAATTTTTATTGGTCGATGGCGGCCATGTTTCTTGGCACACTATGTAGTTGTCTTGTTCAAAATTGATTGGCCATCTTTCCCTGGAAAGATTCCCCAAATTTGAGCTCTATTCTTTAATGGACCTTTCTGGTTTTAGCCATACCCCGCCCATCTCTAGCTAAACTTCACCCACGCCTCGCTTGTTTTGGGATCGATCGATCTCTGACCACCCCGACTATCAATTTCCAAAAAAAACTACACAGGTAAGCTGTTGAATATTTTGAAACTAATTTGACTGGTCGTTGTTGCAGCCTAAGGCAGCAACAGTGCCCAGTTAAATTAGTTCCAAAATATTTAACAGCGTGTTTATTAGATAGCAAAGAATTACAAAGACATAATTCACACAACGTGTCGGACTATTTGAGATTTGATGACGGTCTATATGGAAGCCTTTGTGATGTAATGATTGTGACGTCATCATACACGCGCTGAGATGATTATGACGTCATCCGAAGTCAGATGATGGATGGATACTCTGGAAAGGTGAATTGGTTTCGGTGTTGCAGCCGTTTCTGTAAGAATAGATCGTCTAAATTGCCACCAATCCAACCAACTAATCGGAATTTCTTGAACAAACTCTAGAGAAGGTTTCTCAAGTTTCAGGATCAAGGTATGGTAGAAAAAAGAATTTGAAACATCGGGTAAAATTCAGTGAATATCCAAGATAATCACCGACACGCAAACGATGTACGTACGTGTAGTAGTCAATGGTGTTAAATCAAACATTGCTAATGTTGTATCTGGTGTACCTCAAGGAGATGTTTTAGTCCCGCTACTGTTTTCAATTCACATAAATGATATAGCCCGCGGCATTTCCTCAGAGATCTGGATATTCGCTAACCATTGTGTATGTTACCGGGAATTTGATGAGGACTGCGAAGCACTGCAACAAGAAATAACCATGTAAATTGCTAGGTAACTGGGGGATCACGTGGTGAAATGCACTTCCAAACAGCAAAACACAGCATGATGAGCCTAACCAGAAAGTAACAAACCATCAAATTTGACTACACGCTACAATGAACAAACCTAAGTTTTGTTTCATCACTAGAGTATTTGGACGTCAACATCACAAAAGACCTAACCTGGAACAAGCACATCACTGTGATCTGCAGCCAATCGGAAAGAATGTTAAGGCTATTGAGGAGAAATTTATCATTCTGTTCCCAAGAAATCAGACATCAAGCACGCATGGGATTAGTTGGACCAGTTTTTGGTATAGGCCTATGCAAAGACAGGTTGGGACTCCAATCAAATAACTTTTAAGGACAAACTATAAAATGTGCAAAACTTTCCGCTAGATGTATTACTTCAACTTATTGCAACGAGCCAGGAAGTAAGACAAATATAATGGAAACCCTTATGCTCCCACCATACATACAGAAAGAAATCCCACCACCTTATTCTGTTCTACAACAATCTACAGCAACAAGCAACGCATTCTCGCAACACCATCGGACCGTACTAATTACGTCGTGGATTGGCTAAAAACGTTGCGCAGCAAACATGCGCGCCGTGATTTTGGCTAGTTATGCGGCAGAGGGGCTGTCTGGAGTTACGACATCACGGAGGATTAACCCTCTGCCGGTGGGAGAATGCATGCAAAGATGCCATTAAGCAGCCTACAGATGCCAATTCCGAAAACTAAAAACATACACAACCACTTCGGCCAATTTTTTTTGCTAGAACCGACGTCTTTAAATTCAGCTTCATTCTCAGTACGATAAAGAAATCGGACAAACTGGTCTTCTAAGCTGTTCAGAAAACTCAATGAATCCTACCAATAAATATACAGAATTGATCAGATCACATATCTAATTTAGCTACTTGAAGATCGCGCGGTGAAAATAATGGCCTTTTGATGTTTCACCATACCTAATCAAGATCGGGATCAAGATCACGCATTTCACTGTTAGAATTCACCTTTCCAGAGTGCCTACCCATCATATGACGTCATAATGAACTGGTACAATGACATCATAATGAATGACGTCATGAATGACGTCGATAAGTACGTCACAAACGCATATTTGAAGACGGTCTATGCGTTGTTGCACAAATTGTTTGCTTTTACTATTTAATAAATATTCTGTTGAATATTTTGAAACTAATTTAACTGGGCGCTGTTGCTGCCATAGGCAGCAACAGCACCCAGTCAAATTAGTTACAAAATATTCAACAACTTCCATGTATAGTTTTCAGGAAATTGATAGCGAGGGCATTTGGTGATCGATCAATCCCAACACGGCGAGGTGTGGGTGGAGCTTAGCTAGTGAAGGGCGGGGTGGGGGGGGGGGTGGCATGGCTAAAAATGAAAAGGTCCATTATAGAGTTTGTGTAGGCCGTGTTCACACTAGAACACGGCCTAGACTATATCATCACAGCATACATGCATACTTTACCCGAGTTTCACGTCCAATGACGCTTATGTTTGTGTTAGATTGTCCTGGTTTGAATTGCGATTTCCTATCATCTCCGTTATTCACCAGACATTTGTCCGTGGATGTTCTATATTAATTATTACCATGACGATGGAAGTTCTCGCCAATATATTATACTACATTTGTCCGTATTTGCTCATATAATTATTAATAATTTATCTCGTTTAATACGGGTTATATATAGACCCTATGTACTTGCATTAATTACGTGTGTAATGTAAGTGATGCCGCCAATTATAGTTAATAATCTGCTGAATGCTGATTGATCTAGGTTTTACCGTAACTGCGGGGGCCAATGCGTTCCGGGGACATAAATTAGTTTAGCAGTTTAGAGCGTTTTCTGACTGCCATGCGTTTTACGCTTATATCTAAAGAGTGGTTTTGATTATGTACATTAACAAAAAAAAGTTCGAAAAAACTTGTTGGGACTGTCCTCACAGGAGGAAGTGAGATATAAGAGAGTCCTCAAACTGAACTGGGGAATATGAGAGAAGTTCCCCCATTTCAGGGAGATTTAAACAGTATATAGGAGAGAGATGTTCAAGAGATTTGCCCATCCCTAATTTACACAACACACATGCTTAGCATAGCACTTGTTAGTATGCACCAACCAGTACTCATTTAAAAAGCGAGAGTTTTTAAATTGTGTGGCGACATTTAAATGTGAGAGATGGGTTGAAAAAAAAAATAGCGAGAGATAAATCACACCCACACACACATTTTCTGAGGACGAAAAAAATAAATACATATTTGGACGTGTAGCGTGGATCGACTGGACGGTTACCGGCCATCCCAGCTAAGCTGGGTACGGGCCGCCCGCCCTGGATTCGTTCCCAAAAGCGCACCCCAGGTAGAGCAATGAGCGTGTATAAGCCTATACGAGAGGCAGTCCGATAAGGTGCGTGGTGCGCGTCACCCTGACGCTTCCCTAACGACACGTCAGTCTAAACATAGAGCCGTAGCTTCTTGCTATGCCGAGAATACTCGCTCCCGTTTAGCGTAGGAGATCTCGCGAGAACACGAATGACTACACATGTGCGTTGAGATCGGGAGCGAGTGTGTACCTATAGTGTACCGAGTTGGTACTCGTAAATACTTGTAATTTAATTATTTTCGTCAGTCCTGGCATCTAATACGAGCAGAATTTGACGAGCTCTTAAAAACTTCAAACCATTTTTAAATCGGTTCAGAAATGGCCGAGTTATCGTCGATTTTCCCCGTCAAATTATGCTCAAAATATTTCTATAACGTCATAATCGCGTATATATACATAGATAGTGATTTGTGTACACGTGACTTACTACGTCACACTACACATCTATACATATAGTAATATATAGATATATGTGTATACGTCACAGTATTCTAGCGCGCTGATTGGCTGGTTCAGCGATTTCTGATTGGTTGAGACAGCCAGTTCTGACGTCCCAGCAAGTATAAAAGGAGGTGAAATTCGTAAATCAGGAGCTTCGTCAAGATTCAAGATTCAAAATTATATATTTTCATATAACACAGATTTTACATTTACACAACAGGCAGTCCACCAAAGGCTGAGCCTATGCAGCGGTGGACCCCTTACATTTAACATATAATAAACATTTAATTCAGTAATTATTTTGGTTGGATCATGGGTGAAGATAATATAATATTTACATATATACATTTAAGACAATAGACAATTAACACACGCGCACACACACACACACCCACGCACGCACGCACGCACGCACGCACGCACGCACGCACGCACGCACGCACGCACGCACGCACACACGCACACACGCACGCACGCACACACACACACACACACATGGGAATGGGGAAAACACATGCATATCTTGTTTACAATATTATTATTATTATTATTATTATTATTATTATTATTATTATTATTATTATTATTATTATTATTATTATTATTATTATTATTATTATTATTATTATTGTCATATATAATAATACGGCCTAATTTGTATCAACATTTCTTGGTGCAGCATTATTATTATTATTATTATTATTATTATTATTATTATTATTATTATTATTATTATTATTGTCATATATAACAATGCGGCCTAATTTGTATCAACATTTCTTGGTGCATTATCATTATTTTTTTTTTTATTATTATTATTATTATTATTATTATTATTATTATTATTATTATTATTATTATTATTATTGTCATATATAACAATGCGGCCTAATTTGTATCAACATTTCTTGGTGCATTATTATTATTATTATTATTATTATTATTATTATTATTATTATTATTATTATTATTATTATTATTATTATACACGACTGCATCATCCACATCAACAATTACGGATGCATTATTATTATTATTATTATTATTATTATTATTATTATTATTATTATTATTATTATTATTATTATTATTGCAGATGTGTATTTTACATTCTAGTTGTTATCCTGGCAACTGGGTACATACTTGTTTTTGTACTGCCATCGTGGTGACTTCTGCATTCATGTCATTGGTTTGGATTTTTAGTATCTTTCCAAGATTATTTTTTTAATATTTTGTTTAAAAGAGCTTTGTGTAAGAATTTGTGTGCGTATATTTATATCTGTGTTGTTCCAGAGTTGCATTGCTTGGTGGGATGGTTTTTGTGTAGCTGTCATTGTTCTGTAACAGGTTTGGTGTACGTTATTCTTAGTTCGTGTGTTGTGCGAGTGTATATCGCAGTTGTTCCTTAAAAGGTTTGATAATGAGGAGGGTAGATTGCCATTATGGTAGTCCCTTAAGATAGTGTATAGTTGGACAGCTCCAATGTCTTAAAGTTTTAGCATTTTTTCGGTTTTAAAGACATCCTGGCCCTCTGCTGGCTGTGCGAATAATTTGATTACCTGCTTTTGTAGTGATTTTAGATGTGCTAGTTTAGATTTATGCGTGTTAGTCCATATTACATTGCAATATGTGATATGTGGAAGGATCAGTGTACAATATAGAGTTTTAAGAATATTAGGGGGGGAGATATGGCTTAAGTCTGCGCATGATACCGATGTTCTTTGCTACCTTGGATCTCACTATTTCTATATGCTTCTCCCAGGTTAAGCTTTTATCCAGATAGACGCCGAGAAATTTGACATATTGTGCTTCGTGAATTTCTTGATTATTTACATGCATTTTGGGGAGAGTGCTATTTGTTTTAAATTCTTAGATTTTATGAAAAGTATATAGTTAGTTTTATCGATATTCAGAGATAATTTATTCACTTTAAACCAGTCTATGATTTTTTTTCATTTCATTATTTACATACTTGTATACAGTGTCTATGTCCTTGTGACTACAAAAGGCATTGGTATCATCCGCAAACAATATTAGTGAGAGGTGATTACATGCTTTGGGTAGGTCATTCATGTATAGTAAAAACAACAGAGGTCCAAGAATTGATCCTTGTGGAACGCCACAGACTAATTTCCTGTCTCCTGACATGGCCCCACTGAATTTTACACATTGTGTTCTGTTAGTTAAATAGCTATATATCCAATTTAATGCAATGCCCCTAATTCCATAGTTGGATAGTTTTTAAAGTAATATTTCATGATCAATAGTATCGAATGCTTTGGAGAGGTCCAAGAATACACCTAGAATGTGTTCATTTCTCTCAAGGGATGTGGTTATTTTTTCAAGCATATTCACAATGGCAAGCATGGAAGCCGTACTGGGATTCATAGATTATAGAGTTTTTATTAAGATATTTTATAGTTCTATTGTAGTATAATCTTTCGAGAAGTTTAGAGAAAAGCGGAAGTACTGAGACTGGCCTATAGTTAGTAAAATCAGATGGGTCTTTAGCTTTGAATATAGGTGTTACGCATGCAGTTTTTAATCGGGATGGAAATTTACCCTGTGAAAATGATAGATTGCAGATGTGATTCAGTGGAGTTAGTATTTCTCGTGGAGGCCGAGAGTCGAGAGCTGGCCCTAAGCTTTCCTACGGTACCGAACACTCAAGGGAACATTATGATCATAGGCCATTTTTTCAGAGAAAGAAGCCGTTCAAGGATAGCATGTACATCCTAAAAAGTGTCTACCTGGTCAATGGCATCACGCATACGTGGACATATCCTGGCCCATGAGAAAACCTGTCTAATACGGAGTTACTCCCAGTGGCCCGGCACATGTGCAGAGAGGGCAGATCATGTCTTAGATATGCTTGCCCTCATCTGTGCATTGAGGTATTGCCATCCGTCGGGTAGCCATAGCATAGCCCAGAGTGGTGTTTGCTGGTTCCAGGTTGGTTAGTCCTTCCCATTACCCGACCACATGTGGCTACTAGGGCGAGCAACGGGAAGGAGCTTCCCTGTTGCTTTTCCAAGTTGCTTACTGGTAGTGGTCAATGTGAATGTACAGCTGACATTCCTGCAAAAGCCACGGGTGGAGCTGATCAGCGGATGCAGGAAGATGGCGTGACAAGTCCCTGTCTATCCAGTTTAAGAGCATGGTTATGTAGTTATCCAGGTGCAGTACAGCTATTGAGCATGCATCGGCTAGCGGATGAAGGTGTGAAACGAGGCCTAAGCATTGAGGTAAAAAAGTACAAACTTTCCAGATTAATGATGTCATATGACGTCATAATCAGATAAGCAGTGTGTAGGATGACATCATAATCATTACGTTATAAATGATTCGATACGGACCGTCATTAACTCTTAAATGTCTGACACATTGTAAGAATTGTATGTTTCTACCATTTAATAAACATGCTGATAGGCAGCAACAGCACCCAATCAAATAGTTTCAAAATATTCAACAGCTTACTTGTACAGTTTTCTGAAAATTGATAGTCAGGGAGTTCAGAGATCGATTGATCCCAACATGAGCGAGGTGTGGGTGGAGCTTAGCATGAGATGGGCGGGGTTTAGCTAAAATGGAAATGTCCATTGGTAGCAACGTCATATATGCTATACCTAGGATTATAAATGTCTATAGTACTGTTGTATAATTATATAAAGGGTATGCTAAACACTGTCATAAGATCTGCCTCTAAATGCATCGGGGAGCGAATCAATGAACCTTTCCAGTTTTAGCTATGCTCCGCCCATCTCTAGTTAGCTTCCACCAACACATAGCTCGTGTTGGGATCGACCGATCCCTGAACTACCTAACTATTAATTTCCAGAAACATTTACAGGTAAGCTGTTGAATACATTTCATACAATTCATACACCAACGCTTAGTCCATCACCAATTATGCATTCGTGACGAATCATTGAAGTAAACTGTCGAATATTTGAAACTAATTTGATTGGGTGTTGTTGCTGCCGTACATACGGCAGCAACAGCACCTTGTCAAATTAGTTTCAAAGTATTCAACCGCATGTTTATTAAATTGTAAAGACATACAATCCGTAACAAGATCGCTAATCCATCGTCAATTATGCATACATGACGACCTTACCTCCGTCGTTCATGACGTCATTGATTATGATGCCGTCCTACCTGTCACATAGTTGATTAGGACATCGTATGATGGGTGGATAAGCTGGAAAGGTCCATTACAGAGTGGTAACAGTATATGAGCAGTAAGTGATACATCTTTAAAGCTAGCAAAAATGAATCACTGCACATACAGGTTTGTAAATGCAAGCAGTAACAACATCGAAAAAGCGTGGATGAAGAATCTCCACTCCTTGGCTGCGAATCTCTTGCTAGGGGCAAGATCGTCTGCCTCTATAACTTATAAAGAAATATTTTCGACTTCCCTAGATATCATCGTGGTTAATTTATGTAGTTGAAATCTGAAAACGGTCCTGGAAACTAGAACATGCGACAATATTCTATCAAGGCAATACAATTGTTTGGGTATTCTGCGAATTGCAGTCATGACCGTAGATGGTTGCATTAAAAAAATCTATACATTCTAAAAGGTAGCCATCCCTATCCCTAATTGGTACAGTGTACATGCATATAGCATGATGCTGACTTATCAGCTTCCTATTCCCAAGAAGTCCAACACTATAAAGTATCATAGCATCCTATAATGCTAGTGTACGTGCACGGCACGGCATCAGTCATCCTTGTCCGAATGAGGTCATCAGACGCACATCTTGTACCAATTGGCGAGGTTATATCTGGATAACTGAGTGTGATAGTAATTAAGTGAGTGAGTGGCCCGGTAGATGGGTGGGTGTGCAACTGTGTCAGCCCACTCAGTCAAAAGTCGAAGCAATCGGCCACCCACCAACCAACCTACTAATTAACTAATTAATGGACTGACTGACTGACGACTGACCAACCAACCAACCAACTAACTTATGCCGCTGAAGACTATACAATCTGAGCGAAATAAGGATGTAAAATTCAGCTCCCGAGTCAATCTGCCTATCTCACGCACAGCACCCTGGCGCTGGCAGATCATTTTCCACTAATTTGAATTTTGAATCGTGTTTGAAGTGGCATGCAAACTGTGTGAGGGTAGTCGTGCCGACCCGGGAAGTCTGCGTGGCCTCGCGATTTCTCACTGATCAGTGAATAGCTCTGCAGAAAAATTGACCAATCACTGAACAACACATTCGTGTGTATCCAGCAAGAGTGATGGAGTTCTAGGCAAATGTATAAAAAATATTGGCCAGATCACTAGGAACAGCACTAGCCACGAGTCCTCTGCGTTCGGGAAGGGAGAGCACTGTCTGCGGGGGGGGGGGGGGGGGGGTTTAAAGGGACACAATGAAAATCTTATAGTCTGTACCACCCATAGCTAACCAAAGCCCCTCACTCCGTCTTTCAATCTGCCCCACTAACCAACACTACCGAGCAACATACAGCTCGGTTGCGCGCAACATTACGATTCCGAACACCCAATCCATTTCCAGTTGATGTCCGGCGTCGTAAAATACTGTTCCGTAAAATAGTGTGTGTCAAACGTCAGAAAAATGACAGAAGAATTATTCTCGTTATTAACGTGGTTCGTGGACTATTCGAACTTTTATTCTATTTTAATAGTACTGTCGTGTTTTACGTCGATGGTAGTATTTATTCTCAGGTAATTTGCCACAAAAGTACATATTTAAAGTACATTACATTTCTATGTTACCAGTTTTCGTAATCAAAACTACACGCAGGCAGTGGACTGTGGTTCAAGGTACAAGATAATTTTTTTTATAGCGAATGCATTGAGCGAAGCCATCGCGAACGAAGTTATCGATATAGATAACATGTACGTACGTGTAATGAGGAAAAATCAACAGAAAATGAGACAGGGAACCAGGATTATGATAAAATACATATACCATGATCATTACCATGCGACTGAGATGAGAAAGCTTTGTTTCCGGTCACAAGCTTTTTTTGGTTCCGGTTTCGGCTTATGATATAGCTTTTGTGGTTTCTTCATGGACCCCCGTTGCAGTATGGGATATGGTTCTTCATTACGCGTATGTTCCCATAGTTGTTTTAAGGCAACCTACTGCGTACTGTCCAAAATTTGTGTGATCCCAGAATTCTGTGCGCTAATTATTCAAAATGGATGCGCCAACAATTTGCGCAACGCTGGGAAAGTCTAATGAAGAATTAACCTATCTAAACGGTAAATAAACCCTAAATATCAGAGGACAGGATGGATAAGTATTGTAGGTAACAGCCGTTATCTGGCAAACAGGTAATGACATACTAATGTTGACAGAAATTGGTAGAACCATGGTATAATAGGTAATGAAATCGCCTGTCTCCATGACATAACAACACATGCAGGCATGTCTTGAAATGTCATAGATCGTCTCAATACTATAGATGGGCATATATATTTAGGACATTTCGACCCTATACAAATTCGTCCTATTTATTTAAGCAATAAATGGTGTCTGCATTCGTTTGCAGGCACCGCCTATTTTCATTTTATAGAATATACATTCACAGATTCACATCATGTAGTCCACGAAAGGCTCATTCTCAGACTGGGCTCACGTACTGAGTGGAATACCTAAAGGCAGACCAGCGTTATTCATCTGTTTATATAGGCTTGCGCAATTTTTGCTTTGAAACATCGCGATCGATTTTATAAAGAAAATCGCGATTTTCGATTAAATCATAGGTCCAAATTCCCAAAAGTATAAACCAGGATAATGTGACTTGAAAAGGTTGAAGTAAATGATACAAAAATAGTGCGAAATTAGAACACATTTTCATGCGCCAAATTCTTACCATCCTATGTCTATGCTTAATGCATACCTTATATCGATCATCGCGGGAGTGAAATTATTAATTGGGACCGCCTAAATATTGCATATAGTTTAATAAACATTACTTATTTCATCAAAATTTGAGATAAAATGTCGCAGAGAAAAAAATATAAATTACATGATGATAAGCTTCCGCTTATAGCCTCCCTTTGTAGAACGAGTTTAGGTCATTATCGGAGTAACGCGAAGACGTTAATATTAGTACCCGGGGAGATACTGGGCAATCCACATACATAGGATGGGAGCTTTGAGTAGGTATGAGTGTAACGGCGTAAACTTGTCCTATAGAGCAGTTTATAGTTGCTTTCGGAATGTACGATTTACATAATTTAAGAGTAATCAACAGAACGCACAGTTAAAAATCAAACAATTTGGAATGCTGTTGCTTTATTTTCTTTAATTTGACATGACAACCGAATCAAAAAGGAAAACTTATTACACCGCCTAAAATTGCTAACACTAGAATTAAAAAGAATTTTGTTCACTGATTTCCTAACACTCTGCAACTACGGTAAGTATATACTTGGCATTTCTTGACAGACTCATGGTCTGCAGCGAAAGAAAGAAAATTATATGGCGATTCGACGGAGTAACTATCTGGTTTTCTCACTATTGTTAGCTTGTTTATTGTAGCTCTTTGTGTTGTGATTAGTAATTATTCGGCACGGAGGGATATAAACACAATGAACATAAGCGAGAATTGATTATAAGTGCACTCATGTACTGATAAAATGCGACGGAAAAGTACACACTTCAGATTTAAAAAAAACAAAAAATGTATTGACGATTATCTGATTTTTCCTCAAAGACATCGTAAAAATCGTGATTTTAAAAATAAATCAATCTGCACGATTAAATCAAAAAATCGCGCAGGCTTATGTTTATTAATGGCATTCCCGGTGAAGTACATAGAGTGACAGACTGCAAGAAAAACTAACCATTAATGACAGACCATCATTCAAATAATGATTGGCCGAGAATAACGTGATATGAAATCTGGTGCGCGCAAAAGATCATGGGATTGCACCGGGATAAACAAATGTGGTCGCGAGTAAATGGTTTGTGTATGTTAAGCGATATAGTAATTCTTTTATGAATAATTACTAATTAGAGTATTTACAATGAATAAATTGTTCATGAATATATATTTTCCATTTATATGTATCTAGCATGTGTATATGCTGCGCCATATTGTACAGCTTTATTGCAATAAATTTAATTGAAATTGAAAATCATCAATGCAATATGCCAACATCCATGTTTGCGATCATGTATGTCACGGAAATAATAATGAATCAAAATTTTAAAAACACAAATAAATAACAGGCAACACAGAGAAACTGTATCATATAGAATTTATGTTGTAAAGGTAATTATTAAAAATTTGTAATTAAAGAAACAGTTAGGCAAAGTATTGTATATGTATGCATGCATAGTTGAAGCTGAACTTGAATGTTAAATATAAAATTATTACACAATCAGAGTGAATGCGTGAGCTAGCGAAGGAGGTAGTGGCACTGATTGATTGAATGGTTGGCTGGTTGTTGCATGGCTGCAAGCTACCCTAGTATGCTGCTGCTTCATGGAGTCAGAGAACTTGGGCTAATATAGACATGCATTTTCAGCAATCTTGAAATGAAATAGTCTGTATCAATCGGGGAATTTTTTATTTTGTTCATTTTAAAGTCTGTTGAATTAAAGGTCTTGTGAGGACTTGCGGTCGATAACGAGTTTCAATTAATTTTATGGTCTACTACACTATTTAAACACAATAGCGTCACTTTGGAGTGAGAAAAATATGTTAGGCAGCCCAAATAACGAGATTAAATGACGCCTCAATCTGAATCACATCGCCACTCCCTGTGACATCACACTGGGAACGGTGCTGTGAGCTGGGTCAATATTTCTCTGTCTGTAGTGCAAAAGTAACATATTTTAAAACGTATGTTTAACAGGATAGACTACACCTACCATAAAATAAATTATCTCAGGTTGAAGCTAAGTCTTCAAGAAATAAAAAGTCATGATTTTTTAAAATCTATTATGATATTTACTCATTTTTAATGGTTTCATGGATAGCTATATTCGCATAATAATAGGCCTATAACTACGGTAAACCATGGGCAATGCTGAAACTCGGCAATATTTCAATGCATGTGACAAATACTATGTAGTCTAGTAGGCCTAATTGCGGATCCATTACCATTCTTGAAAGGACTGGGTGTACTATGTAATATCTGGGATGGATGGATGTGAGTGTGATGATCAAAGTGGGTGGGAGAGGTTGATGATGGCTATAATTGTACTATTATTCATATCTAAATGTATAGGCTACAGAGTGCAGTTACAACTTTTTCTGAAGATTACGAATGTACAATAAGTGTGTCAGTGTGTCCTATGTGAAATTTCCCGTGATTACTGATTAGAATGTAATTGTTTATCTATAAGCTTTTGGCAATGTGTTTGTATAATAATAATGTAGAGGCATGTATGGGTCAACACGTATGTTGGTGTGTGTGTGGGGGTGGTGGATCCGGTCACACCTGTGACAACCATATGAACTATATCATTTTCAAACTAACTTCTTCCATGTATGGAAGTAGCATACACTCATATTTCAATGTCATGAAAAAGCAAAACTGTAGCGGATGAACAAATTTTAAATAGGTAGGTGAACTGAGAGATGTTCAGAGGTCGCTAGCATATGATCTTTATTTACAGTGCAGCTCATAAATAAGTTTAAATGCTTCCAAAGCAAAAACACAAATATGTTAGTTAGAGCCATATGAACATGATACAAGAAACGTTATGTTGAATATTTTGAACACAATTTGGGTTGAAATCCAACCGAATTATGTTCAAAATATTCAACAGTATATGTTATTTAAGTTGTACTATAAGCGTGCGGACGGCAGTGAAAGCCTCGCTACGCACCTCGACCGCTGCCTAAATTGTAAACAAACCATGTACTGTCAATAATATGTCAATGTAGACTATACGCGTTTAGATTAGTTTAGATTAGATTTATATTTACCCAACATTTTAGTTAATTTTAAACACATAACTGGAGTAACTGCTATATTGCAATCATAAATTTATTCATAAGCCTACACAATGGTAAATTGCGATAGTACGTGCACTGAGCGGTGTAGGCCTACTTAACTATCATTTAAAAAGTTGTGTACATGCATGCCTATCATCTGTGCAAAATCTCTGCAGTCAGTCCAGAAAGATAAGATATATATGCATTTGTAGAATTATATGCCAAGAAGTGTGTGGGTGGGTTTGATTAAATATAGCCTAATTCACGTACACGAAATCCGATGTTACTGTCACCTCTAACAGGCCTATACGTTAGAATTGTGATGTCAGGCAGCGTGACCATGAGGTCTGTCCTTTAAGTTTAATCAACAAAAATATCATCAACTTCGATATTATTGAACCTTTGTGCATCTCGAACAGTGTAGTGTCCCTGTGTGAACAATGAATTGTCACAGAATAGGTGCATAGGTGCCTAATACGCGCAGCAGTAGAGAGCCTAGCTATGCTCCCCGAGATAATAATCTAGACTAATAGGAATTGTTGTCATCCCGGTGTGATGTCACAACTCTAGCGCGATAGCTAAAAACGTTTGGTTGTCAAGGCAGTTGCTATATGCTTATCTCAGCTTTGGATCGGCCGATTACAAAAATTTTAAAAGCATTTTGTTCTTCTAGTAAAGGAGAATCTGTATTATGATTGTCAAGTTAATCAGAATGATCGGGTATCTAGTCCTCACAACATCTTTAAACATGCTAAAGTGGAATTCAAACCATCTTGATTTAGTACACTTTAAAAATAAAATAAAATTACACCTCTGATGCCAATCTAAAGATATCTTTTTTATGTAAATTACGTTCAGAAATGCAGATGGCCTCTGAGAATATCGCGATTTCAAAACTTCCTAGGCGATTCCCTATGACGGCGACAAGTCAGTCCATTCGATCGGTAGCATGGTGGTGGGCGTGGTGGAGGCTGGCGCATTCCTGGGTGACTGGCTCAGAGGTTGCATTAAATTCCCAACCAGTGACAAAAATGTAGTAATTTAACAACCAACGGATGACCCATATTTATCTCTGAAAATGCAGAGACGGCCGTCTCACAGCATCCAGATTTCAAAATTTATTTATGGAAGGTGTAACGTGGGGAGCAGGGGAGACCCCCCCTTCCCGGGTTGGCTATTGCACTGGGTCAAAGTTTTCTTTGAAACCCATAATCCATTCCGGCCCTGGGTGTATTACGTAATCTGGGATATTATAATACATGTGTAATTCATAGCAACTGTGCTCTACTGTATTCCAAATACGTCATCACGGAAACTGGTTCATTTACTGATTAATACCTGATAGAATATTTAAAGCAAAAGCAGCATTTATCTTGTTCTGTTGTAGCGTCCATGTATAACGTATTTATTACAGTAATTGTTACATTCCCAGTAGGATCTATATTGCTACATGTTTATGAAAACATACCATTGAAGCGCAGGTTAGAAATTGATAAGCATTGAATTTTTTTTCTAAGTTGGAAAGTCTCGCTATCACATATATACGAGAAAATGTATAGTACAATATAGACTGAATTCTGTAGTTCACCATGCATATTTGAATAACACCTCTGGTTGAGGCGTTTGTGTCGTAAAAGCTGAAATAGTTTTCCCAGTGGTCTTCAACTCTGCCTTTGTTAGGTCTGTAGGTAATCGGTAAAATTCACCTTTCCAGAGTATCCATCTATCAATCTAACGTCATAATCAGCTAAGTGGCGTGTATGATGATGTCATAATGATTATGTCATAAATGATTCTATTTGACCTGTCTTTAACTCTTAATAGTCTGACATGTTGTACAAATTGTATGTCTCTACTATTTAGTAAACATGCTGTTGACACTAATTTGACTGGACGCTGTTGCTGCCATAGGCAGCAACAATGCCCAGTCAAATTAGGTCAAAAATATTCAATAGCTTAGCGGTTTAGTTTTCTTGAAATTGGTAGTCAGAGAGTTCAGAGATCGATCGATCCCATCAAGAGCGAGGTGTGGGTGGAGCTTAGCTAGAGATGGGCAGGGCATAGCTAAAAATGGAAATGACCGTTACGGGGCAATTATCTTGGAATGTACTTCTATCTTGACCCATTTCATTCCACACAGAGACTAGTTATTACTTTAATGAATAGGTTTGCTAACATCCTGTTGAATACTTTGAATACAATTTGGTTGTTTTGAGAACTGATTTCAAAGATGTCATGGTAAGCTTCATAGAAAGGAAACCATGTTTCAAGCGAATACAGAGAGAAATAAGTTGAAGTTCATTGGCTTCAGAAAGAGTTACAAAGATCACATGTGACTGTGTGATAAAAAGGTCCATTGACCTTTCCAGTTTTAGCTAAGCCCCGCCCATCACTAGCTAAGCTCCACCCACACTTCGCTGTGTTGGGATTGATCAATCGCCGAATGCCCTGAATATTAATTTCTCGAAAACTATACAGGTAAGCTGTTCAATATTTTAAAACTAATTTGTCTGGTTGCTGTTGCTGCCATAATGTTGCTGCGATAGGCAGCAAGAGCACCCAGTCAAATTGGTTTCAAAATATTAAACAGGATATTTATTAAATAGTAGACATAAAATTTGTATAACGTGTCGGACTATTAAGAGTTAAAGACGGGCCAAATAGAATAATTTATAACGTAATGATTATGACATCATCTTAGACGCCACTTAGCTGATTATGACTTTATATTTGCGTCAGAGAATAGAGGGAAAATTGAGGTAATTCAACACATACATGTGACATATTAAACATGAAATTTATCGGATCTTTGCAGTGTACATTCACAGAACAAGAGATTATTTTTTTAAACTTGTTCAAGAAATTAAAATTCTTCTCAGAAAATGTCCATTTGCAGACCAATAGAAGACTACATGTATTTTTGCAAATTTACCACTGGAGTGAATGTCTCAGTTAGTCTTCTCGTGGTCTGTATATAGACCACTGCAGGAGTTATTTTTGGGTGTCAAAGGTTAATTGTTAACCTGTCATAAATGAATTATCCCCCATCTCTGCATTAAAAGCCTAGAATGTATAAAGATCAGTGTATTATACAGTTAATGAGATATTACATCCATCGGTATGTTAACATAGTCCACAGTAAATCTATGACAAATATGACTGGAATTGAAGTGAAATTTCTTAATTCCAGTCAATTCAAATAGTATCAATTCCAATTACGGTGTTCTAAAATTATCAATTTCAATTCCAGAGTTCTAAGATTTATCAGTTCCAATTTCAAATCCAAAATTGAATTGGAATTGACACATCAATTCTAATTGGAACTGACCACAACCCTGAGCGCAGTTCCAAATTCAAGCTGTCTGCAGCCAAAACTCAGTTCAGCCAGGACAACAAATGGCTGAAGATGAGGGTGAAGACCAGCTATGTACAGGCTGTCTAGTCTATCCAGCAGAAGAGGACTACGTAATCAAAATACATGATTGCCTTTAAATTGTAGATCAGCTTCTGGTTCGACCATTATCTGTCCAAACGTGCATTGAAGACTTTCACAGCTTCCTTGTGTAACCTCTTCCATGGTTCGGCCGTACTAACATGACTGTTGCAGAAGCTGTTTTGTCGAAGTTTGCCTATTGCTCTCTGCTTGAAGATCTTACTCAGATTTTACTGAGCTCCACAGGTGGTATGTCTAGGCACAGAGGGACAGACCTGGCTTTCACAAATTATTAGCCAATATATTAGACAACTACCCCTTTTCTTAGCCAAATCAGAACTATATTAGCCAACTGACTACTGCATAACTGAAACAAGATTATGTTCAATATTTTGAAACTAATGTGGCTGAAAGCTGTTGCTGCCTAAATATTTATCTTAACCCTTTAATCAGCCAAAATGGCTTCTGTAGTGGTCTTGAGAAATGTCCATTTGCAGACCAAGAGAAGACTATTTTTGAAATTTTACAACTGGAATGACTGGCTCGATAAACGAGCCAGTCATTCCAGTGTTAAATTTTTTAAATAGTCTGCTCATGGTCTGCAAATGGGCATTTTCTATGAGAAAATTGAATTTTCTTGAACACATTCAATGTTTAAAGGGATAATACTCAAATTTGTTAAGAAAAGTTTTCTACGAAATGAATGCAGACTGACTGGCACTTAACCATGTCATACTGTCTAAAGTTAGTAACAATCTGAGTGCTGAATTTGTATAAGCAATAATTTCCATATGAAAAATATGTAACTCTAGACTTGATGAAAACAATTTGACTGAAAGTTGTTGGTGACTAAGCCACCAATAACTTTCAGTCAAATTGGTTTCAAAATATTCATTCAGTCCAGAATTTTTGCCAATGGAAATTATTGTCTGGTGGCTTGCAACAGTTAAAATCTTTCACTAATGAATTCCTGTTATATTTCGTTTTCAAGGCAACCATACAGGAAAACTATGGAATATTTTGAAATAAACTAGACTGGAAGGCATTGCTACCTTAGGCAGCAAAGATTTCAGCCAAATTAATTTCAAAATATTCAACAGAATAAGTTTTGTAACGTAAAGAATTTTCTTGTTTGGGGGCTTGTTGATGAAAGGGGTAAGATCCTATGAAATATTTTATCTGAGAGTAATTTGAAACCACTTATGTTTCAGATTGAATAATGATAATATTGCCTGGCTCGGTCGTAGACCATCAGCCTCTGTCATCATCCCGCGTCAAAGCATGAGACCCGTGACAAACCCATTTATTGTCTCTGTGAGGAACCTGGAGAAAACGTCACTTACAGGTAAGCTACAGGACCGATGAGAAATAAATTAAAACATACTGTTGAATATTTTTAACATAATCCAATTATGTTCAAAATATTCAACAGAACATTTCTAACTAAACTAACTAACATGTAAGGATTCTCATAAGGGTTCTTTTGGGGGTACATGTATATACCCCCAGAATGCAACTTGGGACCCCTAAAAAGTAGTGGCAGTGAGTACTGTGGGAACCCTGAATATCTTGCATGATTTTAAAATATTTATTAATTTTATAATATTTTGCACAGAAAATGAATACTCACAAAATCTAGCATGGATGAGAAACTCTTCATTGATACCCCATATTTTCAGATCAATAGGATTTTGGAAAGTTTTTCCTTGGTATCCTGCATTGGCAGGGTATTCAAATTTGGCGTGAACCAGTGTGTCTTTAAAAGTGGGTTTTTTCCTATAGCAAAACATTGGTAATTCAGAGAACATTTGTCTACATTTTGGGCTACTGCTGAGTATATCCTTACAAAATATTCACGAGCTTTCTTGAATTGTCTTGAAACTGAGACAATGGTACTTAAAGGGTTCCTGGTTTTGAGAATGGCGCTGTTTTACAGCAACCCGATTCCATAAGTCAACACCACTTATTATTCTCCTGAATTGAATTATTAGCTCACCCGGCCAGAATGGCCAAGTGACCTTTTGCCATGGCGCCCGTCCATCCTGCGTTTGGCTTAAACGTTTCCTTGAAAATGCTAAGTGTACTCCTCATTAACCACTTGGTGCATTTCAAATTAATAATGCATGAATGATTCTATAGGGGTAGGCTTTAGAACATGTATACAGAATTTTGATTGGTCAATCTTTTCGGCGGCCATCTTGAATTTTCGGAAAAAATGGCGGGAAATCGTTCAAAGCGTTACTCCTCATTAATTAACTGCTTGGGCAATTTCAACCAGACTTAGCTGGGAGGATAGTACGCTGGTACATGTATTGTTCAAAAGTTGTATAGTACAGAATTTTTATTGGTAAATTTTTCTGGTGGTCATCTAGGATTTTCTGAAAATTTCTGGAAATAACTTAAAAGCCTACTCCTCGATAACCACTGAGCCGATTTCAATCAAACTTGGATGGAAGAACCCTAGCGTAGTATGCTTCAGTACTTGTATAGAGAATTTTAATTGGTCCATTTTTCCTGCAGCCATCTTAAATTTTCCGAAAAATGTTGGGAAATCATTTAAATGCTACTCCTCATTAACTGCTTGAGCTATTTCAACAAGATTTGGCTGGTAGGTTTCAGAACTTGTATACCGAATTTTAATTGGTCAATTTTCCCGCGGCCATCTTGATTTTTCCAAAAAATTATTGAAAATCTTTCTACTCATTAACTGCTTGGGCGATTTCAGCCAGACTGGATGACTTCGGAAGTTGCATACAGAATGTTGATTGGTCAGTTTTTCCATCAGCCATCTTGGATTTTCTGAACATTTTGGGAAATCGGTTAAAATGTTAATCCTCATTAACCGCTTGACCGATTTTAACCAAACTCAGCTGGAAGAACCCTAGGCCAGAACTTGTGTGAAATTCGGAATTTTGACCGCTTGATTTTGATGGTGGCCATCTTGGATTTTCAGAAAATAGGAATTCGTATAAAATGTTACTCCTCATTAATCACTTGGGCAATTTCAACCAAATTTGACTGGAAGGATCCTATTGTCATAGCCTCTAGAAATTCAATTTAGAATTTTGATAGGTCAATGTTTTGGCAGCAATGTCTGATTTTCTGAAAGTTTTCCGGAACCATTTAAAAATGGTACTCCTTCAATCAATAGCCTGATTTCAACAATACTTGGGTCGAACGATCCTATGATGGTAGGCTTCAACATATTAAACGAGTCTTGATTGGATAATATTTTGCTACTCCTTCAATCAATAGCCTGATTTCAATAAAACTTGGGTGGAACGATCCTATGACGGTAGGCTTCAACATATTAAACAAGAGCCTTGATTCATTAATTTTTTGGTGGCCATCTTGCATTTTCCGAAAATCATCCATCGTGTCTGTTTAAATTATAATAGTCCCGGTAGTCACAGGCCCTCGGGCCTCTTGTTGAGGTTAACAATTCAACATGTTCAACATAATTAGAGTTATTCAACCATGAGTTTCCAGAATACCAATTTTCAATATAAAATTCTTCAAAAAGCTTGATTCTTGCTTATTTGCCCTGACGCGAACTGTTGTGTCAGTTTGAGTCTGGATGCCAAAACACAGTTTGGACCTTCCTTTTATACTTTTCCAGATGCGGCTACACGTGGAGGTGTGACCGGAATTTGATTTTGTAGCCCGATTAGACAAATTGTAGCCAGATTACAGTGGATCTGTAGCCGGGAGTGTCTTAGGTAGCCGAGATCTGTTTGATTCTGGAGCCAGATTTGGGCCAGGTGTAGCCGGTAGCACTGGCTGGGGTAGCCGGGACGAGATGGGAACTTGATTTATGTGGTTGGGTTGTTTAGTGAGTGTAGCCGGCAAGATTGTGACTGTGTTGTGTGTAGCCGGGAATGTGTAGCCGGGCTAAAATTATGTTGTATAATTTAAAGTGTTTGTTCCCGCCAGCTACACTAAGTGTAGCCAGGATTGTCTATAAAGGTTATACAAAGTTTGTAACAGGAAGCTTTTCTTGTCACTTTGTATGGGGCCGACGGTCAACATGAATTGTGGGAAAGTATAGAGGGATGTATTATGGCATTCTATACTGAGTTTGGTATTTATTCCAGTGTGATCCAGACTCTTAGCGTTTCATGCTGATTTGGCTATACTCATCAGAGTAAATATATTTTGTTAACAAAAACATAGTTTGTTTTGTATATTTGATCTAGTTTTAAATCAGATGTGTTCATTTTTAAGAGGGTAGAGGATAAGTTCTATTCTTACCTTGAGGTTCCTTAGGAGATTTTCATCACTTAACTCGTCTTCCTCGTCTAGTGAAAGAGGGATGAAAGGATCCTCTAAGGATTCTTCAAGCAAGTCTCGTTGATAGTCTTCTTCAGGTGTTGGGCCTGAGAGTCCGCTATCTGGGCTGTTCGCCCCTGAGAAGATTTGTGGGGGAGTAGCCTCACTTCCAATCTCTGAATTCAGGCTTTCAGTACAACTGGACCAAGGTGAAGAGAAGTTTGGTGGACTTCAGTTCACCAATGATGATTGGCTTGGTCTCTTGGTAACCGTGTACTACTCCTTCTGGTGAGTCTTCTCTGTGATTGTGTAAGACAGGTGAGCGGGGTGGTGTCCTGGCAAGTATTGCTGCAACACCAGCTGCTGTGATCATTCTGTCAGCATTGTGGAAGGCTATAATGACTTCTCCCACAGTCGGGAAAATTTTGTGTAATGGTCCAAAATGGCTTCTCAGATCTTCTGTGCGGCTGAAGTGATGATTGTACAGTTAACATGTCCAGAAGCCCTTCTTTTCATGAATAATTCTAATGTGCCGTCGTCTTGACATTCTGTGTGCAAAAGATGCTGGACAGAGTGGACAGATAAATCTGTCCATATCTTAGAAAATGACTGATTTGAGTGAAGTTAGTTTGGACGTTGGTGTAGCGCAATGTTATACATGCTTGTGACGTAGTGCAGGTGTGATGTCAAGTTATGGCGTCATAAGTGTGACCAAGGGTAGGGAGTCCTGGTAACTGAGTAATCAATTAATAGTTTTACTACCAGAGGTAGAATATGATTACCAATCAGCGTGATTGATGCCTATAGGATCCATGCAATGTAGCTGATGGATCCAGAATTTTTCACGCTCCTTGCGGAAAGCGGTTGCTTCCGTGCTATCAGGATCATGATGTAATACCTCAATAATTCTGTATTTAACATCTGTGGTCCCGTGTTTGGGAAGATTAAAATGTTGGGTGACAGGTGTGTCTTTGTTGTTTTTTATATGCCTTAAATGCTCCTTGATGCATACTTGAAACTCTCGTTTTGTTTCACCAACATATTTTCAATATAACATAACACAGGTAAGCTGTTGAATATTTTGAAACTAATTTAACTGGGAGGTATTGTTGGCTAATACATAAATATTTGTCAAAGACATACAATTTAGGCACTTTTGTGATAGACAATCGTCACTTTCATTCTCTATGCATGCTAAGAGACATCCCCTCCCATGTTTCTGAGTACTTAACTAATTATGGTATATTTTATACATGTACTGTAGTCAGGTGTACTCATTCAACAACAACGACACCAGTTAGTGGCTTTGCATACACTGGAAGGATCAGATATGTCACTCAAGTATCTGACATCATAATCAAATACATCACAATGGCAGATTCCAGTTTATTAGTCAATGATATGATGTCATAATTACATGTAACTATGTGATGTGTAGGATGACATCATAATCAATTATGTCATGGATGATGTAGCTAAGTTCTTTGCTTGAGGACAGACTAAGCGGTGTTGTAAGAATTGTATGTCTTATATACTATTTAATAAACATTCTGTTGAATATTTTGAAACTAATTTGACTAGGCACTATTGCTGCAACATCGCCCAGTCAAATTAGTTTCAAAATATTCAACTGATTACCTGTGTAGCTTGCTGGAAATTCAGAGAGTGCAGGGATCGATCGATCCCAACATGGGTAAAGCATGGGTGGAGCTTAGCTAAAGATGGGTGGGACAAAGCTAAAAAATGGATTTATCCATTAAAATGAAGTAGGGCCATCACGAAACTGGCAATGGTCCGTCATGAAACTGGCAATGGTCTGTCATGAAACTGGCAATGGTCAGTCACGAAACTGGCAATGGTCCGTCACAGAAATGTCTGACTTGTATGTCTTCAACAGCTTTGATGTTCTGTTTGGAGGTATTCCACACTATCTGCCTACAGGGTTCATACGCATGTATGGAAGTCTGAAAAATGTATGGAAAATTAAGAAAGCCTTTTTCAGGGCTTGAAAAAGTATGGAAAATTCAATATTTAGTGTTACTACAATGGCAATGTATGGAAAATGTATGGAAAATTAAAATATTGGCAATTATAATGTCTTGTGATGGCCATTTTCTCATAAAATCCTAACAAACACGAAATCTCACTAGTCTTGCAAAATCCCACTGTGAGTGCGACGAAAGTGTTTATCCGGCAAGTTAATATTGGGTTCCGGTGACCTCTAGACTCTCATTTCTAAACTGCATTTGTTAACCATACCAACATACAAATCTATATACAGGGAATTTATCACGCTTCAGTAATATGTCTCTGAACATAATTTTTTCACAAATTTCAACCATTGAATCATTTGCAGACCTGTCTACCATTACAGATTCTCCCTAGTTCTTACGGATATAGCATCCAAAATACGGTACTATGGTCGGCTCTTCAAAACTATGTGTAGGAAAAATTGGTGAATTGGTGATGGGCATTAAGAATTACGGAAAGTTGTAAAAACAAGATTACGCAGTCACAGCTATGCAATTGACAACGCTGGCATGGCAAAACAATCTGCACTCAAGCTTACCACATAAAACATTCTTTATTTTCTTTACTTTCGGTAGTTTCCTTGCAATTCATTGATTGCTTTTTATATAATTATATTTATTAACCAATAATCTTTCGAGAAAGTATGTTCCCAACTTTCAGGAAGAGTACTATAGAACACTCTCGCGCATGCGCCGATCTTGGCGACATGCCATTCTAAATCTGTAACTTCTGTGAATCAAGTGCAATGCGCCGCCGTAGCATGGCTAACTAGGGTTAACTGGGGTACTCTCGGCCTTGATTTGGGGATGCGCTAACGATGCAATGATCAACAGTCATACACACACACCACCCCCCCCCCCCGATAGGAGAATTTAGATTTACAAGAGAGTCTGTTATGAGCAATATGTTGTGAATACACCATGATACATATTGTAAGTTCCAGATTGGTGTCCAAGCTCAAAACTGAAGTACTCAAAACTGAAGTCTGTGTAACAGTTTATTATAACGGAAGAAGGAAACTGCTAACGCATGCACACATCACTAGCTTTTAGAATTTGACAGATCAACATGACATTTTCACGATAATATACCTAAGCTAAAGCATTCAGTACACACATTGCATAGGTTGTATTGCTTTGGATATATTTCAATGAAATATGGTTACTTTTCGAGCTCTCTGCATTAAGTTAGCTGAATTATTCTACTCTGGTCAATTTTTTCTGGTGGTACGTCAGACTATTGATATCGCTATATAATATGTCGTTGGTATATTTGGTAGTAACGGATGAGCTCTAATTTCAAACCCTGCAGTGGTATGTGAAAATTAATTGTATCCAAATCCGAGGGTTAAATTGGGTGCTCAAGGGTCAACGGAGTAAGATTAGAGATTCCAATTTTTTTGGTCTGGATAGGGGTACATTGGTGTGGGTGGTGGTACGGTTCAACCCTGGAAAATGTTAATATAGCCAGTCATTCCAGTGATAAATTTTCAAAAATTGTCTACCATACTTAGAAGACAATTTTTCGGAAATTTATGGGTGTTAAATTTTCTTAAAATAACTCTAGGTGTTCAAGTTTTTCTTCAGTAAATTTCAATGATAATGTTGCATCAAAGGGTGTGGTGGGAGGGGTGTGTTATGTGCGTGACAATTAACCCTTTAATACTTCAATTTATTAAAGAAAAATTGAATTTTCTCAAAGAAAAAGTTAATTTGCAGACCAAGAGATGACCATTTTTGAACATTTACTGCCAAAATGACTGGTTCAGTTATGAAGTCTGTCATTCCAGTGGTAAAAGTTCAAAAATAGTTTTCTCTTGGCATGCAAATTTACATTTCTCAAGACCACTGTAGAAACTGTTTTTGGCTGATATGAGTGTTAAAGGGTTAAAGAATTAAATTTTCATGCTTTTTAATTGTGTTAAAAGTGATTACTGAAAACTACTGAAAAACCATTACTGATTGACATGGTGAAACTACTGATAATCATGGTTTTCCCATTGGAAACTACTGATTGAGCTCATAGGGGATACATGTAGGTAGGTCTGTATTTGAATTTAGACAGCTGTCGTGAAAATATCGTCTGCGGAAATGCAATTATATTTGTTATAAATTTCATTGAAAAATTCCTGAACCCAGGGGTCATGGCAAAATGCAACCACATTCGCACATCACACTACCGCAAGTATGCACCCAATATTTGGTGTGTGCGTATGTCACCTATGTGTATGCGTGAAGGGGAAGACTATTTTTGAAAATTTACCATTGGAATGACTGGCTGATTAACCGTGCCAGTCATTAGAGTGGTAAATTTTTTAATAGTCTTCTCTGCCTTTTTGTTTCCTTTGCTTGGGATGGGGTTCTTGGGTAAGCAGGCGGCAAACTCAATGCCCTAAAGATATTAACTGTTGAGCGTGCCAGGCATTTCAGTGGTAAATTGTCAAAATCTGTTTTCCCTAAGAAGACTATTTTTAAACATTTATCACAAGAATAACAGATACGGTTAATGAACCTGCCATTCCAGTAATAAATTGTCAAGAAATACTCATCTCTAAGTCTGCAAATGAACTATGAGAAAAAAATGAGAAAAGAAAATTCTTGAATAAAGTTTATCGTTAGCACACGGTGGTTGGTAGAATATGTAGAGATGGGGACTGGGGAGAGTTGCTCAGTTACTAGGTAAGACAACAATGTATAAAAAATAATCGAAATCCTTTTCGGCGTGTGTAGTTGGCGGTAGGTACATGTATATTAATATTGTGTTTTGCATTAACCACTAATTATTAACTAATAGTAACAAGAGAGCCTCTTGAGGAGACCCAGGGGCCTGTGACGATCACCTGAAACATTAGCATTTGAAACATTTGCATCTAAATATATACATGATTCTTTACATTAAATAAGATGGCCATTGGAAAAATTGATCAATCTAGATTCTGTATACAAGATCTGAAGCCTATACATCTACCCGTAGCATTTTGACAATTTCCTATAGATTTGTCAGTCAAAATTCTGAATGGATGCTCTAGAATCTACCACCATAGAATAGGTCTAACCAAATTTGGTTGAAATATGTCAAGTAGATATGGAGGAGTAATATTTTGACAATTTCCGGTACATTATTCAAAAAATTTTCATCCAAAAAATCGATCAATCAAAATTCTGAATATAAATTTTAGAGCCTACCGCCATAGAATCCATCTAGTCAGATTTAGATGAAATATGTCAAGCAGCTAAAGTCGTAGTAGAATTTTGACCATTTGCGGTAGATTTGTCATAAACTCAGATTTTCACCCAAAAAATTGATCAATCAAAATTCTGGATAGAAGTTCTAGAACCTACCACCATAGAGTCGGTTTAGCCAAATTTGGTTGAAATATGTGAGTAGCTAAGGAGTAGCATTTTGGCAATTTCCGGTAAATTCTTAATAAAATGTAAGATTTTCACCCAAAAAATTTACCAATCAGAATTATGAAATGAAACGTCTGGAGGGTACCAGCATAGGATCCTTCCAGTCAAATTTGGCTGAAATCGGTATAACCGTTAAGGAGAAAACATGGAATTTTGAAATATAAGTCTGGAAAAGGTCTGGAAAAAGTATGGAATTTTGTTTTGCCCAAGGTGTATGAACCCTGTGCCTAGCCACTATTACCATACCTTCACTGACAAATGTTGACCATGACATTTTAACACTCATATCAGCCAAAATCGGCTTCTGCAGTGGTCTTGAGAAATGTCAATTTGCAGACTAAGAGAAGACTCTTTTTGAAAATTTACCACTGGAATAACTGGCTTGATAACCGAGCCAGTCATTCCGGTGGTAAATTAAAAAAAAAATGTCTTCTTGTTCTGCAAATCGACATTTTCTATGAGAAAATTGAAATTTTTAAAAACATTCAAGGGTTAAAGAAGTTTTGATTGCTTGTTTTGTAAATTTCAGATGTATTCACTATCAGTGTAACGAGTTGTAAAACACCATGGAGCTGTGCATTGCTATGGGGTTGTGACATCACGGATCTCCATGGTTACCTTCAACGCAGCAGTCATGATATTGTAGACGACGTACATTTAGAAACCTTACCGCGATCTATTTCTCTGGCCGCTCACTACCACCATTTGTAAGTCAGATATATATGTACATGTAATGTGTGTACACTATGTAGTAACTATGGTGATGAATTTTATGCATTGTCTTACTTTACTAACTTAATAATTTAATAGTCAGGCTGGCCAGAAATGACTTCTACAGTGGTCATGCGAAATGTTCATTTGCAAGTCAAGGAAAGACTATTTTTTGAAAATTTACCACTGGAATGACTGGCGCGGTAACCGAGCTAGGTATTCCGGTGGTACATCTTCACATATCGTTAAGTTAATATCTCAGCAATGCCTTGTCCAATTGGAACCAAACTTGTGTGCATGGTAATATACATCAAAAGGAAGCAGCCCGCCAATAAAAGGGCCATGAGGTCAAAGTTACAGGTTACATTTTATATTAAGTTTTTGCGTTAAACAAAAGTTATTGCCTTATATTCCAGCAATGCTCAATTGGAACCAAACTTGGGTACATGGTGATATACATTGAGTGGAAGCAGCCCATCAATAAAGCGATCATGACGTCAAGGTTATGGGGTCAAATGTTATTTCAACATGCATTTAACAAAACTTCTTAGCTTATATTTCAGGGCAATGGTCAAGGTAACTGTGACAAACAGGAGACAGGCGAGACATTTAATTCCGCGGAATTCTTGTTTGATTTGGTTATCATGCCTAATTAAACAAAATAACGCAACAGCATTCCAGATTGTTGTATTTTGAACTCCGCGTTCTGTTGATTACTCTTAAATGAAAATTGTACATTCTGAAAGCAACTATAAACTGCACTATAGGATGAGTTTACACCGTTACTATCGTAGCTACTTAAAGCTACTGTCCTATGTATATGGATTGCGCAGTATCTCCCCGGGTACTAATATTAGCGTCTTCACGCTACTCGGGTAATGACCTAAACTCGTCCTACAAAGAGAGGCTATAAGCGGAAGCGGGATTTATATTTGTACTCGATGACATTTTATGTCAAATATTGATGAAATAAACAATGTTTATTAATCTATGCGCAATATTTAGGCGGTCACAATTAATAATTTCACTCCCGCGATGATGGATATAAGGTATACATATATTAAGCATAGATGTACATGTAGGATGGTAAGAATTTGTCGCATGAAATTGTGTTCTAATTTCGTGCTATCTTTGTATCATTTATTTCAACTTTTTCTAGAAATTCCAATTCCTCGTTTTGGTGACTTGTCATATCACCCCGGTTTATACTTTTGGGAATTTGGACCTACGATTTAATCGAAAATCGCAATTTTATTTATAAAATCGATCGCGATGTTTCAAAGCAAAAATCGTGCAAACCTAGTCTGCAAATGAACATGTAGTGAATAAGCAAGTTTCTTGGCTTTCTTGACAGGTCTGTAAATGCTCTTTCTAGATGATATCATTTGTTTTTATAATAAAGAAATATTAGTTACCTCTCCGGGATATAAAAATTACATCCTGGGATCGGGACCAACTTTTTCGGAAATATCATTTGTTTTGTTTTAAGATCTGAGCCAAATAGGATCAGTAGAATCAGTAATTTTGGCCGCAGGTAGCAGCTCAATAAACCATCATGTCTCTTAGTTAGTTACATGTTACGTTTACTAGTCAGTGAGTCAGTCAGTCATAAACGCTCATGCCTCACTGTAGTTTCAAGAGCTTTTGGTCTGTAGTAATCAAACTTGGGGAAAAGATTCCCTGTGGACTCCTGAAGATGTGTTTGGGGTTAAAAGGTCAAAGATCAAGGCCACAGCAACCAAATATAAATAGCATTATTTTTTTTTACAACTAATTTGTCAAGAACTCTGGTTCTCCGGGCGATATCGTAACCAAACTTGGGTGGAAGGTTGGCCGTGAGGTACTGAAGTGTGATAAATTTGGGGTTAAAAGGTCAAATGTCAAAATCACAGTGACACAGTTACATGTAATAATGCTTCCAAATGTGAATGCAGTGAGTAGTGCCTGGTCGTGCGGATCGCTGCTCAATAAACCACAATGACCCTTTGATAGTTAGTTAGTCATCAGTTGATCACAATAGCATATCGCGGGCTCTCGTTTCAAGATCTATTCATATCCAGTAATCAAAATTGGTGTAGACATGCATTGTAGGCAGTCAGTCAGCAAAAGTATCTCTGTGTGACCTCCTTTTCATGCCGCCTCACTCGCAGCTACCAGGATTTTACCAACCTTGTTTAGATGCAGCTCCATTCACACAGACAGACAGACCTAATGGAGGAATCCAGTTCATCAATCAATTAGATGATGTCATAATCAACAACATCATATGTAGGGTGACCTTATAATCAATTACGTTATTAATGACACGATTTAGTCTGTCATAGACACTTAATAGTCTGTCAAGTTGTACGAATTGTATGTCTTTACTATTTACTAAACATTCTGTTGAATATTTTGAAACTAATTTGATTGGGCAGAACCAGGCACTACTCACGTCATTCGTGTTTGGAAGAATGATTAACAGCTTACCTGTATAGGTTTCTGGAAATTGAGATTCAGAGAGTGTATGGATCTAGCCATCCAAACATGGGTAAAATGAGGGTGGAGCTTAGCTAGAGATGGTTGGGGCATAGCCAAAACTGGATTCCTCTTACCCTCTTCCCCATACTGGGTGATGGTAGCAAATGCATATGCACTAGGTTGTATAGTTGTGACATAGACAGCTTTGAAAAATACTAGGTGTGACTCTCAAGTAAAACCTGGTCTGTGTACATGTACCTTGTCATATACTATATAGAATTGTTCAAATGTATAGGTTCCATCTCTCATCGTGTTGTAAAGGCACAAATTGTTGAATATTTTGAAACTAATTTAACTGTAAGCTGTTGCTGCAAATTTGTTGGGTTTGCTAAGTACTCGCCTAGTTTTAATCCCTGAAATGCAGTGATGCATTTAAAGAATACTGTTTTGCAGCGACCAAGACTGCTACAAAATTGAAGCAAGCTGTCCAGATGAATTACCGTTAACCGATGGGCTTTGTGTGTCACCGAGGAAGTCGTATCCATTGGTAGTCATGGCCGTGGTATCGCCGGACATAGCAACATGTGCTAACACTGAGCAGGAGGTGGTAAGTTATCATCTTTTAAGTGGGAAGTAGGGACATTAATCATCATGACTTGCCTGTGTCATTTGGAATTCTAATTTGCTGTACGATCGTGACGATCTCATTAAATCATATATATATAATAATATATAGGATTAAAATATAGGATTTACAATTTTTTTCTCGTGATTAATTCGAAACTTGTGATTATTTTTTAAATCGTGAATTTATATGATTAAAAATTGTATTTATATCGAATAATCGTGAATAATTTCTACTGAATAAATTATTTGAAGTCCTATATTTTAATTATGATTTAATCAGATCGTCATGATCTGTGTTACGACACCTCCTTTAATATCAGTAACAAAGCATATTCTGTTAAATATTTTGAGATTAATATGACTGGAAGCGATTGCTGCGTATGGCAGCAATAGCTTCCAGTCATATTAATTTCAAAGTATTCAACAGCCTTAGCCTCGCTGTGTGTTTGCTCTGAGATTGAGATACAGGGTGTTTTTCGGTATACGGGTTGATGTCAGGATTCATATGAAATCTGATATTCATTTAGAATCAAGACCTGGAAATCTTGGAAAATTAGCATATTTTCTTATAAGGGAAAGGTAATCGTTTAACTCACACCACACCTAGACTTGTCTGATTACGTGATTAAATCGAAACTCGCGACTATTTTGTAAATCGTGAATTTATATGATTAAAAATTGTATTTATATTGAATAATAGTGAATAATTTCTACTGAATAAAATATTTCAAATCCTATATTTTAATTATGATTTAATGATATCATCACGAAAATTAACGTTTTGCTCAATGAATATATGTCCATTTGCATGTCAAGAGAAGACTATTTTTGAAAATGTATCCCTGGAATGACTGGCTCGAGAATTGAACCAGGTATTCCAGCGATACATTTTCAAAAATAGTCTTCTCTTGGCCCGAAATGGGTTTCTCTCAACACCATTGCAGCTTTCGTCCTAGGTATACTTTTTGGTGTTATTATTGGATAATTTGTAACCAATGTAAATAAATTGAGTAATCGCGATTATTCTTACATAATGGATCGTGATTACTCAAAGCAATAATCGCGCAAGTCTAACCACACTGATGCCAATATTCCATCTTTTACTGTGTCAAAAATAAATAAGCTGGTAAAAATATTAAAAAGCATTTTGGTTGGTTTTAACTTTATTTGAAGATTCAAAATCTTTATATGAGAGTAGTAAGGGTTAAAAGCTTGAATTTACAGCATATCAATTTCATGACAAGTATACAGTATAGCTCAGAAATACTCATTCAAACGGGAAAAGAAACGTACTGTTAAGTATTTTGAACATAATTGTATTGGTACGCATAGCCGACTGACACAATTATTAAGAATAAAATGGATTTTGGTGGCATTCTAATATTCTCTTACATAAAGCTTATAAATTAGTTCAGTCGAGAAAAAACTGCAGGAAATCGCTTCGTCGTGTGACATGTGCACTTAGTCGAAAGTTATGCAATTACGAAAATAAACATTTGAACTTTAAGGCAATATGCGCGATCTATAGTACTCATATCTGTGGTATTAACCCTTACTACTCTGAGGTAAATATTCTATCTTTTAGTGTGTCAATAACATTCAAACTGGTGTGCATTTTCCAACAAAATTTTGTTCGATGATTCTTGTCGAAAAATCACCAATTCATCTTTTAACCCTTTAATGGTCAACTCTGGTCAACAAAATTTTAATATTTTTTAATGTTCATTTAAAGGCCAAGAGAATAAATATCTTGAAAATTTATCACTGGAATGGCTGGCTCTGGCTGGCTCGGATATCGAGCCAGTCATCCCAGTGGTAAATTTTCAAAAAAGAATTTTTTCTTTCTCTGTAAATGGACATTCCACAAGACCATAACAGAGGCCGGTTAATTTAATCAGAAAATTAAAAATTTTGACACCGGATTGGTAAGTGTTAACCATTTGAATGAGATCTAAGCGTTACTCTGTTACATTTTCAGGTGTGTGCTGTCAGCCCGATTCATCTGCGAGACAGGAACACCTGCCAGCTGCCATCACAGATGCTACAACAGTATATCAAGGTTAACACGGGGCAGGTGTGTCATTTACAGGTAAGCAGGCGACAAAGTAAAAAAAATTGAGAAAAAGAAAAGAGAATGACCTGGATTGTGATGACCCATAGTTTAGCTGTCTAGAGGTTTTTTTTTGCAAAATATTACCTGTTTTATCCAGATTTTTTCCAATTTCTACAGTCTGTAACCACTAGTTTATGTTCAATATTTAAAACTGATTTGCCTGGAAACTTGTAGCCTAGAACGGGGTGGTATTGACATTTATTTAATGTTATTGGTGCCATAGAAAAAGTACTGCAGTATCACGGTATACCATCATGCATCATCGGAGGGTGAGGTGGCTATTAATGATTGTTTTCACTTCCTTTTTACTTCCATCTCCAATCAACAGTTAAAATAGATAAAATAAATAGTCTGCTCCCGTCATGTAAATATCAATACCATCCAGCTAAGAATTTTGACATCGTTGTGTTAACGGTTAATATTTATCTATATTTATTTCATTTCTCCAGCCTTTGTACATGGTGACTGCAGAAACGGATACTGGCACAGCCTACAATGAATGTACTGTAAGACAAACTACAGATTTACCCACACACTCTACATCGCAATCAGAACCTTCAGATCACCTCGACGAAAACATTCCCTGTGAAAGCCAAATTGCGCAACATGTCTCAAGTATTTCTGACAATGAAACCATACAAGACGTCGCAGTAGATGATTCCGTCTCACCGGCATCAATTCTAGAATGTGTTGTTTGTCAGTCGGCGAGTATCACGCATGTCTTGTTACCGTGCCGACATACGTGTGTATGCAATAGATGTTTTACCCAGCTAGATAAGTGTCCGATATGTCGCGGTGAAATCCAGGCGTATTTTACGCTCAGAGAGCTATCTGTGGAAGAAATGAGAGTTCAGTGTAATGGAGGTGATACAGGGCGCTGTGTACAACCAGTACCTTGGTATATCACGTGGGAGGGGATTAATCAGAGATTAAATGAATTATTTGGATTCGCTTAACGCTTTCAGCGATGAATTTCCAATATCTCATTTTAAAAGCAACTATACAGGAAAACTGTTGAATATTTTGTAATTAATTTGACTGAAAGCCGATGCTGCCTTAGGCAGCAACGGCTTTCAGTCAAATTAATTTCGAAATATTCAACAGAGTAACTTTTATATCGTAAAGAATATAGTTTTTACAGGATTTTGTTTGTGAATGGGTTAACCCTTTAACCATCACAGACAGAAAAAATAGATTTTTATGATGAAAGGAATATTTTGGTGAATATTTCAAAACTACTTTGACGGGGAGCTGCTGTAACAGGTTCCAGTCAAATTAGTTTCAAAATGCTCAATGGCTTTCCTGTAAAGGTAGCTTGAAATTGTGACACTGGGTTTTAAGGTTTAAAGCGATACTCTGAAACTCATCTCAAATGCTGAACGTATAGAGTAACTATTCACCGGGATTTCTAGTCTATTGGTTATAGAAATCCTGGAAAGTTAACGAATCTGAGACTTTGTATCAGGGTCTGGAAATGCTAGAAAATCTGGAAAGGAAATGTCATGAAAAGTTTACCCTTTCAAGACCATTATTTAGTTTTCAAGGTCATGAAATTTTGTAATTATAATCACTGACTTTCCCAATGTGATGTGCATACAAATTCCTGCTCACTTTACAGCAATTATGTTCACATTTCACTTCATTCCAGTGGTAAATTTTCAAAAATTGTCTTCTCGTTGCCCGCAAATGGGTATACTATAGAGGCCGGTTTTGGCTGACTTGACCATTGAAAGGTTATAGTAAAGCTGCGGTGAACAATATTAGAGAAAACTCTGGAGTTCCGAGCAATACAGATAAATTGACTCTCAAAATTAAAAGATGGAACGAATGCTGGAAATACTACCATAACAATACATCATTTTAGCTGCTGATAGCATCTCAATAAACCTCTTAGTTAGTCAGTCAGTCACAAAATCTTATTCCAGGCTGTCATTTCCAGAGGTTTTCAAATTTGGGGGATGGGGGGGGGTCAGGGGGTGGTGGAATAGGTTGCCTATGGAGTCCTGAAAATGTGTGATAAATTTGACGTCAATGGTAAAGGACACTGAATAGGTTTAAATGATTATTTTTGATAATATATATATTTGGTCAAGAGCTCTAGTTCAACTAGAGATATCTTGAGCAGTCTTGAAGGTCATGAAGATGGGTGATGAATTTGGGGTCAACAGGTCGAAGGTCAAGGCCATACGTAGCATAACAAATGTAGGTCAGTGTGAGCTACTTTTCACGTTTCACCTGTAGCTACTGAGATTCTATTGGTTTGTTTTCTAGACACGCTAGATATGGAGAAATGGACCTTTCCATTGTTAGCTATGCCCCGCCCATCTCTATCTAAGCTCCACCCACACCTCACTCGTGTTGGGATCGATCAAGCTCTAAATTTCCTGACTATCAATTTCCAGAAAACTATACAATCAGGTAGGCTGTTGAATATTATGAAACTAATTTGACTGGCCAGTCAAATTAGTTTCAAAATATTCAACATCATGTTTATTAAATAGTAGACATACAATTCGTACAACATGTCGGACTATTAAGAGTTAAAGACAGGCCTTAAATAGAATCAGTTATGACGTAATGATGATGACATCATCTTACGCGCCGCTTAACTGATTATGATGTTAAATTGATACATGAATACTGGAAAGGTGAATTAGGATGGTTTTTAAAAGAGTTGTTCTGACCTAGATAAGAGTTTTAGATTTTTTGAGGACCAATATTTTTAAATACTAGTTTATTAATTTCAGTGACATTGCCTTCTATGTCATTTCTTTTTTCAATTTTTCTGTCAACAGTAATTTTTCCACAATCGCACCATATTTTAATTACACTATATATGGAAGTGTTCATGTAATGCCGAGATACAATCCAAATGAATAACAATTTATTATGGGGGAATTTAGTATTTCTTACCCTCGCCCCTAGCGGGACAGATGGTATTGCTTTCTGGTCAGTGTGACCAGAGGTGTAGTTAACTAACACACTATTGATCCGATTTGGCTCAAATTTTACCGCAACAAAGGATTTTCCCATGAAGGGGGATTTCCATACGTTAGCCCTGATCCGGATAAAAATGACAGATCCGGATCAGATTAACTCTAACTCTAGAATTTGTTCAAGAAAATTTCAATTTGTTCAGAAAATGTCCATTTGCAGGCCAAGAGATTTTTTATTTTTATTTACCACTGGAATGACTGGCTCAACTAACGAGCCAGTTATTCCAGTGGTAAATTTTCAAAAATAGTCTTCCCTTGGTCTGCAAATGGACACTTCTCATAACCACTGCAGAAGTCATTTTTTGGGTGATATGACGGTTAAGGAGTTAAATTCTGAATCTATCGATATCTCGGAAACTACTCGTCCGATGTGGCTCAAATTTCAACACAAGAAATGTACACTAGGATATCATTGTACAACGTTTGTCATAATCCGAAAGATTTGTAAAATCCAAAACATTTGTGCAATGTGACAATAACTGGAGGGGGAGGAAATGCAATCTCTGTTTGCTCTTTATAATGATGTTTGGTTGATATTTTCATGTTCTCGTTTATATAAAGTTAGTGTAGCTTAATTTATTAATGGGATGCTAATCTCATCTCAAATGTTGTATTGCACCGATAGATTAAGTTTTGTACATACTATATCCTTCATATCCCGTCACATTCCCTTATCTGTATCACAATTATCCGCTTTGTAATATCGCGTAAATGCTGAACAGTGATCGCCAACATCTTATCTCCTCAAGCTATATAGTGTGTGATGTCATGTAAGTGCCAATGCATTGCATTCTTTAGTACTAATATTTTGAGACTAATTTTACTGGCAGTTGTTGTTGCCTTGCTGCCTATGGCAGCAACAACTTCTAGTCAAATAAGTTTCAAAATATTCAACAGCTTACCCGTTTGATTACTTTTATACCACATTCCCAAACTAAAGCTGGCACCTCTATGACTGAGCGTATATGCCGAGGCAGACAGGCTAGGTTTTTTCTGATTGGTTGAAAAGTAAATCATAACAGCCATTATAGGCTGTATAAACGTATCACCATTTAGCTACTAAAGTCTGAATATCTTTCGTTGTCTGCATGATAAAAAGCTGAAATCTCAGTGATGGATTATGGGTGGCAAATACAGTAAGATTTCCTTTAAGTTCAATTTTACTTATTTGTTAAGAATTTCTTGTTAATAATAAAAGTTATATGAAATATTTCTTATGGTATTTTTATTAGCAGTTGTTATTCGTTTATATATGCTCTTAAAGTTGGCATGCTAAAAGAGCCAGTGTTTAATGCCTATCAGTAACATAGGACTATTAATCAATTTCTGTTTTTGTTAATTCTGTTATGCATGTTAGGAGGTTAAGTATTGTTGATTTAACCTTTTCATGCCTGAATATATTTAGGATATGTTATGCGTACTCAAGCTTTTCTGTAAATTTAACTTCTTAAAATCCTGAACAACTTTTTTGTTGAAATAAATGAAGGCTAATTTCGGATGGATTATGGGGGGTACTCTGATTAAAGGTATCACATGGTTGATTTTCCTGTCTACACATGCGCACACGTTTGCTCTCACTTGAAGGAGGAGTAACCGAGTAGAATTTGTACCATGTGATACTGTTATCTGATTATACTCTCAGCGTTTGGATATCCAATGGACCATTCCAGTTTTAGCTATGCCCCGCCCATCTCTATCTAAGCTCCACCCACACCTCGCTCGTGTTGGGATTGATCAATCCCTGAATGCCCTAACTATCAATTTCCTGAAAATTATACAGGTAAGCTGTTGAATATTTTGTAACTAATTTGACTTGGTGCTGTTGCGGCCTATGGCAGCAACAGCGCCCAGTCAAATTAGTTACAAAATATTCAACAGAATATTTATTAAATAGTAGACACAATTCATACAACGCATAGTCCCGTCTTCAAATATGCGTTCGTGACGTACTTATCGACATCATTCATGATGTCATTCATTATAATGTCATTCTACACGTCGCATAGTTGATTATGATGTCATAGGATGGGCAGATAAAGTGATAAAGATAGAATGGTCTATTGGGGTAAGCGGAGTAATCCGACTGAATAACCAAACTTAGCTGATGTCACATCTATGCTCACTCCAGACTGTAACGGCCCAGGCTGCCCCATACTTTACCAATGCCCTATCTGACAGTGTTATGTGATTATAAATTAAATCGCTCTATGCCCTGTAGCAAGGTTTTTATTGCATCTGGCAGATGGGCTAGCTGCCAATCTTCTTAAAATAACTCCAGCCCATATACTGGTACCGTATATCACCGCACAAATGCGCCGGCATAACACAGCCGGCTAGCGGCAGGACAGTTTTTGTATCATTGCCATTGTTAAAGTATGGGGCGGCCTGGACCGTTATAGGCAGCAAAATGTTAAACAAGACCTGCCTAGCATTCCTCGCGCATTATACACGGATTCACTCGGTACATAAAACTTATCCAGCCAGGGAACACAATAAGGAAAAGTTAGTTACCTCTCCGGGATGTAGAAATTGTTTGAGTGTAGCTTTCGTGACCATCTCGGTCACTTCTTCAGCACTAACCGACGGTCGCTGGCAACGTCACTGGTCAGTTCTTGTAGTCATGTAGTTGGTTGATATTTGTAGATTTTTATGGCCTTTTTAGCCTTCCATTTAAATAAGTTGGTCTCGATGTTGATAACTGAGGCACTGCTTGCGGGATGACGTGGCTAGTGGATTCTGTGTGTTCTGCCATAGCTGAGTGGGAATTGATTTTAAGATGTTCTTTGACTCTGGTGGTGAGAGGCCTTTTTGTTTCGCCTATATATGTCCCCTTACATTGGTCACATTCGATCATCTAGATGACTCCAGAGCGTTCATCTGTGGTCAGTTTATCTTTGTCTTACTAATTGTGATCTTAAGGTGTTGACAGGCTTGTGGTAAGTTTTGATGTGGTGTTGTCTGAAGAGTCTGCCAAGGTGCTCTGATAGGCCTTGGATGTACGGAAGTCCGACTAGTGGAAGTTTTTCGACATCTGATTGTTTATTACGAGGGGGATGTGATTTTCTCATCCACGAAGTGTAACCGTTGGCTAGGAGAGACTGTTGGATGAAAATTTAGATATTGATCTGTGTGTGTGGGTTTTTTGTACACAGTAAGTTTGGTGGTTCCGGAATCACTGACATGTACCAAGACCTCCAGGAAGGCAATCTGGCCATCTTCTTCGACTTCGTTGTTGAATTGGATGCATTGTTGGATACTGTTGAGGTGATCAGTGAAAGGTTGGATGTTGTAGTGGTGGAGGCATGTGAACCTGACATCCATATCCACATACCAGTACCAGAAATTTGGGGGATCTGTGGCTATACTGAGTGCTTGTTGTTCAAAGGATTCCATATAAAGGCTCACGATCACAGGCGACACTGATGAGCCCATAGCTACTCCATGAATTTGCAGGTAGAAGTAACTATTCTGAGCGAAATAAGTGGTGTCTAACACGATCTTCAAGAGACTGATAATCTGGGTTGGTGAGAGGCTGGTCCGGTCTTTCAATGTATGGTCTAGGTCCAGACCTCTGGATGACTGGAAGAACCTTGTCCACTGGGATGCTGATGAAGAGTGAAGATACGTCAACTGAGACGAGGGCTACCGTATACCAGCAGTCTATGCTGTCATGTGACTCCACAAGAACTGACCAGAGTGACGTTGCCAGTGACCATCAGTTAGTGCTGAAGAAGTGACAGAGATGAACGCGAAAGCTACACTCAAACAATTTCTACATCCCAGAGAGGTGACTAATTTATCCTTGTTATGAAGCATCCTGGGATCGGGACCAAATTTTTGGAAATAGCCAGGGAATAGTTTTATAGTGGTGGAGTTCTATTGTGCAGATCTTGTTTAAGGAACCAACGCCCAGACGCATAATAAAGTTAGATACGGAAATGTATTGATAGCAGTATATTTCTGTGAGGTATGTTCCATGCAGGGTTTATTTTAGCAAGGTGCACACTCGCACCAGAATGCTTAAAAATAAAATTGTATATATTTTGAGTGTTAAATTGTGCACCTCAATGTAATGAAATAAAATAAATCTTAACATATGATGCTAAATTAATATAATTTTTCTCTCGTTTGAAGCAGAAAACGAAACATATGTGCCACTTTTCCGACAGGTTTTTTGTGCGTTTAGCAAAGGTTCTAAGCTTATATTTCAGGATCAATTAATCCTATTGCAAGTAAACTTGGCCTATACTGTTAGGAAGCAGCATTATGATACAGAGGTCACAAGATCATGGTCACTGTGACTTTGATACAACTGGGTTTTTTCAATGTTAAGTTCAATACCACTGTGACAAACAGGAGACAGGCGAGGCATTTAATTCCGCAGAATTCTGGCCTCATGTCTCTAATTCAATTTCCCAAGATTTATTTCATTACATTATACATAATTTACTTTTTTAAAAGAATACAGTTATAAATATTATATTTTCCAGCATTTTGGTGTGATTGTGGGCCTTTATGTATTATTAGCGCACCTGGCCAGAATGGCCAAGTGAGTGTGTGCTATGGTGGTCATCCATCCATCCGTCAACCTTTCTTTTAACACTAGTCGGCATGGCGAAACCAAAGGCGGTAAGCTCCGGAACTTCTATTCAGAATTTTGATAGGTCGATTTTTTGGGGTGAAAATCATAGATTTTATGACAAATTTACTGGAAACTGTCAAAATCCATTTCCTTCCTTAACCAAATGGTGGATTTTAGTCAAAATTTGGCTGGAAGGATTCTATAGTGGTAAGCTCGAGAATTTTTATGCAGAATTTCTCTTGGTCAATTATTGGTGGCCAATGCGGATATTTAAAAAATTATCCATCATCTCTATTTAAATGCAAATGGTTCAAATGCTAATGGTCCAGGTGAGCGTCACAGGTCCTTGTCCCTCTTGTATTAATCAATCAACAACACACAATCCATTAGACTATGATAAACACTTTATTTATCCAACATTACTTAACACTGGCTGATTATCAGTATTATAAAGTAACAGTATCAGTATACGGATTTGTTTACAAAAAATAAAACAAAGTAAACAAAACTATCACAAATTACTAGCCAAGATAGAATTTTCAACACGCACACACAGATATATTTGATAAGTATTTGAGCGAGGAATGTAAGATAAACATCTTCCCCAGGCTTAGATATTCTGAGGACAAATCAGGAACAAACAGTGGTTCTTTAAACCTGTACTGGTCATGCTAACCAAAATTAGCTTCTGTAATTCTCTTTACAAATGTCCATTTGCAGAGCATGAGAAGACTAATTTTGAAAATTTAACACTGGAATGACTGGCTCGGTATAACCGAGCCAGTCATTCCAGTGGTAAATTTTCAAAATTAGTCTTGCCCTGAAAATTGGCATTCACTGAGCAAAAATTTATACTTTTAACAAATCCTGACCTAAGTGTTAGAATGAATGGTCGCTAAAGAACCACCATTTTTTTGTTACACACACACAAAATATATGGGTGGTGATTTAAGTCTGGTTTGAGTGACTATTCTACTATAATGAGTTTCAAATCCTACACAGCTTATACAGCTATGGTCGTCTACAGAACCACATCTTCGTAAAAGACATGTATTTTAAATGAATATATTAAATGGTGTTACAGTTCGTTGAAATTTGTATAAATATGAATAATTAAGAAGCAAAAAAAAAGCATAAAATATTTATAATTAAGGATATTAAATAATAGTTGCTCTTCTAGAGGGCGGATTTCTGTATCGGTTCGCGAACCATCACCGGAAAAAACTGATTTACGGTACTGTGAATTAACTGATTTTATTGATGCAGGGGTACCAATAAAATTTATTTTCAGTATCTCCATTAGGAGGCTGGATATATAAAGTACTTTGAGCAAGGCACGGCTAAGATTTAAATAACAGTATAAACAACACACAACCTAGCCAAAATATGATGACATGTCCGCTAACCGAGAGGTCATACATTGAGGGAGTTGTTTTATATCAGGTAAGCTAATAATTTTCATGGATTGGTCATTTAACTCTATGATCAAGTCGGCACAAAATAGCCAGTCCTGAATAATATCTATTCGCTGATCAAGAAGACTATTTTTCAAAATTTACCACTAATGACTGGCTCAATAACCGAGCCAGTCATTCCAGTGGTAAATTTTCAAAAATAGTGTTCTCTTGGCCTGCAAATGGACATTCAATACACAGTATTTTAATTTTCTTGACATATCTTGACCAGAGAAGGGTTAAATAGTAGTGCATTTGACACTGCCCCGATGCTTAACACAACTTGGGATAGCTTTAACATGGTTTCTGGCAATGTAATAATGACTTCTGTCAATCTCATTACCCTCACCCCGTTATTGCATTAGTCCACCTCTGTTTTTTTGTTTGTTTATCTGCCTGCATCAGACTATATCACTGAAACTACTTATCAGACTTGGATCAAATTCTAACAACAAAGAAAGGTTCTACCATCAACTATGATTTCCAGACATTACTCATGATCTGGATTTAAAAAACTGGATCTAATTCTGGATCAATGGATATCTCAGAAAGCACTGATCTGATTTGTTTAAATATTAACACAGGAAACGTCGTTCCCATACCCTCGGATTCCCCAATCATTGGTCTTGATTAAAAAAAAAAAAATGTGACCATTAAAATTTTGATTAGCTATCATAATTTTAAATGCATGCAATAACAAGGGTGCATCGGGTACATTCTCACTCGATATTAAAAGCAATGTTCTCCCCCCCCCCGACACATTAACATGCATGCATACATCAGAGCATTAATTAGTATGTCTACCCATTAGTGGTCAAAAATTTTTCAAGCAAATCAAAATATTTCCTTTTTGAACCTCCATTAATTTGCAGGGCAAGGAAAGACTATTTTTGGCAATTCACCACTGGAATGACTGGTTCATTGCTCGTTTATCACGCCAGCCATTCCTGTTGTAAATTTTCAAAAATAGACTTCTGTTGGCCTGCAAATGGGCATTCCTTAAGATGACTGCAGAGGCCGGTTCTGGCTGAATTGGCCATTAAAGGTTTACGTTAGTTGTTTGGACGGAGTAATTGGAAAAAGAAGTAAGTACAATGTACATGTATACTGGTTAAATAAAATATCTTAAAGTGTACATATCTACGTCATTCATGACGTAATTCATAACTTTTAGTGCTCAATTATTAGCCAGCTATTTAACACTTTATTTACTAAATTTGGTCACGAAATTCGAAATTACCTCCCGATTGAATGTCTATTAGCAGGCCAAGAGAATACTATTTTTGAAAATTTACCACTGGAATGACTGGCTCGATTAATCGAGCCAGTCATTCCAGTAGTAAATTTTCAAAAATAGTCATCTCTAGGCCTGCTAATGGATATTCCTCGAGACCACAGCGGAGGCCGGTTTCGTCGTGAAAGGGTTAATAATGAGCCATAACTAGCGCTGTGATATTCACTTTATACCGCTACAGATTCATACTACAATAACAAACCAGTCATCTGACTACAAATATTGTTGTTACGAGCTGTTGTTATAGTAACAAGCAATAACCGCTTAACCCTTTCACCGATAAATTCCCTCTATCTCATGGTAAACAAAGTTAACCTGGTGAATATTTTGAAATTAATATGACGGGAAGTCATTGCTGCCTCCAGTCATTTTAATTTCAAAATATTCGATAGAATATTCCCTACAGCGTAAAGAATTTACTTTTTCAGGGATTTGTCGTTGAAAGATTTGATGTGTGCATTGACTTAACCCTTTAACACTCATATCAGCGGAAAATTACCTCTGCAATAGTCTTGAGAAATGTCGATTTGCAGACCAAGAAGACTATTTTTGAGAATTTACAACTGGAATGACTGGCTAGATAACCGAGCCAGTCATTCCAGTGGTAAATTTTCAAAAATAGTCTTCTCTTGGTCTACAAATCGCCAATTTCTATGAGAAAATTTAAGTTTTCTTATAGAAATTTGAGGGTTAAAGGGTTAATTCATACAATCCGGAACAATAACGATAATAGATGAATCCGGTTTTAGCTGTGCCACGCCCATCTCTAGCTAAGCTCCACCCACGCTTTGGCCGTGTTGGGACCGATCAATCCCTGCACTCTCTGAATATCGATTTCCAGAAAACTACAGGTAATCTTTTGAATATTTTGAAACTAATTTGATTGGGTGCTGTGCTGCTATATGGCAGCAACAGCACCCAGTCAAATTAGTTTCAAAATATTCAACAGCATGTTTATTAAAAAGTAAAGATATACAATTCGTACAACAATGCTTAGTCCGTCATCAATTATGTGTTCGTGATGAACTTCACTACTCATTCATGACGTAATTGATTATGACATCATCATACATGTCACATAATTGATTATATCTTGAGAACGGCTCTCCAAGTGTGATACCAGCGATCGAAAAGAAGAAGACATAATTGATTATGATGTCATATGATTGACGGATAATCTGAAATCCTCCATTAATTATAGATATGTTAGAATTATAAATAAACACAAATTAAAGATAAATTTTATGCCTTGAAATATCTGTTTAACTAAATTCAACAGGTTACGGTGAAAGCTGATCACAGGTAAGTTAACAAAGATATTATTTAAATTTAATATTGATATAACAGTTTTCAGGATGTGTTTGTATAAATTTAGACTAAAACCTGTGTGTTATTGTAATAACTCTAGAATATATAAAATATATAAGTATATAACTTTGATGACATAAGATTAACAAGAAACCACAGACGTGATATACACCGGTATAGAGAAAATATCAAACTTCAGACTACGAGATTATTTTGAAAAATGTATCATTGGAATGACTGGGAGGACAGGGCTTAATGAAGCACATGTATCAATTATGTTAGTCTTACCCATATAACACTCAAGCCAGCCAAAATGGCTTCTACAGTAGTCGTGAGACGGGTTAATTTACAGACCAAAGGAGACAATTTGCCACTGAAATGACTGGATGAGCGATTCATCCTGGTTGTAAATTTTCAAAAATATGACAAAAATAGGCATTTCACAAGAACGCTACAAAAATTAAAAGATGTTCTAGGCCATTGGAGAACAATTAATAACATTGTGTCAAATATTCCATGCCTTTCTACAACCGGTTACCGCTAAGTAAATAAAAATTATTCATGATAGAGGAACTCTGTTGTTGATACACTCTTTTACTGTTCCCAAACTGACCAGTGACCAGTCTTTTATTCAGCACCATATGCAGGTATTGTCATATGACTGTCCAGGTCACAAGAGCAGAATCAGAGTTTAACACCAATTATCAGAATTTTTCAAGAGAATTTTAATTTTTGCTGTTCGAATGTCAATTTGCAGCCTAAGATAAGACAATTCTTGAGATTTACCACTGGAATGACTGGTTCGATTATCGAATACCGAGCCAGTCATTCCAGTGGTAAATTTTCAGAAATTCTATTTTGGCCTGCACATGGATATCTGAAAAGACCACTGTAGATAACCGAACCAGTCATTCCAGTGGAAAATTTTCAAAAATTCTCTTATTTTGGGCTGCAAACAGACATTAAAAAAGAATGCTGTAGTAAACCGAGCCAGTCATTCCAGTGGTAAATTTTCAAAAAATAGTCCTCTTGCTCTTCAGATGGAAATTTACTTTGAGAAAATTGAAATTTTCTTGAACAAATTTAAATGGGTTAATTAATTCACCAGTCAGTTTATATATATATATGATCTAACATCTACATTTTGTTGCCGGCCTAATATTCTATAATGATCAGGATTGATAAATAAAATCCAAATTTTTGCTTAGTGAATATACATTTGCAGACAAAAGCGACAATATTTTCAAAAATTTACAACTGGAATGACTGGCTCGGGTATCGAGCCAGTCATTCCAGTTGTAAATTTTCAAAAATATCATTACTTTGGTTTGCAAAAGGGTAAATTCCCAAGACCTGTTTAGAATCCATTTCTTTCCAGCTTCATCATTAGAGGGCTAATACTACAAGAGGGACAAACCCATGTGTACCTGGATCACCGTTTGAACGTCCACACCCTTCAAGGTAGATAACTCATTATGGAAAATAACTAGCTACAACTTTTGAGAACAATTCGGTCAAATAACCTGCTTAAGCGAGACGGCCATATCAATAAAAATCTTGAAAACAAATATTTTACATATATAAATTGCTGTAAACTGATCCGTTAATATCAACAGAGTTATCTCCCTTATTGTGTGAATACTAGCGTCAATTAACAAATATATAATAACAATATAATTTATAATCAGCTTTCAGACAAGTAACATTGCTAAAATTTCATTCAAGTGCCGAGTACTGAACAAGTGACAGATGCAAATATATTATATATTACTCATCATTAATAACAAGGATGATAAATTCAACATATTTTAATCTTTTCTTATCCGAGGATACACGCCATAAAATGGCATAAATCATAATTAGTTAACCCTTTAATGGCTAAATTTGGTCAAGAAAACTAAATTTTTTGCTTATTGACTGCCCATTTGCAGGGTGTGAGGGATATTTTTTGAAAAATTACCACTGGAATGACTGGCTCGGTAACCGAGCCAGTCATTCCAGTGATAAATCTTTTTTAAATAGTCCTCTCTCGCCCTGCAAATGGTCATTCCTTAAGACCACGACAGGCCAGTTCTGGCCGGCCTCGACATGAAAGGGTTAAGTCTCGGTCAGAAATAGAAGATGATCTAACCGTCTATTGTAGAAATACCTTGTACACTAACAAGCATGGTAATGCAGAGCTCTTGAAAAACTGACTGACTGATATTGTAGGCTCATTAACGATGTGGCGAAATATAATCTTTAGCTAATTATAGCTCACTATTTGCCCATCCGACCCATCATTTTTGGGCCAATCATTTTCAGACTAGGTGGGCAGAAGATTATGGTACATTTGGCTGATAAAATCAGTCCACTATAGTTACGGTTATGATACGTTCGTCGGTCAAACCTGTTCCCCATCACAGCTATGGTATACATTTGAGCCTATTATTAGCTGGAGCTGTCAAGAAAATATAATTCTTACTTCTTAGTGAATGTCCATTTGCAGGCCAAGGTAAGACTATTTTTCAAAATTTACCGCTTGAATGACTGGCCAGTCATACCGAGCCAGTCATTCCAGAGGTAAATTGTCAAAAATAGTCTTCTCTTGGCCTGCAAATGGACATTCCTCATGACCACTGCAGAAGGCATTTTTTGGCCGACGACCATCAAAGGGTTAATATGACAAATTGAATCTCTAAGTCAATCCAATTTAACCCTTTAATGGTCAAGCTGGTCTAAATCAGGCTTTGAGGTGGTCATAAGTAATAGGCAAGAGAAGACTATTTTTGGAATGTTACAACTGGTATGTCTATAACTGAAAATGACTGGCTCAATAACCGAGCCAGTCATTCCAGTAGTACATTTTCAAAAAGCTTTCTCTTGACCTGCAAATGGAAATTTCTTAAGCAAAAGATTTAATTTTCTTGGCCAATCTTGGACAGTAAAGGGTTAATATTAAAATTAACTGCATAAAGCTAAAGCTCTTCATTTGATATCTTAATAAATGCAAAGAAAATGAAATTTTTTAAAAACAAGTTCCTGTTTCCATGAAAAACGGAATAGAAGAATGATCTAATTTCATTTATCTGACGAGTAAGGTTTTTTAATATTCTTTCTCTGCACATGGTCACCAGCCACTCGCTACAATAGACAGCAAGATGCATGGTTAGGTTTACCGCAGATAACTCCCCCCCCCCCCCCACCCAATAATGATCAAACCAAAGGAATGGTTTTGATTTAGAACTTTGCACACATACACACACGCTATAAAATTTAAATTAATATTTACAAAATCCCTTTAAAATTTTTTAAAAGCAGCAATAACAGGGCAAGATAAATAATTTAATAGTATTAATAATAATAATAAAATCTAATTTACAGATTATATAACGTAACAAACAAGAAATATTAACACGTAGAATGTTTGTTAGTGTCGCGTCATCTCATCTTCCATAAGACCACTGTTTTAGTGTTGAGGAAATAGGCCAAGAGGGATAGCTACAGTACAGCTCATAAAAAGTTAGATTGCTCCCAAAACAAAAACAGATGAAGCATGTTAGTTAGCAAGAAATGTTCTGTTGAATATTTTGAACATAATTGGATTGGAAGACATTGCTGCCTTTAGGCAGCAATGTCTTCCAATCCAAATATGTTCAAAATATTCAACAGTGCATTTTATTTTGTTTTGCAAACTTAGTTATTTCTGATCTTTACTGTGCTATACTAAAACAAGCCTCACAGCTGGTACCAGAAAAATGTATGACCGTAGCCGAAAGAAGTAGGACTACGATAATGAGTTAAATGGAGGGATCTGATCTGTCACTCAAGTACCTGATGTCATAATCAAATACGTCACTCATTAGCTGACATCACAATCAAAATGATGTCAGTCCGTCATGAAGCCGGTAAACGTCTGTCACGAAAGTGTCTGAATTATATATCTTTGATTAAATTACAATTTACTAAACATTCTAAAATATTCAACAGCTTACATGTATAATTACCTTGAAATTAAAATTCTGAGAATTTTTGTTTCAAAGTTTTGAATTGATTCCAAGACACGTAAAAAAGTGGGCGGAGCTTAGTTAGAAATGGGCGGGGCATATAACAAGAAATGGATCTCTATTTGTAGAACGGCTCTTTGAAGCGTGTAGTTTCAACATTCTTTCCAGGCTACTATGATTTTAAAGCTTTTCTAGTCAAGATTAGACAAAGAAATCTAAATCTTTTCTCTAGATAAATTCCATTTGCAGGCCAAGAGTTTATTTTCAAAAATTTTACAATTAGAATCAATGGCATGACTGACAGAGTTGTCGAGTCAAACAGTACAGTGGTAAGTCTTCTCAATTGAAGAATCCAGTTTCTCTGTCAATCATATGATGTCATAATCAACTTCTCTGTCAATCATATGATGTCATAATCAATTATATGACACATTCAGGCTGACATCACAATGAATTACGCTATGAATGACGCGATATAGTATGTCACAAACACTTAACAACAAGTTGTATGAATTGTATGTCTACTATTTAATAAAATAGTTTGAAACTAATTTCACTGCATGCTGGCAACAGCATCCAGGGAAATAAGTTTCAAATTATTCAACATGTATAGTTTTCTGGTAATTGAGATTCAGAGAGTGCAGGGATCGATCAATCCTTACAGGGTCAAAGGGTGGGCGGAGCTTAGGTTGAGATGGGCATGGCATGGTTAAAACTGGATTCCTCCATAGGAACTCTATAGAATGTATCAAATCTGGCTCATGCAGACTTCATGGCTCACCAGGAAAATAGGCAGCAATGCTGCCATTCAAACTATTTTCAAAATATTCAGAATTATTTCTGTATGACTTCAGGATTGAAAGGGTTATTAAAAAAGGATCACCACTTAACATTTTACACTCAAGTGAGACAAAAACTGCTTCTGCAGTTGTCTTGGAAAATATCTATTTGCAGACCGAGAGAAGACTTTTTGAAAATTGCCCACTGGAATTACTGGCTCAATAACAACCAGTCATTCCAGTAGTAAACTTTCAAAAATAGTCTTCTCTAGGTCTGCAAGTGGACATTTTCTAAGAAAAAAATTAAAATTTTCTTGAACACATTTAAGGGTTAAGCCAGAATAAGAAATACATTTTAAAAACTGAATTTTTCTTTTACGATAAAAAGTAGGACAGAAGCCTAAAGATTAGGACAAAATACAGTACAACTCATAAATAAGCTAACATGTTAGCAAAACAAAAACATGTTAGTACAATTTTAAGCACGATGCAAGAAATGTTCTGTTGAATATTTTGGACTTAATTTGATTGGAAGCCATTGCTGCCTTAGGCAGCAATGGCTTCCAATCAAATTAAATCCAAAATATTCAACAGTACATTTTATTTTATTTTGCAAAGATGCTATATTATTTCTAAGCTAAACTGTATTACCACTGTGAACACTTCATCACTGAAAGTAAATTTGAAAATGTTTAACTAATAGGACTGAGTCACTCATGTTCCAGTAAAATAAGTGTAAAGTTTTAAAAAATATACTGCTCCTCGGCTACAAATAAAACTGATTGCAAGTTTTAGATGCTTTTCCCCCTCGGTACATCCACACTTCAAACGACAGTTGACCTACGCCAGGGCAGAACGGTATCATTATTATAAATTATTATACTATAATTATTATTATTCTAAATCTAACTACCGGTATACATATTTGTAATACATAGTTTGTCTATAATTTATTACATACACATACATTCTATAATATATATATATATAATAAATCTTAATCAATAATAACAACCACAATAAGGACGGATTTTATATTAGATAATTTCAATAGTCGTAACATCACAGTCAAATCACATAATAGTTATAACAGTCCTAATTACTATATATCTATACACACAATTTTGAGACAATATATACATTTAATAATTTATATATTGATTTTTTTTAAATATGCCAGCACTGAATGTCAAATAAAGCTATTTGTTTAAAACACTGCAATAAAATATAAATCTTTATTGAAGATATATATGGGTTCGGATAAGAGATAGCTGTCGAGAGGAAAATATGTCAAAATAAAAAGCTACGTACCGATAATTATAATTAAATCTGATAAGCGTATGCATTGTTGAGAATAAATTTGAGTTTCGTAACTAAAAATGTTTACAATTTTATAAAAATGTTTAATATTTATAACGCTGTTGTCAAAACGTTACATGGTCAATATAAGAAATTTTGTAGCTATGGTCATGCTGAGATACTGAGTAAATTTGTTACGGGCAAGTAGATACTCACTAGCGGTATCATAATTTACTTATTACTATCTCTTCTCCCCCAAGGCTCATCCAGATGATTTCACGCCCCGGAAAATATAGCCATATTTATGTCGTCAATAAAACTTGCAGCAATATTTATCCTTTATCTGATCTACATACTCTGGCTAGAAATCCTGTAACTGTGCTAGAATCGTAGTTAACAACAATCTTTAAATAATAATATTGTTAGGCTGTAAAATATTTATATAATTGTGGAAATTATATTCGGAATGTTATTAACATAATGACTGAAAGCGATTATGAATGTCTGCCATTAACCCTTACCCTCAAATTTGTTAAAGAAAATTTCAATTTTTCAGACTATTTTTGAAAATTTACCACTGGAATGACTGGCCAGTCATTCCAGTGGTAAATTTTCAAAAATAGTATTCTCTTGATCTACAAATGGTAATCTTTCACGATGACTGCACAAGCTGTTCATTGTCGGTTTGAGTGTTAGAGGGTTAAATAGACGGGAAAATTTGAATATAAAATATGGAAAAACCAGTTTATCACAAAACATATATACATACTTATGATAATAATCATTACGGTGATATGATGGAATATGGAATCTTAACATAAACCTGTAGCCATATAGCAGCAGTTATAACTTATTTATGTACACATGTTTATTTAATCTGTTGAGGATTTATCAGTAAATAGTTTTTATTTATTAGTGTTGACTGGAAAGACTAACAATCAATCACATTTCTAGCCGAATTCACACGGATATCAAAAGGTTAATTGTTGAATCCAGTTTCTCAGTCATATAATGTCATAATCAACTACGTCACATGTAGGATGATATCATAATCAATTATGACATGTCACAAAGGCTTAATCTTCTGTCAGGTTGCACGAATTGTGTCTACTATTTAATAAACATTCTGTTAAAAATTTTTAAACTATTTTGTCTGGGTGTTCAAGAGGATGAAAGGAAACCCCACACCCCTCCCCCACCCACCCACACCCTTAAAATGTATGTTTAACATACTCATCTGCTTGGGGAATCAGGGGCAATCACTCCTGTCACAAGTGACTGCCTTTCACTGACAGATTATCTCCCTTTTCCTGGCTACTAGTTGCCATTCATCTGGAAAGTGTTGCATTAATGTGTCTGAATGATGAGCGCTGTATCTCAGAACATACCTATCCAATTTGGCACACATTTTAACACAAGAAAGGTTCCTACGATAACCTATGATTTTCAGACTTTGATTGCGACTAGATTTACAAACTTGTATCTGGATCAAAGCAAATTCTGAATCTAGGGATATCGTGGAAATTATCCATGTGAGTTTGCTCAAATTTTATCTCAAGAAAGACAGTTACGATACACTACAATTACCCAGATTTTGTCTTTAACTTGAAAGAATATGGAAAATCCAAATTTGTAAAATTATTGTACGATAAGGAATGGTCATTTACAAGCCAAGAATAAAAATTATTCTCTTGGCCTGTAAATAGGCATTTCTCAAGGCACTGCAGACACCATCTTACCTGACCCTAGTGAACAATAATTTATGATTTGTTACAGTATATATATACATATAATGTAGAAATTAATTCTATTATTTAGTAACCATCTGAATTACATGTCTTCGGTGAATTCACAATTTAATAAACATTCTGTTGAATATTTTTGAAACTAATTTGACTGGTTAAATTAGTTTCAAAACATTCGACAAAGTACAGTGGCCAGAGATTAGCTAGAAATGGACGTGGCATGGACAGAAATTGAATCGTCTATTATTATTATTATTATTGTTTTTGGTTGACTTGCTTTTAACGAAACGTTTTTAACCATTGAAGCATACATAAAATACTTGCCTAAATAGGGACAATAAATCAATGTCATGAAAAAATGGACGGTTACTTATTTATATTCCAGCTAAAATATACAATCTTATATATTAGTAAATATTAACTCACTCTTCCTCACAAATCCATATCATTTTTCACAAAATATATTTTTAAAGTATATGAATAATCAATAGTAAACAATATATTTTGAAATTTGATTGTATGCAACAAGGCATTAGTGATATTATACTCTGTATTTTTGGTACGGATAAAGATGTGAGCAGTTTCGAATAATAACCCGTTTTCACGCAGAACATTGACAAAGGGAGGAAACTGATTTCTTATATGTAAGTTTTCAGATGGGGTGAACATTATTGAAAACTTACAATGATATAGGCTCTGGATGGCACTAAATCACAACACATTATCACATGGTATTTTAGGAATTGATCCCACTGTCAGACTGGTTCTAAACAAACCAGATTTGTTATCTCGTATGCTGAACTCTATGGAAGTCATGATTTCTAAAAATTTCCAAAACTTTCAAGGCGAAGCCTGCTAAAATTGGCTTCTGCAATAGTACTGAGGAAAGTCCATCTTCAGGCCCGGAAGACCGTCTCTGTAAAGTTACCACTGGAATGATTGGCTCGATAACAGAGCCAGTTCTACACACTCTAAAATTAGCAAAAAGTCCATAGATTCTCCGGCTGTGCAAATTAGGAAAATATTATTGTTCTAAAACCTCAACTACATCCAGTTGGAATGGAAACAAACACGATTTTAATTCAGTCAGCTCTTGCGATATGTTTCTAACCAGAAATGCATAAAAATGTTAAGCTTTTCATGACAATTGAGCCATCCATATTAACAATAAGCTTTCAAAAATATCCTATCCAGACATATTTGAAAATATTCTGTTGCGCAGAGTTGTCTCCCTTGTTTGCTCTGAGTGAAAACGGAATACATCGGTGACTGTGGGTAGTGAGTGATTATCAAGTGAACAATTCTGAGACTGAACTCGAGGACGGAAATATTGTAAACTAATACATATATGCAATCACATGCACACATACACTCAAACATGCACACATACACTCAAACACGCACGCAAGCACGCACGGCACACACACATGACCAGAGATTAGTGTAAATAAAAATATGTATACGTTGAATATTTCAAACTAATAAAAAGATGCCAATTATCACATATCACAAGATGCTTTTCAGACAGAGATCTGGAAAACCTATATATAGACCTTACATGACTTGATTTCACTGATCTAATACAATAATACAAGTTGAACTCCTTCCAATACGAGGAAGGTGAAAACGATTATTTTCTCGGATTTTCACGCTATTTACTACTAATTATCAGAATATTTCAAGAAATTATACACCATTTTAAAGAGCATGACCATTTGCTAAGCGATAATATTTAACCCTTTATACCAAGAAAAATTCAATTTTCTCGGACAAAATATCAATTTGCAGACAAAGAGAAGACTATTTATGAAAATTTACCACTGGAATGACTGGCTCGGTTATTGAGCCAGTCATTCCAGTGGTAAATTCTCAAAAATAGTCTTCTCTCGGTCTGCAAATGGACATTTCTCAAGGCCACTGCAGAAGCTATTTTTGGCAGATATGAGTATTAAAGGGTTAAGAAAGCTTACCACTAGAATGACTGGCTCGGTTACCGAGACAGTCATCCCAGTGGTAAGTTTTCTAAAATATTCTTTTCTAGTTTTTCAGATGACAATTCCTCGAACGCACTGCAGGAAAATTTTTTTTGGCTGCAGTGATCATTAAAGAAACCAACCAAATGATGCAATCAATCATTTGAATTTCTCGATAACCAGTGCAGTGGAGACATACCTGGCTTTGTCAGGAATGGCAAAGATTGCACAGACTCATCGACTAAGACTTATACTAATTTCAGCCCGCAAACAAAAATTTCCTAGTTATCGTTCCATGCGACTCGCAACTTTGTATCAGTTGATCTGTCGGTAAAGGGCAGCTTACACAAGAGCCATCACCTTAGCAGACAGGCATGAGAGGCCGTTTCTTAAGCTGATAGGCCAAGCGCAGTTTCACAGCACACGGTGAGCTAAACCCTTTACAGTGCCACTATGATGTCAAGACTAATTTTGCCCTCAATCAACATCTCATTTATAAGTCTGCCCGAGCCGGCATTTTTAAATATCACATGAGAGCACGGTGAGTTGTCATTGGGTTAGTCGATTATTTCAGCTAATCTGTTAGCTTTGTACAGTTTCTCAGCACGAGTGCATGGAAATTATTATCAAACACGATAGATATTTTCCTTACAGTTATTCATGGACAAAAGTTAAGCGAAATTCACCAGACATGAAAGCTATCAGTTTAGCAAATGGTCTTGTATGCCCGTTTGCTATGCTTATAGCTGTCGTGTATGCCCCGCCCCACATTAGTCTGTCAAATTCTTGACATTTCTGACAAATCTTCCTAAGTCGCAATTTTAGCAAATCGCAATTTTCTTTTATAACCACAACATACCACCCAACCCGCCTATGAGCAAATAACACTCAACGTCAAATCAATGAAACCTAGCCAAACAAATCTTGTACATTTAGACTTTACTGTACATGACAACCACAACGACGACAGCTACTCAACATGATCATTACTGATATGTATAGCGATAGAACAAGATTATGTACAGTTAATAAATTACTACTAAAATTTTAAAACTTAATATAATACAATTTGTGTTATAATAATTATTATATATTTACACTTTATACAGACATTATCACAAAACATTCTATGAAGCAACCCATTATACGCACAACGCTCACGATGACATTCTTTTATTCATATTATAGGATGTAAAATTTATTTTAACTGTCTTAACTGCTGAAATCTGCCGACTACATTTTCCATGGGGTTTAGTTCTGGATATGCTGAATATTTTGAAAACAATTTGACTGAGTCAAATTGTTTTCAAAAGATTCAGCAAGTCCAGAGTTATTGCCCATTAAAATTATTGTCCAGTGACTTGTAGCAGACAGTTAAACAGAAATGAATTAATCAACGCCAGCTGGTATGAGGTACTAGAATAGCTGCAGCCTGCATGTTTCGCTGTTATGTTCAGGCATGCAACACATGTGGCGCACATCACGCGGCACGCTTCATGCAAAGCGAGACAGCTTCTGCTTCACATAGCGTTCTAATGCGTCACCTAATTAGCTGATTTGCAACAGAATTTAACATGTACATGTACAGCGACAGATGGAAAGAATTCTCTAAAATTTGGTATTGATTTACCATCATGCACCTTTATGCATTCAATTCCACTAATTATCGAACAGGGGCAACAACTTACAGCAACACCATTTCCAAAAACATAGTCTATCTTTCAATAGATTTGTGAAAATATTTTCTGTTTATTCTCAGTTAATCTCTCTATAACTGAATTGATGATTTGATACAAGATGGACATATTCTGCCAAATATTACATTTCATTTCCAAAAACATCGGAGCTAATGAGATGTTAGTCCGCTTATCGTTTTCACAGAATAAAATATGTTTGCCTTTAAAAAATGGTTTCAAAGAGATCTTGGCATTTCTCTAATAACATTTCCATCTAGTTAAGACAAAAGTAGCTAATTTCAAAAAGAATTTGCCATTTAAAAATCCAAATCTAGAGTGCTTATCTTTTCAGATGATAAAAAGATTTGATGTTCATATGCTGCCCAGTAAGATGACCTAGTGAAGAAGTTATTGGTTTGGTTGGTGTCTATCAAGCCCCTGATTCCAGGTTTCATTCACGCCATATCTAGGCCGGTTGTTATTCAGTATATTATTGTTAACTTCCCCAGCTTTTATACTGGTACCCATTTATATTCCTGTGTGAAGAGAGGCAAGGAGATTGCCAATGTTTCCAATGACGTTGACATAGCGCATGCCTCAGGCACGAACCGGGTTCTCCGGTTAAGTAGACCCGAGTACTAGCCACTACATCAAGCCGCCGCCACCTCCTAGATGACCTAGTGCATCTGCCATCCATTATTTATAAATCTTTCTCATCCCTATGACACGTACACACCAGAAATGACATTATTTATGATACAACAAAAACTCTGTTGAACTTTTTGAAACTAATTTGACTGGGAGATGTTGCTACCTATGTTAGCAAGAGATTACAGTCAAATTCGTTTCAAAATATTCAACAGCCTTCATGTAGCCATTTTGAAAATTGTTATACAAAAACATTCCTCTATCGGTCTGAAAACAGGCAATGAGGAGATCGCACTCTTAGTGCCTCTGAGCTAAATGGGGTTAACACCAGTCATTCCAGTGGTAAATTTTCAAAAATAGTTCTTGTGGTCTTTTTTTCTTCTTGCCTTGATCTTTCTCATGACAGTAATCTTAGACTGTTTTCCTTATTTGGGGCTAGGCCTCAAAGTAGATCTGAGATCTCTGATCTAGGGTCGGGCGCAGGGGTGTAACACTATCTGGGTACCAAGCCAGGTATTTAGAGTGAGTGGCCAACCATAGCACTAAACAACTCATCTTTAGTGACAATTCTTTTGGTCTGCCAATGGACATTTTCTATGCGAAAATTGAACTTTTCCTGAACAAATTTAAGGGCCAAAGGTTTAGGTTCAATTACTCTGCTTTAAAATAGTGTTGTTGTAACCTGTTCCCAGGTCTAAGAAAGCCTACAAGAAGGCTGATTTCATGACGGATACCAAACTCTTCCTAGAAGCATTTCCTAGAAAAACCTACACATACGTCTTCAGCAGTATAAGGATTAATCCACTTATCATAGGTCATAAGTAACATTAAATACACCGCTACTGGTCGATAAGATCTTTAAGTAACTGTAGTTGCCTCGGTGTAAGCGTCGGTGACGATTGAGCATGTTCTACCAAACTGTGGCCCATAACTTCGTATAAGCTTCGGACCAGCTTCACCACGGCTACTCGTAGTGATCCATGTCCGGTTTGTATACCGCTCGTGTTTGCTGAACTGAGCAGTTCCCAGAGTAAGGGGAGAACGTGTAGAACGACTGGTTTATGTTTCTTAGGGTAGACTCTAGTCACAAGAACTGAAGTGTAGAAAAATAGCATGGATTAATGGATAGATCCAATCCACCACTCAATAATGAATTATGTCAATTGTACGCTGATGTCACAATCAAAATGCGTAATCAATGACATATCTAGATGTCTGTCATGAACACTGCATAGTCTGTCAAGTGTATGAATTGTATGCTGTTGCTTTTTAATAAAGATTTTGTTGAATATTTTGAAACTAATTTGACTGGCATACACAGCAACAGCACCCAGTCAAATTACTTTCAAAATATTCAACAGATTATCGGACTGTATAGCTAGCTTGAAATTAAAGAATTTAGGATTCAAAGTATATAAATCAATCCCAACACGCACAAAGCATGTGTGGAGCTTAGCTAGACATGGGCGGGTCCATGGATCCAGCCATTAAGAGGATGTACTCATATTGCACTCATCTGATAGATTATGGTATAGAGGTTCAATATCATTCACTTTCAAACACATGCCATTATTTATATCATAAATATTAATCTTGAACATTGCACGTTATTTCTGGTTTCTGTAATCATTTAATGGTTAAGACACCCAAAAACTGGCCTTTGCAATGGTCTTGAGAAATGTCCAGTTGCTGGTCAAGTTTTTAACATTTTTATGACTAGAATGGCTGACTCAATAACCAAGCAAATGGTTCTAGTGACACCTTTTCAAAGCTAGTCTTTGTTTGGCCCGCAAATGGATATTTTCATTAACCCTAAGGAACCTACGAGCCGTCTAGACGGCGCGCAAAAAGCGTACAAATAAACCTACAGGACAGTTTTCAATAATTGGATGTGGTGGCCTACGCGCCGTCTGGACGGCTTTAAGAGCACCAGTTTTTGATCGCTAAATACGCAAGCATTACGGGCGTTTTATCCAATCAAACTTAGCGTTACATCACGTCAGATGATTGAATTTTATAAATCCACTGTTGATTGGTCAATTCAGTTTGTTTACAAATTTCTACGGGAAAATATAAATAGATCTTTGTGAATGAAATTCCTAGCGTAAAATCGTCAACGATAGCGTGTCGATTCCTTTATTTAAGCGAGTACTCGATTGGTTGATGGCCAGAATCGCTTAGTGAGAATGTCTAACCTAATTTATAATTGCGTTCGGTAAAATATTACATACAGCTGAATAGCTACACTGACGCCTACAAGATTTAAGGTGCATCCTTACATAGCTTGCCCATTAATACCATTATATCACACCCATCATTTAGCTTCTAGGGAGATATTGGCGTGCTTCTACGGTCTAATTTCTGTTCCTCAATCATCTATCATGATACTGCATGTTACAGGGCCGCTACTGGGTCAATACGGGCCCGTAACATGCATTATTAAAGTAATGCGAGTCATGAGACATATTAGCTTGCTATTGCCCTTTGAAATCACCTTTGTTGACTGTTCCAGTTTTATTTCCGTTTTCTATTGTTCTTTCATCTTGTAAATGTTTCTCCTCTTTTTTTCTTCAGGATCATATGGCGAATAGGACAGTTATCTGGTTGAGATTTCATGAAAATGATGATTCTGTAATTCTATCTTCTGCACTATTTTATTAACTCCTACCATTCTGTCAAAATTTTAAATTTTCAAATGAAATTAAAAGAACTGGTGTTCTTGTCTCAACAGATTTGGTGGAAGATGTTGCTGTCGTAGATAGCAACATCATCTACCAAACCAAAGTTGTTAAAAAATGTACACCAGTTTCTATTAGCAGAAGTAGAACAGTACCAGTTTTCCAGGCTATTGGCACATTAAAAGATAGAATATTGACATCAGAGTGGTACGGGTTAAATCTGATGCGCTTGATGTAAATCTACTGTACCATTTTATTTCGAATCACTTATTATATAAGCTGCCATTGTAAACTACATGTATGTCAAATACAGTTTCTTCTATGTAAGAGTGTCATATTACTTAGTAGAACTGGTGATTAAATTGTTGAATATTTTAAGATCGATTGGACTGGAAGATGTTGCTGCATTAGGTGACAACATGTTCCAGCGGTAAAGCTTGCGTATTAAAGGGTTGAATACTGTATTATTTGTAAGCTATCAGTGTAAATATCAAATAAAGTTTACTCAAAGTGAGAGGGGGAGAGAGAATCTCATCTTAGGTAATCAGACTGGACTATGCATAGTAGATTTGTTGAATATATCGAGTCCAATTAGATTGGAAACTGGTGTTGTTTTGGACAACAATAGATTCCAATTAAATTTGTCAAAATATACTCAACAGATTGTTTCTTTAGATTGCATGTACTTTTGATCTTTATTGCTATTCATTCCTGGATTATTACCCTTGCCCTAAGGGGAAAGAGGGTATTATGTGTGTGCATGCGTCCAGTATTGCATCTAAAAGACTACTGAAAAACTACTACAATTTTAACACAACAAACCAACATAACCTAAACAAGAGTTTCCAGACTTTGGCTGTGATCTGTGTGATCATACATAAAGATTTAACAAATTTGGATATGACAAAAATGGTAGGGTGGTCTCGGCAGTGGTTTACAATCTCTGATTACTCCTGTTCATAATGTTATTTATTAAGCATCAAGTCTTCGACAGTGATGGTAAGTGAGTGATAACTTGATTGCTTGGTCGATGACGCATTATAGCAAATCCCCATGCTCACCACTTTGACCTCTTTACCCATCCCATCCCTGTAGGCGTATCCTCTGCACTCCATAATCACATACCAAATTTGTTTGAATTAGTTTCATTACACAGAGACTGGAGTGGATTGTTGTGAAAAATCTGGATGTCATCAGAGGAAGTGATCTGTGAGAGCAGGAGTTAAAATTAACATGAGGCAGAGGCTAGTAGAAATTGACCAGGGTTAATACAATGACCAGCCCAATGGCAACAATTTCATTTGTCAACCCTTTAATGGTCATGGTGGCCAAAGAATGTCGCTGCTGTGATCTTAAGAAATGTTGATTAGCAGAGCAAGACTTTTCGAAAATTACCACTAGAATGCTCGGTAATTGAGCCAGTCACTCCAGTTGTAAAATTTCAAAAATAGTCTTCCCTTAGTCTGTATAGAAAATTTGAAGGGCTAAAGTAGAATCTAGTAATCACTAGTCCTATCTGAACCTAGTGGCTCACTTGGCTTAATTTCAATTCATGGAGAGGGTGTCAACTGGTGTGCGAGAGTGGTCTATAAAAAATCCAAAGCATTTATTACAATAAATTTCTTGACCTTTCAACCCCTTCTCCAACCCAAAGAAATAAATGTCAGGCAATCCACAATTATATGGGCAACCCACACACCAAATTTCTTTGAATTCCACACAAAAGTTTGGGAGTAAAGTATGAGACATTTTTTTTGGATATTTGAACTTTGGACCCCACCCCCTGACCTCCAGTGGGCGGGGCCAAATCTACATGTTGTCTTGCAAAGCGCTATCATATGGGTAACCGCCATACCGAATTTGGTTGTAATCGACCCAACTGTTTGTGAGGAGATAGCATGATGGACGTACAGATAAGTGGATGGAGGCAATTATATCCCCATTTTTTCAAAACATGGAGATAATGAATGGACTCAAGGAGACAAGGTAGGTATGGGGATAATGAATGGACTCAAAGAGACAAGGTTGGTAGGTATAATTAATTCAGTCATCATACTAAAATGTAATTTTCTTTCGGATTGAGAAATTAGGCTACAACCATCATTTGCCATGCCACATTGTTTTCAGGACTTGTCACGAAAGGGTTAAACATAGTAAAAACTGGAATTGACAAAAGGAAGGGAAAAGCAGAAATTTAGATTTTCTAATGGATGGATAGCTACTTTTAGCTATGCCCCGCCCATCTCTACATAAGCTCCATCGATGATTTGTGTGTGTTAGGCTCAGTTTATATACTTTGAATCCTGAATTCCAAATTTCATGGTAACCATAGATACGGCTAACTTGGTGAATATTTTGAAACCAATTTCAAGTACTTTGATTTGAAAGAAAGCTGTTGCTGCCCAACTCACCAGGTCAGCAAAGGCAAACTAATTCTAAAATATTCACCAGCTTTCCTTTATAAATTTAAATTTTTTTCCCATTAAAATAAGATATGGGCAATTCATCTCTTACCTTGATCTTGTGCACGTTACATTGTGTAGATTTCACTCTGCTGTCGCCGCTACTCACATAACAGATTCAGTTGACGTTTTGCCCCTCCCCCATCAGCCTCTTCCAACCCGAGAAGTGTCACAGCCTAATGTATTAGGTTGTCTCACATTCTACAACCATAGTGCCATGATATGGTAAATCACCAGATTTGGTTATATTCCTTTAACTTTGACAGTCTTCCATCAACCCCCCCCCACCCCTTTGGGAATGGAGCCTAGTGTAAACGGTGTCTCCCAACCACAAGCATATCGCTAATTTACACAATAATTTTGATTGAATTCTACCAAAAAGCTTTCTGAGGAGATTGATGGACAGACAGATAGATGGAGGCGATTGTAATATCCCTGCAGTTTTTTCAAAACGTGTGGGTATAATTAAGATTAAATTTAATTTATTGATATTTGATTCAAATCCCACCCAATCTCAAATGATACATAGAGCTTATGTGAGATGTACATTAGCTGAGCCCTCAGGAATACGGTTGATAACAGTCGGCAGTCGATCCAGAACAGCCACCGGCATAGCTGTCAGCCATTGATGTGTGTAGTAGCTGATCATGTTTCGAACGTACATCATCATGTTTTAGTTCAAATATACTGTTTCCATACAAAAATTAGATTATAGAGTAACACAGGTCATCAAATTTTTATTTTTATAAAATCCATGTTAGTAAATCCATTAGGCGTAGCAGGAAAAACTGAGTCCGTTTAGAGTTTAGAAGCCATCACCCATCAGTCACCTGCAAAAAACAGGAAGGATAAGTTAGAAATATACAAATTCTAGAAGTGTTATATTAAGACTTTAACAATCAAATTTTTTCATGAAAATTAAAATTTTCTGATAGACAATGCCCATATGCAGACCAAGAGCAAGTCATTCCAGTGATACATTTCCAAAAATAATCTTACTTTGGTCGGAAAATTAACATTTTCCTCGACAACTGCAGCAGTTTTAGTCTGACTTAATGGTTAACAATATACATGTACGGTGCAAGGTCATAGGGATATATAGTCCGAGTCTGCTCTGACTCAACCCGTCCCAGTGACAGATATTTGGACAGACTGTCACAGACTGACAGTCTGTCCAAATATCTGTCACAGGGGCAGGTTGAGTCACAGCAGACTCAGACTAAGGGATATACTGGTAAACATTATGACCAGACAACGGGTGTTATCATCATACACCGCCCTCAGATTTTAGCGCAGAAATGAAATGAATAATATAATAAATGGTGGGCATATATCGTACAAGGAGGGAGTATGACTACTAGTTACTGGATTAACCTTTTCAATCGACAAGAGCGAATAATAAATTTGCAACGAATGTTTCAAAATTCTGTTGAATATTTTGAAACTAACTAAACGGCTAAGGCAGCACCAGCTTCACATTGGATTCAAAATATTCACCCTCTTACATTTATAATGACTGTAAATGTGAAGTTCTGGAATTTCAGGTTCAAATGTGACAATTGTTTTTGATTTTGGGCACACAAGTTTATTTCAGGGCCCCAGTTCTCTATATCTTTGATCAGAGGATACTGGCCACACAGCAAATGGTGATAGAATGTTTGTAACCAGGGCAATAGTGAAATATTTGTTTTCTAAGGAATTATTAGTAAGTTCCAGTCATCAATGATTATTAGTAAATTTGCTGTTACTTGTAAGTTTTCAGTTACTCAATGACTAATTTAACCGAGAAAGTTATAGATTGTGTTAAGAGAGCAGCTGAACCAATAATATATAAATCAATTTCGCTTACCTCTGGTCGCGAAATAACAATAAGGTTATAGATAAACAATCCCCCTGTTTAAGACTATATGTTCGGCCTCAACGTGGCACAGGGGTGTAACCTACTGGGTGTCAATCCAGACATTTGGAGGGGCTAACCAGAGCATTATGCACAACACTAATGAAATGACACTTGGCGATCGAATCAAACGAAATGGTGCTCGCCCTGTGAGGATCCGCCAGGCAGGTGCAGCGCCAGGCTCCATGCCTCAAAGGAGCCCACCCTCAGCTACTGGAGGTCCCATCAACTCGTCTTGTGGAGCCAGGGGGTGAGGATGGAAAGCTACTGGCCAACCGAAAGAGAAGACCAAACCCAAAGAGAACCCCAGTATTAACATCATGCACTGGAATGCAGAAGGGGTTACCAACAAGAAATCAGAGCTCGAACAGTTCCTGTACGAAAACAACATTGATATCTGCTGCATCCAAGAGACACACCTGCAAGAAGGAAAACCATTTAAAATCAGAGGTTACCAGATTTTCTGGTGTGATCGAAGAGGAAGAAAGAAAGGTGGGGTGATCACCTTGATCCGAAACAGCGTGAACGCCAGCCAGATCAAAACCTTTACGGAAGAGGCAGAATATACCAAGATCAAGGTAACAACCAGCAACTCCGTGATTGACATTGTCAATTATTACTGCACTAATGACAAGAATCTCTCACTTGACACAATCCAGGTCCCGGACTGCCACTTCCTCATTGCGGGAGACTTTAATAGCCAGTCGCAGAGCTGGGGATACAGAACACTTGATAAATGAGGAGAAGACATTGAAGCATGGCAAGATGAAAAGCACCTTTTACTTGTCAACGATCCCACAGATCAGCCTACCTTCTACTCACGCCGGTGGCACTCGACAACAATGCTGGACTTGGCATTTTGAACAGAAGACATTCACAGAAACCTCAGTAGAGTGGTCAGATCGCAGTTAGGAGGAAGCGACCACCGCCCAGTCCTCCTCTCTCTTTCTGGAAGTATTTCGACAAGTTCACCTCAACATCCAAGGTGGAACTACTAAAAGGCAAATTGGAGTTTGTTCGGCATTCGTTCTAATGAGTTTACACAAAATATAGCAGTAGAAGGGAGAAACATCAACAATGTGGTCAAGGAATTTAATTCAAGTATCCTCAAGGCTGCCAACGAAGCGACTCCTCGAGGGTTCAGGAAAAACTACCGTCCCCTACTGGACAATAGAACTGCAAGCAGCACATGATAAACTAGACAAGGCCAGAGAAGATGCAGATGGTAATCCCTGCCATGAAAACCACTTCACGCTACAACAAACTAAAGCCAGGTATCTAAAGACCAAGCTGGAGGCCAAAAGAAGAAGCTGGAGGGAAAAGATGGCAGGGTTTAATTTAGAGAGAGACACCACAAAGCTATAGAGACTGACTAAAGCACTGAATGATGAGGGTGTCGGGGGAGAGAAGATTACTCTTGAAGAAGATGGACAAACACTGACAGGAAAGAAGGCTGCAGATGCCTTTGCGAAGGCATATGCAAAAGAAAGCAACATTTCTATACCACGAATGCGTCAAAAAGAGGTTAGAAAAGAGCAAAAGGAAAGAACACACACCAACACTCACGATGCAATGAAAGTTGACATTAGTTTAGCAGAACTGAAGAAGGCTATCCTCCAATTGAAGAAGAAGAAATCTCCCGGGCCAGATAGCATTACGAATGAAATGATCCAACACCTTGGTAATGCATCTCTTCGCAAGTTGCTAGACATCTTTAATCTCAGTTGGACCAATGGAGAGGTTCCTCAGTGCTGGAAGGAAGCCAGAATGACTCCTATTCTGAAAAAGGGAAGAACAAGACGAAAGTGCTAAGCTACCGTCCTATCAGTCTTACAAGCTGCATATGCAAGACTATGGAGCGCATCATCAACCAGCGGTTGCAGTGGTACCTGGCGTCAGAGAACATTATAGTTTCAGAGCAGGCTGGCTTCAGAAGATACAGGAGCACAGAAGATCAAACAACACATCTTGCACAGGTCATAGAGGACACTTTTCAAGCTAAGAAGGTGATGCTAGCTGCCTTTATCGATCTGCAGAAGGCATTTGACAAGGTGTGGTAGGATGGCCTCCTCGTGAAGCTCCGGCGCACAGGCATCGGTAGCAACATGTTCCGATGGACCAAGTCATACCTACACAATCGCAGAGCTAGGGTGCTGGTGGATGAACAATCTGAACAGAATGTATTGCTGAGACAAGGGGTACCACAAGGCGGAGTATTATCACCAACTCTGTTCATACTCTTCATTAATGACATTGTAGCCCTGAGCTGCCCAATGGGATCCAAGCAGCCCTCTATGCAGATGACCTCGTGCTCTGGTGCACCGAGGAGTACACAACGACTGCCACGTACAGAATGCAGCTCGCCTTGGACAGAATTACAGCTTGGGCCAATCGCTGGTGTATTACCATCAACAAAGAAAAATCATCAGCCATGCTATTCTCACTGTCCACCAAAACCAAGGTTGGTAATCTGACACTGGGCGGTACTCCACTCGAGTACGAGCACCAGCAGACATACCTGGGAGTCACCTATGACAGAAGATTAACATGGAATGAGCACATCAAGAACACAGAGGCAAAGGCCAGAAGAAAGCTAAACATCATGAGGAAGCTGGCAGGAACAAAGTGGGGTGCCAATGAAAGGATCCTCAAAGGATCCTCAAGACCATCTACCTAGGTGCCGTACGACCACACCTTGAGTATGGATCCAGCTCATGGACGACAGCAGCTAAATCTCATCAACAGAACCTCGACAGAGTACAAAACCAGGCACTGCGCATCATCACCGGTGGAATGAGATCAACACCAATAGAAAAAATGGAGCAGACAGCAGGCATCCCCCCACTTAACAAAGGAAGGGAATGCAAAGCACTGATCCAAATCAAATCGTTCAACAACCACCCAATGAAGATCAGGCAAGCACAGTTGTCATCAGGAAGACTTAAAAGATCAAGTTTTCTGAAAGAGACAAAAGCACTTCAAAGGAAACACCAAGAAATGTTGCCAGCACAAATAGAAGACCCAAACCACACCCTTGATCCTCCACCTTGGGAAAACAAACTAGAGAGCATAGCTATTCTCACCACAGTACCTCATCTCACAACCAAAGATGAACACAAGAAGGCCCTCACCCTAGCCATGCTGGAAGAAATGTACCCGCAGGAGACATGGATAAGGATCTACACAGATGGATCAGCCAAAGATGCAATTAGGAGCGGAGGTGCCGGACTGCACATACAGTATCCAAACGGACAACATGAGTCAGCTGCAATACCGATAAGCAAACACCGCACAAACTACAGAGCTGAAGTCGAAGCACTGGTTCATGCAGCTAATACCATCAGCAGAACAGCAGACCCTATTGCACAGATTGTCTTTTTATCTGATGCCCGCTCCGTCCTTGAGGCTATTACCAAAGGTAAGCTGCCACAACTTGAAGAAGCACTACAAGCCATCAAATGCTTTCGGATAGCACTGCAGTGGATCCCCTCACACTCTGGAGTCCAAGGAAATGAGGAAGCAGACAAGATGGCAAAGGTGGGTGCAGAAGAGAATCAGACAGAAAACATGGTTACCCACACAGAGATGAAAACTATCATCAAGTCACTCTATAGAACACCTCAATCAGAAGATGCCTACCATCATCTCTCGAGGCCAGAGCACGTGACCATTTTTTGTCTCAGAACTGGACACAACAGACTAAACCAACACATGTACAGGCGGTTCCACCTTACGACATTGCCCGCTTGTCCTTGTGGAGAAGCAGAACAGACCACAGAGCACATACTTCAATGTTGGAGTACGTATCAGCTGCTGAGAGAAGAGATCTGGCCTTTGTCAACCTCTTTTCTTGAAAAGCTGTATGGGCATGTGGAAGAACTGCAGAAAACCACAGATTTCATCTTGAGAACGGCTCTCCAACTGTGATACCAGCGATCGAAAAGAAGAAGAAGATAAACAATCCGATAGGCTCAATCATCGATGTGTGTCATTGTTTACAATTTCCGAGAAAACGTACTCTTCAAATTACCATCAGTAATTAGGGTGAGTTGAGATACGAAAGTTGTCAAATATATCGGCATACCACTTCCCGATTGGCAATATCGTTAATCTAGTCATCTGTCTACTTTTTAGTTTGTGGCGTACAAGAAATATGTATAGATTGACATTTAAACACACATACTATTTTGCAAAGCAGCTGATCGTGTCGCCATCTTACCGGAAAAAATTAATATTCATGTATTCCCGACCAATCAGGCGCGTCAATCTTATAGCACGTGATACGGTGTTGCCAATAACGGGTAATGAGTTTGATACTCGTATATTAGATATGGGTACAATTCTACAAATTCCTCTCGTTCTTTCACGATTTGTCAAGATAAACGATTCCTATTTGGGACGCCGCTACGAAAAAATGTCCGATGCCATAGAATCTTAGTGTAAAACATTCGCGTTCGCTTTTTAAACGGCTGAGTGCACCCAGCAATGCTACATAGCATAAAATTTGCCATTTATTCGCTGTCAACGCTGAGAAACCCTGGTATGTGTTCGATTACGTATAAAGGAATTATTCAACATTAAATGAGGCCTCCACCCAAAAATCATGACCGGAATTTCTTGAAATTTTAAAGTACCATGACATAATATGATTGTCATTTTCACATCTTATCGGATGAAAACCTTCACGAAACTTTGGTATCTGTTAGTTTTAATACCATTGTGATTAAATTTATCAATGGCATTTGTAAAATTAAAAAAAACTTCGATAAACTTTGCAAATTAGACCAATATATTTATCCTATAAGGTGTGGCCATTTTGAGAGGCACGTTGACTAACTAAAATATATTTTATTCATACAAATTTTATATGTACTTAAAGGTATTTTATTGCCCTTTCTAATGATATATAGTTTTATATATAGTGATCTGTTACTTTGCCAAAAATAGTTAATATAGTTGGCATGGTAGCACTACGCCGCTATCACTCCACTACCGCTTATAGGCTAGGTTTCTAGCTTTTGGCTGTAGGGTTTCTAGCACTTTTTGTAAATTCTTGGTAGGGCCCAGAGGGTTAAGTAAATATTTGACCAGTTTTGACATTTAAATGGCCGAGCGATAGTATCCAATGCCATGTGGGCTTAGATACAAAAAATTAAGTATCATGTATTAATTCCCCTTCAATATTTTGAAATTAATTTTACTGGATGCTGTTGTTACATTTGGCAGCAACATCTTCCAGATAAATTATCGTCAAAATAATCAACTGCTCGCCTACATGGTGGCTTTTTACACCACAATCTTAAATTAAATCAACGCTTTAGAGTGTCATAGATGTACAGAGGCACATAGTCCCAGTTTTCCAGATTAATTGCACATGTACAGTCGCACACAAGTGTAAACAAACGCATGCATGCCAACTTGAAGATAAACAGAAGTAAAAACATATCACCTAGGCTACTTCATTCACAAAGGCAACGGTGAAATGGGGATACATGTAGATACATCCACGAGGATTCTCATTTAATAAGACTTAACAAACATCATGTGGCTCTATACCATAGGATAGCTCTAACCTAGATCCTAGGATCACATACTTACACGCTACTTTTTCTATCAGCTCTGGTTTGCTTCTGGGACTGGCTGACTGAGATTGATCAGCAAACGGCTGGATGAGAAGTGAGCCATCTGACAAAGAAACATGCAGTATTGAATGCTTTAGTAAGTACAACAGCACACTGAAGACACCAGATGAAACAGATTTTCTGCTTTGAAATCTATATCTGGTGGCTGGTGAGATAAATTTTCCTTCTGCAATGTCTCAAGAAGTATTTTCAGCTAAGTTAAAAAGGAGCATAAGTCTATCAGAAAATGATTGAAAGGCCTGAAAATCGAACTTGATTTGTAACTTCTCATATGCCCAATCAAATGGATGAACAGACTGAGAGATCGAGTTCAAAATGTTAAGGTATTTGAAAAAATATGCGGAACCCCAAAGATGGGGCAGGTGGACATACAACTGGATGGACAGATGGAGAGTACAAATATAGTCCACTCCGCTCCTGGTAGGAGAATAACAAGGTATAATGCAGGTGAGAACTGATAAACATGAGGACAGTTTTGTTAAGATATTCAATGTGCCAAGAGTACGTACAGACAATGGAGTGATCTGATCTGTCACTCCAGTACTTGACATTAACTAAGTCACTTGTTAGCAATATCACAATCAAAATGACATAAATCTGCTACAAAGTGGTAACAGTCAGGAAAGTATCTCAATTGAGGAATCCAGTTTCTCAGTCAATCGTGCTGACATCATAATCAACTACGTTACATGTCAGCTGACATTATAATCAATTACACCATGAATGAAGCGATATACTGTCATAAACGCCTAATAGTCCGACAAGTTGTACGAAGTGTATGTCTACTCTTTAATAAACATTCGGTTGAACATCTTAAAACTAATTTGACTGGGCACCGTTGCTGCCATATGCAGCAACAGCACCCAGTCAAATAAGTTTCAAAATTTTCAACAGCTTACCTGTATAAATTTTCAGGAAATTTAGACACAGAGTCCATGCATCGATTGATCCCAACATGGGCTAAGCATGGGTGGAGCTTAGCTAAAGATAGGTGGGCGATAGCTAAAAGATGGATTTCTCCATTGTATTTGTTGATGAATTTACAAGTCACTAAACATTCAGTTGAATATTATGAAATCAATTTGACTGGTACATTCAACAGATTGTTTATTAAAATTGTGTATATTTATTGAATACATACAATTCGTACACTAGTGAGCTACTCTTTAATTTTCATAATGGGGCTAAACGTCATTTATACTTATAACGTAAGTTTTAACTAGTGACGTAATTGATTATGATGTCAGATACTCAAGTGACAGAACAAATCCTTCTCTTAGTTGTTCTGTTGTTTCGTCCATGCAGCATACTGACCGATGTTAGCCATGATGGAATCGAATATATCCATGGTAATCGTGAAGATATCTTTGTTCTTGGAGTTCAGGTTTGGTGCCACTTTCTGTACTGTTAAGTTGATCACTGATGACAGCCAGTTGTGCAACAAAGGGACAACCTACATTAATAAGAGGTCAACATATATCGATAATACTTCTCAAACGAGGAGAGAGTTAATATAATCATGGACCAAAATTTGCTGTATTTCTATTAGTCTAGTAGTAATAATTACAAAATTCAACTGTTATATCACTTAACTGTCTGCCTGCTGAATTCCTGCAGACTACATGTACATTATCCCTGGGCTTTAACTCTAGAGCTGCAGAATATTTTGAAAATAATTTGACTGAAAGTTGTTGGTGGCTAAGCCACCAACAACTTTCAGTCAAATTGTCTTCAAAATATTCAGCAGGTTCAGAGTTATTTCCGAATTAAAAGACTTATCTGGTGGCTTGCAACAGTCGAACAGTTAAACAGTTAATATAAAAATCATCGACATCATTTATTTCAAATTGATAACTCAATGAAGTTGATAAATTTGAGTTTCTAATTATCAAATTTTTTAAAAATTCCGTGTATAGATAGACCTAAAATTCAACCCATTACTATGGCTCCCAAAACTGTCTAATCACAACATCACCGTTCACGTGTATAAATCGAGAAAAATCAGTTAAAATTTACATATTTTATTAGAGGCTCTCACTAATTCAATGTGCATCTATCAAAGGATCTAGCAATATTTATTCATAAATGATACTGCATTTGCACAATCTATCTAAGAAAGAGTAATGGTTGTACATCTCCTGCCTGTGGAATTTGTTTGAGTGTACTTTTCGTGACCATCTCAGTCTCTACTTTAGCGCTAACGGACGGTCAAACAGAAAGACAATGTGGCTATTGAAACTTATAAACACCAACCAAACACTAACCGAGATGAAAGCTACCGCATAGCAGTGCTCTACCAATCAATGCTGTCAGGTGATTCCAGAAAAACTGACCAGAGTGACTTAGCCAGCGACCGTCAGTTAGTGAAGAATTGACAGAGATGATCACTAAAGCTACACTCAAACAAATTCCACATCCCAGAGAAATAACTAAGTTTCCTATGATCCCAAATTAGAGCATTATAACTATGTGCTAAACAATTTATGGCAGTCTAAAATTAATCAACGTCACATAAATGTTATGATCATACAGAGGTTAGTAATATAGACTTGCACGATTATGTGATTAAATAAAAAATCGCTTTAATTTTTTTAAACGTGAATCTATATGATTAAAAATTATATAATCGTATAATCATGAATAATTTCTACTGCATAAAATGTTTCAATTCCATCCTATAATTACTTTTCAATGAGATAGGTCACGAAAATTGGCATTTTTCTTAGTGCATGTATGTTCATTTGCAGGCCAAGAGAAGAGTATTTTTGAAAATGTATCACTGGAATGACTGGCTCGAGAATCAAACCAGCCATTCCAGTGATACTTTTTTTTTTAAATACTCTTCTCTTGACCTCGAAATCGACTTTTCTAAACACCATTGCAGCTTTCGTCATTGGTACACTTTTGTTGTTAAGTCTTGGTAATTTGTACCCAAGCTGATTAATCGAATATTCACAATTATTCTTAAATAACTTATTGCCATAAAGCACTTAAAGCAATAATCGCACAAGCCTATAGGAATACATTTCAAACATTGCAGAACATTTATTTTATCTGGTCTGCTTAAATACAGGTTATGACATTTAATATCACCATGGTGATCAATCGTACCTGTAGCATGACCTGCAATGCATATAAGTTGACCTTGCTGTTTGCGTCCTGTAACCTCGGTAGAAACTTGTCGAATATCTGAAGTAAAACAAAGAGAAACTATGTTTTATGTAAGGTGTTAAATAACAAATTTCAACGCTATAGCCATATTTTTTATTTCTTTCATAACTGAAAATCTTATTTATTATTTTGAAAACAATTTGACTGAAAATTTTCCAGAATTAACTTATATTGGTTATCTGTTAATTAATAATTCTGTAGAATTAATTCTCGGCCCTTCTAACTAGCGATAAGCATCAAAGGTCAGTGACCTTGACCTTTGGCCTTGTGGACTGAATATGATCATGCATATTCCTAACAGCATAGCTAAACCATGTCTCCAAGTTTAGTTCCAATACAGTGAACCGGTCCAGAAATATAAGCTGAGAGGTACAGCCAGAATAATTAACTCTTTAATGGCTAAATTTGTTCAAGAAAATCAAAACATTTGCTTATTAACCCTTTAAACCTCGAATTGGTTCAAGAATATTTAAATTTTCTCATAGAAAATGTACATTTGGAGACCAAGAGAAAGCTATTTTTGAAAATTTACCATAGGAATCACAGGCTCGGTTATCGGGCCAGTCATCGTGGCAAATTAAAAAAAATAGTCTTCTCTTGGTCTGCAAATGGGCATTTCCAAAGACCACTGAAGAAGCCGTTTTTGGCTGATATGAGTTACAGGGTTAAATATCCATTTGCAGCCAAAGAAGAACATTTTTGAAAATTTATCACTGGAATTACTGGCTCGGTTATCGAGCCAGTCATTTCAGTAATAAAATTCCAAAAATAGTCTTCTTTGAGGCTGCAAATGGACATTCCTCAAGCCTACTGTGGAGGCCGGGTTTGGATGGCTTCATCATGAAAGGCTAATATGTTGACATAAATTGTATGCATAAATTCACCTTGATAATATGTGTTCCGACTAGATCCGCCGAGCTCTCGCACATCTCTAAGAACTGTGAGATGCCCTTGTATCTGTCTTTCCAATCACTGGCACCGAGTAGCGTATTGAGCTGTTTAATGTCCTCCTGAATCTGATCTCCAGTATGCACGACGCGTCGCTTTGTCACGTCAGACATTGCTGACACACTGCTGCAAAAACATTAGCAAACATCTATATATCTTAACCGTTTAACCCTTTCAATGACAAATCCCTGAAAATGTATATTCTTTATGATTAAAAACTTAGTCCATTGAATATTTTGAAATTAATTTGAATAGAAGACATTGCTACCTAAGGCAACATGGCTTCCAGTCAAATTAATTTCAAAATATTCAACAGTTTTTCTGTATAGTAGCGTTGAAAAAGAGATATGGGAAATTCATCGTTGAAAGGGTTAATTGTTAAGCCGACCAACAACGACCAACACTGTAGTGGTTATGTGAATTGGTCATATGAAGACCAAGATAATTTAAAAAAATTTATTGTAATGACTGGCACGATAACCATGCCCGTCATTCCAGTGGCCAATTTTCAAAATTATTCTCTTGTTATCAACATTTTCTATGAGGAAATTGCAATTTTCAATACAAATCTTTGCACTAACGCATTAATCATGGACCCTCAACCTGTCTTCTTACAGCCTCCCCCTTCATGTATATTTAATCTTAGTTCGATAAGCTCAGAACTAACTTCACACGTTTGCAAAACTAAACCTACCAAAAAATAATTTGGCAGCAATGGTTCCCTATCAAAATATTTCAACAGGACATCTTACATAGTGTTCAAAATTGTACTAACTTCTGTGTTAGTTTTGGAAACACGTTAACTTATTTCTACGCTAACTTATTCCTACGTTAACTTATTCCTACGTTAACTTATTCCTACGTTAACTTATTCCTATGTTAACTTATTTATCCGTTAACTTATTCCTACGTTAACTTATTCCTACGTTAACTTATTCCTACGTTAACTTATTCCTACGTTAACTTATTTCTACGCTAACTTATTCCTACGTTAACTTATTCCTACGTTAACTTATTCCTACGTTAACTTATTCCCACGTTAACTTATTCCTACGTTAACTTATCCATACGTTAACTTATTCATACGTTAACTTATTCCTACGTTAACTTATTCCTACGTTAACTTATTCCTACGTTAACTTATTCCTACGTTAACTTATTCCTACGTTAACTTATTCCTACGTTAACTTATTCCTACGTTAACTTATTCCTACGTTAACTTATTCCTACGTTAACTTATTCCTACATTAACTTATTCCTACGTTAACTTATTCCTACGTTAACTTATTCCTACGTTAACTTATTCCTACGTTAACTTATTCCTACGTTAACTTATTCCTACGTTAACTTATTCCTACATTAACTTATTTCTGCGCTAACTTATTCCTACGTTAACTTATTCCTACATTAACTTATTCCTACATTAACTTATTCCTACGTTAACTTATTTCTACGCTAACTTATTTCTGCGCTAACTTATTTCTAAACTGTACTGTACATGACCACATATCTATGTTTTGTGACAAAATCTAATGAGATCTATATTATACTAGAACATGTCAGTAAAATTCAATGTTTTTACAGGAATTCATATTTTTAAAAACAATTCTGCTTCCTCAAAATATTGACAAATATTTCATATGAGTAACAAAGTACTGATCAAAGCAGTAAGAAATTGCAAACACTTACCTTGCAGCTGAACCACCGCGAAATGATCCTGACCTTGACCCCTGACCTGATCTCCGTGATCGTGCAGACGCCGATTCGGATGGTATGTCACCTAGGCCCTAAACAGACAATTTTTGCAAATGTATATGCATGATCAGTTATTGTTAGCAACCGTGCGTGCATATATTAGTGTGACACTTATGTCAGCTAATATGTGACATAATTGATTATGATGTCAGATACTTGATTGACAGATTAGGTCCCTCTATACAAAACATTGGCTATTGCACACCGACCAGTGGAAGGTGGACAGTGGATGGCTTACTGGACTCCTTTTTTAATCTTTATCTGTGTTACAAACACCACCCACTCAACCACCACCCCCACTACCACCACCCTGCCGCCCACCCACCGACCCCACCCCTTAAAGAACAACCAACGAGACATACAAAAGACTAGGTAACAATCACAGCTAGGTTTAACCTTTCAATGACAAATCTCTGAAAAAATGCTTTCTTTATGAGTTATAGCAGTCTGTTGAATATTTTGAAACTAATATGACTGAGAGCCATTGCTGCCAGTCATATTAATTTCAAAATATTCACCAGCTTTCCTGTTTATTTGTCCTGAGATTGAGATACGTGGTGTTTATTCATAGAAGGGTTAACTACCTAAAGAGAATATCTCGACTCCCTGGCGACAATGATTATTTATCTGTATTAATTCACCTTAGCTTTCAATGTATCCACAATATCCTTGATGTTTCTCAGTGTGTTTGCTGGCAGGTGTTTCGACAGCATCTTGTCAAAGTCGTGATGTGACATCAGCATGTGTAGGATAGTGCGACCATGATACCTGCGAACACACACGCAAAATCATGCAACAACTTCATTTTATTTACGCATTAAATAGATTTTTTTACGCAATCATTATTTTGAAAATAAATTGTACGAAGACTGTTGATCGCTAATATCAAATATGAAATTCAGACATGAAAGATTGTTTTATCCTGAGCTACAGTACAGCTCAGAAATATGTTAACATATTTATAAAATAAAATAGAACTTGCTGCCTAAGTTCCCGAAGAAGTGTGATAAATTTTGAGTCGCAAGGTCAAATGTCATGGTCACAGTGACACAATTAAAAATTCTCCCAAAGGTGATCAATGCAAGCATTGTAGAAATTTTGTGGCTGCTTAAATAAGAACGGTTGCTGGTTGTGTTACCCGGGTAATCATGCGAGTAGCTGCTCAATAATCCCTTTGATTGGTTGGCTGGCTGGCTGGCTGGCGGGCGGGCGGGAGCTAGCCAGCCAGATGGCCAGCCAGCCAGCCACAAAAGTTTATTCTGGGCTGTCGCTACAGGAGTTTTTGTATACAACAATCAAACTTTGTGCAGGCATTCATTGTACGCTTAAGGTATGTAGTGCAAATAAAAGTAGATCAGTGAGGCCTCATTGTAAACTAATTTTCACCCTTTGCCCGAGGTACAGACTTTTGCAGGCAACACAATTTACCAGTGTAATGACTGACTCGATAAAGTGATAATAGCCTTCTCTTGTTGTGCAAGTGGACATTTTCTCTGAGAAAATTGAAATTTTCTGGATCAAATTGCCGTTGTCATTTAATATTTTTTTAATTAATTTGACTGGAACGTGTTGCTGGCATATTCAACATAACATACCTTACTTCATAAAGAACTTGTCATTATTAGTCAGTAAGAGTCGACGGGTTTGTAAATAATTATTAAGCTCATTAATTATTAAACTGTAGAAAGATTCTCGAAGACATAACAGAGTATAACTTTCAAAGTTTCTCAATAACGCAATCCGATCTGTCACTCACATATATGACGTACTCAATTACGTCACTACGTAGCTGACGTCACAATCATAATGACATATCTTGCTCTATCACGAACATCAAAAAGCCTGTTAATTGTACGAATTGTATGTATTTGACGAATTTACAATTTACTAAGCATTCTGTTGAATATTTTGAAACTAATGTGAATAAGACCTGTTACTTTAATTGGCAGGAAGTCGCACATCAAATTAGTTTCAAAATATTGAACAGCTTACCTGTATGGTTACCTTGAGATTTAAATTCTGGGAAGTCAGGTTTTAACCCTTTCACTTACGAATTCCACATATCTCATTTTCAAGGCAACCAGAGAGGAACTGTTGAATATTTTGAAATTAATTTTACTGGAAGATGTAGCTGCCTAGGGAAGCAACATCTTTCAGTCAAATTAATTTCAAAATATTCAACAGAACATGTTTTATATCGTATAAAATTACTTTGTCAGGGGTTTGCTGATGAAATGGTTAAATTTTTAAATCGATTTCGATATGCATAAAAAGTCAGCGGAGCTTGGCTAGAAATGTGCGGGGCAGAGCTAAAAATTAATCTCAGAAAATGGCTGGTGGGACTTATCTGAAAGTTGTCTCCAGTTATTGTTACCTAGTCTCTGGTGATCCATCCATAGCAAACTGCGCTGCCGCGGGTAAGAGACGATCAGTAATGTCCTTAACACCACTCAGTATACGGCCCGGTCCCATCTTCTCCACAAGGTCTACCAAAAACTGAGCAGCGGTACGACGAACCACAGGATTACGATGGCTGAATAATAATAAAAATAATAAGTTATCTTCATCATCATAATATTCATTCTCAAAATATCACCATTATCATTAACCTTTAACACTTAATGTACCACTCTGATGTCAATATTCTGTCTTTTATTATGCCAATATCAAAGAAACTGGTATACATTTTTCAACAAGCTTGGTGGAAGATGTTGCTGTCTGTTTAATTTAACTTGAAAAGATTTTTGACACCAAAGTGGTAACGGTTAAACTTCGCCTGCTGCTGCAAGACACCGGACAATAATTTCAATGGGCAAAAACTCTGGACTGTACTCTGAATATTTTGAAAACAATTTGACTGAAAGTTATTGGTGGCTTTTCTTTAGCACATAGAAAATTAAGTCTACAGAAAGTCAGCAGGCAAACTGAGTTAATAACCATATCCGAACGATTTTTAATATTCCTGTAGCCAGGAAAAATGGTTTTTTGAGCCACGAATGTCCAATTCACCTTTCCGGAGTGTCCGTCCATCATCTGACCTTGTATGACATCATAATCAGCTCAGCGCGTGTATGATGAGGTCACAATCATTACGTCACAAAGGGTTCCATATAAACCGTCATCAAATAATTAATTAATAACCATGCTGTTGAATATTTGGAAACTAATTTGACTGGGCCCTGTTGTTGCCTTAGGAGGCAGCAACATCACCCAGTCAAATTAGTTTCAAAATATTCAACAGCCTACCTGTGTAGTTTTAGGAAATTGATAGTGAGGGTGTTCAGAGATCGATCGATCCAAACACGAGCGAGGTGTGGGTGGAACTTAGCTAGAGATGGGTGGGGCATAGCTGAAAATGAAAAGGTCCATTGCAGGCCAAGCAAATATTTTATCAAATTACATCTGGAATGACTACTATCAAGTTATCAAGACCACTACAGAAACTATTTTTGATGATCAGCAAATAGTTTCTAACCGCATTATCAGAATGTAATGGTTATAATGCATAGATGAGCGATAGCTCCTATAGCATTATTACTAAGACCAGTTTATGTTTAGACAACTGATATCCATCTTGGAGATGATGTTGCAGCAACATTCTTTTCAAAATGTAGACCAGCCAGCCTTTCTGCTACTGCCACATATTGTGGAAAGAAGTTATCTCAGAGAGTATAGCGAGTAATTGTAAAAAACTTGAGTGCTCACCACAGATCCCTCGACCTACACACTGTAAGAAAATCCAGTATCAGAGTTCATACTCATGATTCAATGACTTTATTCAGTGACTAGAATTCCATAATTGCATGACTCTGAGGACTAAATGAAGATTCGTTTATGTTTACTCGCAATGATTCTGTGAAATGGGATATATTTTGCAACAGCTTACAGTCAAAATATTTTCAAAATACTCAACAGTTTGCCTTAAAACAGATATGCTTTAACACGAAGGTTTAAAAAACCTGTCCAGGACGTTTCTATGACAAATCAGAAAACACGCTCATTTTTCATGAATTCCAGACCTTTATTTTAAATTCTCCAATTCCACGACTTTCCAGGATTTAGGTGAGAAGTTTCACAGGTACATGTAAATTTGGCAAATATGGATGCTTTCACTGATACGACAGTAAATCAAACCACTGTCTTATCAAAATGTATCATGTACCAAATTTACAACTAATTCATTCATACTTTCTAATGTTATGATCGGGAAACTGATCCGAATGGACAGTCGTGCACTGATGCCGCAGACAGGCACTGACACACAGATGGGGCCTAATAGAACGATCCATTTATAACTATACCCTGATCATTTCTAGCTAAGCTCCGCCCATTCTTTTTGTATTGGAATCGATTTGAAACTTTGAATCCTGAATCCCCAGAATCTAGATTTTAATATAACTATATAAACAGGTGAGCTGTTGAATATTTATTAAATTTTTAATTCATCAAAAACATAATATATATTTTAATACAACTATATAAACAGCTGAGCTGTTGAATATTTTGAAAGTAATTTGTCTGGGGGCTGTAGCTGCCAGGCAATCAAATTACGTTCAAAATATTCAAAAGAATGTTTATTACATTTTTAATTCATCAAAGACCTACAATTCGTACACTAGTGACAAACTTTCATGACGGACCTATACGTCGTCAAACTTGTGACATCACCTAACTAGTGACATAATTGATCATGACATCAGATACTTGAGTGACAGACACTATGTTCCCAGTTGTCGATGAGTAAGCCTAAATGTGCACTATATCTGACTGGATACATACGTAGCACCGTTAGTGATGAGAACGAGTAATGCTTTCTGCGGTGTAACGCTGTCCACCATAGCCGTCAATGCACGCTCAACATCCTCACGAATAAACCCATTACTCTCACCATTCTTAGCCAACAGAACTTTTGTCGTCATTTCCAAATCCTGTAGTTTTAAAAGCAAATACATTAAACAGTAAATCATTTAACACTCACACCGGCCAGAAACAGCTTCAGCAGTGGACTTGAGGCATGTCCATTCATACACCAGGACCTTTTTTTAATTTACCACTGGAGTGAGTGATCATATGATTCCCAGTCAAATTAGACTCAAAATACTCAACAGAATCTTTATTATATTGTAAATTCATCATTAAAGACATACAATCCCTACATTTTCGTGAAAGACTTAAATTTTTGTGATGGCACTATTATACGTCATTTTGATTGTGACGTCAATTAACACGCGACATATATTTGATTGCCCCCAGATACTTGACTTTACAGATAAGATTCTTATATTGAGTTTCGAACAGAGGCACAAATAATGGGTCCGTGTTGGGATCTATCGATCCCTGCACTCCCTGAATTTCAATTTCCAGAAAACTATACAGGTAAGTTGTTGAATATTTTGAAACTAATTATTTGACTATTGCTGCAGCGCACTGTTAAATTGGTTTCAAAATATTCAACAGAATATTTATTTAATAGGAAAGACATACAATTCATACAGCTTGGCATAAAATTAACCCTTTAACACTTGAATTTGTTCAAGAAAATTTCAATTTCCACATAGAAAATGTCCATTTGCAGACCATAGAGAATATTTTTGAAAAATTACCAGTTATCGAGCCAGCCATTCCAGTGGTAAATTTTCAAAAATATTCTCTCGGTCTGCAAATGGACACTTCCCAAGACCAAGTTTTTGGCTGATATGAGTGTTAAAAGGTTAAGCGTTTATTACGGACTTTATATCATGTCTTTCATGACATACATCTAATTGATTATTACGTCAGCCTACATGTAACGTAGTTGATTACGACATCATGTGATTGATCGATAAAGTGGAGTTATCCATTATCTATTCAATATACACTAGACATTTTATCCAGAATACAGAATATTAATCCTGTATAATCCACACCACAGTACGGGCCATGATATGATTAAACTTACCACATCCATGCTCTTCCGCGCGTTTAAAAATAAATCAACAAAGCAGGCTATTGCTACTCTTGACACTTGTGATCGTAGATTTTTCACCTAAGATAAAGTAAGAAATAAATTAAATCAATATAAAATAGAATATACAGTTTACAATTTTCTCCAGGTAATGAGTTGCAATATGCAATTCCCTCTAGGAGACATGGCGGAAGATGTTTTGTAAACACATTAAAGCTCACATCACCTGGGTCAGTGGTTGATGGCGATATGGGGTGACCATGTTGAGGGCATTGGCACGCTTGGTGGCAGTTCTGCTGGTTGTGTACCTTTGGTGGTTTGGCCAAATTGTGTTTTGGCAGTTATTGGATATACTGGCAGTGTTTGGCGGTTTGGCCAAAATTTGACAGTTTTGACGGTGTGGGTTGTTATTGTCAATATTTAACATTTATTTTAGTGTTTTTGGTTGTCTGACCAAATGTTTTTTTCTTCGCGTATTGGCAGTTTGGTGGATCTTGCCAGTTGGGCCATTCATGGATTAGTGTGGTGTTTTGGCTGCCTGTTTGGTAGTTGTGCTATTTTTTCACTCGTTTCAAGCCATTTCCTGGTCATGTAAGTAAATGGATAAATTGTTAATGAAGACTTGAAACAATTTATAGAAGCCCAGTTATTTCAAGTCATCGCTGATCAATGCAACTATATTCCAAAGATATTGTATGATTACTGTATTCTGCGGCTGTGGTAGTAGAAAAATCCTACACCTGCAATTAGTCCTTCGCTTTTGCCCACTGTATCTTGTCCTCAGCCAAAATCCTTCGCTTCCTCAGGTCCATTCTTCACTTGAGTGTACCTAGTCCTGCTTTCTTGAGTTCACCTCGTAGCATGCTTAGCAGATTTATGCAATGACGTCCTCTCCTGGCTCCAAAGATATTACATGGTCAAATACCATGTATCTACTGAATTATGTCTCTAGACATTGTCATATCAGAGTTCTGTACAACATTTGAAACCATGAAGATTGCAGCTCTTGTAGAATGTCAGGGACAATATACATGCTAGGTGTGCCATGCCAAAAACATATTGGCCTAACCATTTGTCTTACTCAGTCACACACACGCACAATTGTGCATGCACGCCTGCATGGAAGTGCCATGCCAAAAATGTATTGCCATAAAACATGCATATACACGCACACACATACGCATCTGTGCACATCCATACATGCACACATGCACCCACATAAGTCTACATTCATCAGCAGTCATCCCTGGTCAGATAGGTATCTGTGTATCATACACTTGTTTGATGTTTGCCTGTACCTCAGCTAAAAGTGCCAGCGTGAGCGGGTGTAGCTGAGCGACGAGCACCTCTGTGTTATACATTGCCAGGCGACGCACCATGTTCAAACCATGACATTTCTGCTCCCTAATAAAAACAAAATCATGAAATTATAAGTAACGCTTGAATACGCCTTTCTGTAGACTCTGATAAGTCAGTGTCGCAGTTTCCAAGCAAACATTCTTCAATGTGTTTATCATTGAAATGCAAGAAACTTGCTTCACAAGGGAAATAGCTCTCGCAAATATGGATGGATTGCGCTGAAACAAAATCATGAAACTTCCTCTCCACATATGCCCACTGAAGAAATTTCAAATGTAGGTTCATAACTCTGAGACCTGGTCCACACAAACAATCTTTTTACACATTTTAAGTTTTTCAGGGGGATAACTGTCGTAATTATGGATTGATCTCACCGAAATGAAATTATCACACTCGTCTGTACCTATATATAGGTTCACTTAAAAAAAATTTCATATATAGATTCTAAACTTTTTGCGATCTGGCCCGGACACAAATTTGCTAATATGGCCCATCACAGTTTATTTCAGAATTGGACCCCAACCCGATTTGACCTGTGGCCGCCATGCAGATGTTCAAACTCTCATCTCCTGGTTAATAATAGAGATAGGAACTAAATTTTGGTGTCTATGTATGTTTTCAGGGGCAGGGAATCCAAATATAACACAATCGTCAAAATATCTTGTGTCAGCCATTTTGTTTTCCAATATGGCCGCCATTTTAAGTTAGAATTTATCGATTTCTTCATATTTTGGCTCAAAATAATGATACAGACTTGATTTTTGTTTCTGCACCAATGTTTTCATTGCCAAAGATTCCAATAATAACAATAGTTTGCAAGTTTTCTATGTAGTCTCCTGTTGTTTATTCCACAATGTTCCACACATACCCCACCCAGTCCATAATATAGATATTCCACTACTCCACTCATTGCTCTGGTTTATGTATGCTGATTGTTTTAGGGACAAGGGAATAAAATGTTCTAAACCTTTCATTATTATGTTAATGTATAGTTTTCTCCTTTTTATTCTTAAGATTCAAAAAGCTTAAAATGGCAATGGCATTGAAATTTGTGACAAGTGACATTTCTCTCCCTACTGTGTCGGTCAGCCATAGATTGGAGTAACTGTTTCCTGTGTGATCAACTTTAACCGATGAAAAACTGACGTGTCCTTTGGATCATGCCTTTGGTGGTGCTGGATACAAAATACTAACTAAAGATCTTCCAATCCATGTGCTTAGTCAGTTGCCATCCTCGGTACAACTGGATCGTCTTGATTATGGTGATGGTCACATTCAAACAGAGACATGTCACGTATCATAAGAGCTGGACTTTAAAATATAATGAGAAAAATCTGTGAAACGCAAGAGTACTGAAGAGATGCTTCCGATGCCTATGAAGTTAACATGGCAGAAGATATCAGTCGGCCCATCCACATACAACCTGTCTCGTCGACAACAATCCTGGAACATCAAATAATCTTCTCCGCAATGCATCCACTGGAGATTTAGATACAAAAGGAAAGCAATGTACAATTAATCTTGCAGATCAGTATTTATTAGCTAAGCTGAGTAGAGGTGATGTCGTAGCTATAAACATGAAATATACTCCTCAATGTCTAGTAGGCCTCTATAATAGAGATCATGCTCAATTGAATACATCACAGAAGCGCACTACACAAGATACAGCCAAGCACATTGCCTTTACAGCAGAACTAATCTTCAACATGTAAATCTTGGATAGTGATGCGGCAACACCAGTATTCCAGCTGTCAGAACTTGTCAAACTGTATACGTCCATGCTAAAGCAGCTAAAAGACGATGCACCATCAAACATCCATGCGACCCATTTCAAGAATAGGATACTTTGATATTTCCCCTAGTTAGGGGAACACAGTGAGGTCTGTGACATTCAATTAGTACCAAGTGGAACTGCTGGCAAACCATTTAGGAAACTGTGTATATTCTGCGGAGAAAGTGAGACTGCCATTACGTCACATGTTGCCAATACCATCCATCGTGAAATGTTCAACAATGAATGCCCATCGTTGGATGGTACGTTCACAGTCGATTGTCAGCAAAGATCGGTGCCTTCGTCATTGCTAAGGCTTGTTATGATGATACTCCATGATACCAGAATCAAGAACGAAGCAAATTATTAAGTACAGGCGACTGTCCCTCTCGTACAGCTCTTACTATATAACATTGTTCGCCATCTGAAAACAGAACAACATATACTAGACATAGTCGATATCACGAACCTCCACTGCCTCTGTTCCTTGGAGCATATCTGCATTCCAAGACTAGATCCAAGGACATCATTGACACCCATTAATATATGGGACTCTCTGTAACATATGACCATGTTCTCCGTATGTCTGCTGATCTGGCAAACTTTGCTATCAACCATATCGAATCAATAGGAGCTGTTTGTCCACAATCACTCAAGATTGGCATCTTTACAACCTCAGCGGTAGACAACTTACATGTAGATCATGATCCTACCTCAACTAGTGCGCAAACATCATTCCATGGGACTGCTATTTCCATCTTCCAGCACCCAGATGTTCACAACACCGACATTGAACAAGCCTGTGCTCCGCTTGTCAAGTCAACCTGCCAGATTGCCAAACTTCCAAATGACTACACCTTATTCCCAGCTGTTGTCGCGATCAAGAATCCACCCATTCCAGAAATAAATGGTATGAAGAAACCCGATTCTATAGCTGATCTTGTAGCGGAAACTCAGTGGTGTTAACATGTTTGTGATGTCATCAACGTGCCACAAAACCATCACAACCAAAACCACAAGGACAGAAAGTATGTATCATGGGCCGCTTACCATGTTAACCATCAAAGTGAGAATAACAGTCAAACGTCAATCAGTACAAAATGATTAAGGACATTCAATGGGCATGGCCTGTCACTCACGGGGAATACTAATATGTGGTGATGTTGGGTGGGTTTCATATCAAGATGGCATTCCACTTTATCGACATTAGTACAGGTCTACTGGTTCTTAACAATAAGAATGGTTGCCGATTATACCATTGTGGATTCAATACATACGATTGAGAAGCTGGGACAGGAATGGTGTCGCCTGATTGCCCACACGGCACCTCTTCACGAATCATAACACCATCACAAAAGCAAAATTCCCGCTTTTTGCCAGACACATGTTTAATGAGAAATCGCGAGATCAGAAACGGTTTAAATCCTTGAAACTTGATCGCACTTTATTCTCTACCGCATACATCATCTGTCAAGCACAACAAACCAACATGGCAGAATGGTTCTTCTCACATGTGAATCAGTCATATCCACCTTCCCTAGAAGCAGTGTTGAATATATAGGACCATGTCATCACAGAGTTAACCAGATGATCATCCTGGATGGTGCTGTGATTATCACCATGATCAAACCATGAACATCTGATTTATTCGATGATCGCGTCACGAAAGTCATGGAATACATCCGTAAGTAATTTAGTGGTGATGTGCTGCGAGTTGTTATGGTGTTAGCACGTAACTGGCTGGAGTACCTCTGTGAAGATGAAAACTAATCAGAGCTCTTCCATCTCATTAGTGAACGTGTTGCGAATGAAACATTTCCTGGAAAGATCATAATTACCTATGGCGAGAAAGTGTTGTTGTCTGCACCTTTAGATCTTGCAGAAATGATATTATACACATGAAGAGGTGCAGACAAAGGTATTCGTGCGTGAGTTGAAAGGAGCTTTATATGGTATGAAAAAGATTCTTCTCAGAACTGTAGATACAAATGTTGTAAGTATATGATTGTCCCAAAAGATAGGTTGTGAGGGTTTATGGTTGGCTTTTGGTACTGTCACCACATTTCGTCATCATGCAACAGCTATGGCTTAAGCACTTTGTAATAATAAATGCATGGCACTTCCTGTATTCCACGCTGCGACGCGATGTGATGGAGCATCTTCATTTGCTGGGATAGGAAAAGATCGTTGATGATGCCACAAATGCTCTATGGACACTGTATAAGATGTCAACCACAGATAATATATTGGATATTCTTTCCACAATTGAGTGATTAGTGGTGGTCATGTATGAGAGCATGGGAGCCCTGATTGTATGGTTAATAGTGAAAGGCAGATTTTATTCATCTAGTAAGGCAGAGAAATTGAAAATAAAATATTCCCCTAACACAAGGTGCACTAAATCATGCTCTAGGTTAAGCATTGATCAAAGCACCACAGCTGCCAAGTCCAGCGACTTTGGGTGGAATTGGGAGATGCCCAGTGAACAACGGACGATGAAAAGGATGACTTTTCCTCCTGCTAGTCTAGCATGCAGTCATCAAATGTGGATGCACCAAGGGATTTAGGCGACAATGCAAATGCAAGAAGACAGACTTAACATGTTCAACACTGTGCCCATGTGGTGGATGTTAATGCATCAATGCACATTTGTCAATGTTTGTACAAACATATCTTGTATGTCAACATGTGAGTCCAATAGTCAGTAGTATTAAAAGATAAGAGTTGCTGATTAGGATAGATTTATCAAAGATTTTTACAGTTGTGAATTTTTCAATGAAAGAACTGCCATCCGTTGTAGATTTATGGTTGACCACTACCCTGGATGACTAATTTGCATTCCTGGTCTAACAAGAGGCCCAAGGGGCCTGTGTCGCTCACCTGGAGCACCATAAATTTTTGTCAAAATTGTTGGTGGGTGGTTTAGCATTCTTTTAAATGAGTTTGTGGACATTTTTACAAGTGCAATATGGCGGCCAAACACACTACATTTTGATTGCCCCATGGCGCCCATGTTTTTTTGATGGATCAACTTCCCGTAAACAAATTTTAATGGCCCAAATTTCGGCCTGATCCCTTCAGCAGTTCTGGAGGACATTTCCTGAAATTGGCCGAAATCTAAAATGGCCACCAGCCAAATTGCCCGATCGGCTTCGTTTGAACAAAATGAAAGCTCTATGCCATAAGAATGCTTCCTGCCAAATATAATTCAAATCGGCCCAGTAGTTCTCGAGAAGACATTTTGAATTTCCCGTTGCTTTAGTATGGGTGCTTTTGGCGGGAAAATGATCCAAGATGGCTGCCAAACCGTTTATCCGACAATTTCAAAAATTGCAAATTTGAGATCAGAATACCCAAAAACCTAAATAAAACGAATTTCGGCCTCAAAATCCATCAAAATAAAAAAATCCAATATGACTGCCAAACACACTATATTTTGATTGGTCCACCACGGCCATGTTTTTTGACGAATCAACTTCTCTTGAACAAACCTTAATCGCCCTTAGTTGCTAATTATATATCACAAATTTCAGCCTGATCGCTTCAGCGGTTCTGGGGAAGAAGTCGTTTTTGTGAAACTAAGTCATCCAAGATGGCCGCCAAACCATTTGGTCAATCAAGTTCCCTTGAACAAACTTGATTCAGCGCTTACCCTAGATCATATTTCGTGAGTTTTGAATCGATCCCTCAAATGGTTTGGGAGAAGATTTTTAGACATTTCTAAAAATCGGCCGAAATCCAAGAAGGTCGTCGGCCAAATTGGCCGATCGGGTTCATTTGAACAAACTTGAATCTCTATGCCTTAAGGATGGCTTCATGCCAAATATAATTGAAATCGGCCAAGTAGTTCTCGAGAAGATATTTTAAATTTCCGATTGCTTTAGTATGAGCTTTTGGCAGGAAAATGATCCAAGATGGCCACCAAACCGTTTATCCGACAGTTTCGAAAGTTCCAAATTTGAGATCAGAATACCCAAAAACCTACATAAAACCAATTTCGGCCTCAAAATACATCAAATAAAAAAATCCAATATGGCCGCCAAACATGCTATATTTTGATTGGCCCACGGTGGCCATTTTTTTTGATGGATCAACCTCTCTTGAACAAAGTTTACTGGCCCTTAATCACTAATCATATCTGCCAAATTTCGGCCTGATCCCTTCAGTGGTTCTGGAAAAGCAGTTATTTTCGCTAAAACTAGGTCAACCAAGATGGCCACTTTACTATTTGACCATTTAAGTTCCCTTGAACAAATTTGGTTGAGCTCTTGCCCGAGATCATATTTCATGAGGGGTCCTTTAATCCCTCAAGCGGTTTCAGAGAAGATTTTTAGACATTTCTAAAAATCAACCAAAATCCAAGATGGCCGCCGGCCCAATTGGCCGATCGGCTTCATTTGAATAAACTTGGATTCCTATGCCCTAAGGATGCTTCCTGCCAAATATAATTGAAATTGGCCCAGCGGTTCTTGAGAAGTTGTTTAAAGGAAAAGTTGACAGATGGACGGACAGACGACGGATGACGGACACACGATGGACGGTCGCCACGACATAAGCTCACTTGGCCTTTCAGCCCAGGTGAGCTAATAATTTAAATCGGCCCAGTGGTTCTTGAGAAGAAGTCGTTTAAATAATTCCCCATTGCTTTACTATGGGCCCATTGCTTTACTATGGGAGACTATGGCGGGAAAACAAACCAAGATGGCCGCCAAACCGTTTATCCGACAGTCTCGAAAGTGGGATATTTGAACTGGCCACACTGATAAGCATATATAAAGCAATTTTCGCCATCAAAATACATCAAATACAAAAAAGCCAATATGACCAAAAACGGTAAATTTTGATTGGTTGATGGCGGCCATATTTTTTAACGAACAAACTTCCCTTGAACAAACTTGAAAGGCACTTGGTCCCTAAGCATATTTACAAAATTTCAGCTCTATCACTTCAGCGGTTCGGGAGAAGTCGTTTTTGCGAAAACTAGGTCATCCAAGATGGTCGCCAAGCTAATCGGCCAATCAGGTTGCCTTGAACAAACTTGGGTCTACTGTTGCCACAGATGATGTGCTATGAGTTTTCAATCAATTCCTCCAGGGGTTTTGGAGAAGATTTTTTAAAGTGTTTCTAAAAATCAGCCATTTTGGCCAGTGGCCATCTTGGATTTTGACCGATCTGCTTCGTTTGAACAAACTTAGATCTCTATGCCCTATGAATGCTTCCTCCAAAATATAATTGAAATTGGCCTAGTGGTTCTTGAGAAGAAGTCGTTTAAATAATTCCCCATTGCTTTACTATGGGCCCATTGCTTTACTATGGGAGCCGATGGCCGGAAAACAAACCAAGATGGCAGCCAAACCGTTTATCTGACAGTCTCGAAAGTGGCATATTTGAACTCGCCACACTGATAAGCATATATAAAGCAATTTTCGCCATCAAAATACATCAAATACAAAAAAGCCAATATGACCAACAAACGCTAAATTTTGATTGGTTGATGGCAGCCATGTTTTTTAACGTATGAACTTCCCTTGAACAAACTTGAATGTACCTTGGTCCCTAAGCATATTTACCAAATTTCAGGTCTATCCCTTCAGCGGTTCGGGAGAAGTCGTTTTCGTGAAAACTAGGTCATCCAAGATGGCCACCAGGCAAATCGTTCAATCAAGTTGCCTTGAACAAACTTGGGTCTACCATTGCACTAGATGATGTGTTATGAGTTTTGAATCAATTCCTCCAGCGGTTTCGGAGAAGATTTTTTTAAAGTGTTTCTAAAAATTGGCTATTTTGGCCGGCGGCCATCTTGGATTTTGGCCGATCGGCTTCGTTTGAACAAACTTGAATCTCTATGCCCTAGGGATCCTTCCTGCCAAATATAATTGAAATCGGCCTAGTGGTTCTTGAGAAGAAGTCGTTTAAAGAAAAAGTTGACGGACGACGGAGTGATGGACGGTCGCCACGGCATAAACTCACTTGGCCTTTCAGGCCAGGTGAGTTAATAAATGATTCTGTATCATTTCCATTTTACTTTCCTCTCTTTAATCTCAGGTCTGTATAAAAATCCAAGTCTATATCATTATTTTGAGCCAAGATATGAAGAAATCTATAAATTATAATGTAAAATGGTGGCCATTTTGGAAGACAAAATGGCTGATACGAGATAATTTGAAGATTATGTCATATTTGGATTTCTTAACCCTCAAAACATAGGCATAGACACCAGAATTAAGTTCATATCTATTATTTGCCAAGATATGAGAGATTGACAATCTGCATGGCGGCCATTTTGAAAAATGGCCACCACAACCCCCACAGGTCAAATCTGGTTGGGGCCCAATTTTGAAATAAACTGTTATGGGCCATACTAAATGTGTGCCAAATTTCATACTTGTATCACAAAGTGCACGATTCGGCTCTAGATGGGGCTTACGCCTTTGGACTATAACAGACTAACAGATAGACAGACACAGACATTCTTTGTCTTCCAATCTAATTATGTTATAGACACACTTGATTACGAAATATCAATCAGTAGGGCTCAGGTTCATGACGATTTTCACAAACTGAACCGGTTCACAATACAGATGTTCGAACCACGAACTGGTTCACAAACTTTTTTAATACACTATTGTATGCGAGAAATTACTCCCAACAGAAAATAACATTTAAAGTCAGATGGCTTTACTTGCTAAATAGTAGAAAAACACAAATGACAAGTTCGGACAACTAATGATAAAAAATAATATAAATTCATAGCCAGCTAAGTTCTATTCATGGTCATATTCGTAAATCACATTTAGAGGACATTCAGAGATTGCTTGTCTATTAGCCCTTGCACAGACAAACCCATGAAAAAGTAAATTCTTCATGATACAAAACTTACTGTTAAATATTTTGGAATTAATTTGACTGGAAGCTGTTGCTGCCTAAGGCAGCAATAGCTTCTAGTCAATTTAATTTCAAAATATTCAACAGTTTTCCTGTATGGTTTTCCTAAAAATTAGATATGGGAATTCATCGGTGAAAGCGTTAGCTTATGTATGGTTCATGAACCACACTAATCCCATGCAAACGAACCGAACCATGGTTCGTCTTCCCTTGGTTTGCGATTTTCCAAACCATGAATGTTCGTCACAGCCCTACATACCAGTCATCCATTGCCAAGTACTTCTGGGCTTCCTTCAGCGCCGAGTCCGGATCTTTAAATGGTTCCCAGTCATCTGGGTTATCTGATGTCATGAGAGATTTAGATGAACCGGATAATGGTATGGAGTCACGATGTTCTCCGCTTGCTGCGTTCGACTGGTTTGTGATTGCACTGAAAAACAAATGTGAAAGGCTCTTTAAAAATGAGGACATCATGAATGACTCAAAATAGTCCATCTTTAACTCTTAATAGTCTGACACGTTGTACAAATTGTATGTCTTTACCATTTAATAAAGTTTGTTGAATATTTTGAAACTAATATGACTTGAAGCTGTTGCTGCCATATGGCAGCAACAGCACCCATTCAAATTAGTTTCAAAATATTTAACAACTTACCAGTAGTTTACTGCAAATTGATAGTCAGGGAGCTAAGGAATGGAGCGATATCAACACGAGTGAGGTGTGTGTTTAGATTAGCCAGAGATGGGTGGGCATAGCTAAAACCGGAAAGGTCCATTTAATAATGATCACAGTATTCAACGATGATAAATTTGAGGGCTATACTTAAGAGGGATCCAGTTGTAACCAAGCTCCGCCCCCTTTTTTACACGTGCCAAAATCGATTTGAAGTGCTGAAAACTGAATTCTCAGAAATTAAATTTCTAAAATATACATGTTGAATATGGTAGTAACAGCTCCTAAGTCAAATTAGTTTCAAAAATATTCAACAGAATGTTTTATTAAATGGTAAACTCACCAAGGACACACAAATCGGATACTTTCAGTTTCACGATGGTTACCACGTCAGCTAACGAGTGACATCTTTTAATTATGACATCATATCCTTGAGTGACAGATTGTATTCCTCCATTGACTTTGGAAATAATTTTCTCATCCAATTTGAAGTGATGAAGCACATTTATGTGCGAAAAGTTGTCGGAAAAAGGTTTGTCTTATAAGATATATAGATAGTAATGTTATTATATTGTTTCTGACATAATTTGTTCATAATTTAAGTATTTAGACGTGTTGTACTGGTAGTTTGAGGTTCTGAGCTGCAACTCGATGATCAGGTGTCATGGTGAGTGCCTGAGTTTTACTGAGCTAACATTTATTAAGGTTTAGTTTAATACAGAATATTACATGAGGATCAATGTAGCAAACTTGTGCTATGAATAAACCAATCTTTCACAAACATACATTTTTTCAAGGATAATAACTCTAACAAATATGGACAAATTTCGCTGAAACACAATCACAATAGACGTCTTATCAGACATTTATTGCAAACCTATCCCTGCAAGCATGCATAATAGCTATATGTGATGATGGGTTTGTGTTCATTTTTCAACAAATGTGGTGGAAGATGTTGCTGTTGTAGACAGCAACATCGGCCACCAAAATTATTGCAAAATATCCAGCAATTTCTTTGCTATTGCTAAGTTAGTAAGGGTTACAGAGAGGCAATATTAATGCTAATATGAATAGCAGATGGATAGAAAGATGGACCAACAGATGCATAATAATTCTAATACCTCACACGCCAACCCGGCTGTTAACCCATTAATGGTCAAGCTGGCTGAAACCGGCCTCTGCAATCGTGTTGCGGAATGTTCATTTGCAGGCCAAGAACTGTTTTTGAAAATTTACTACTGAAAAAGAATGGCTCAATAACCGAGCCAGTCACTTCAGTGGTAAATTTTCAAAAATAGTTTTCCCTTGGCCTGCAAATGGACAGTCAGTAAGCGAAAAAGCAAATTTTCTTTAACAATCTTGATCATTAAATGGTTAAACAGATTGGGTGATGTGCTGAACCAATGTGTTTTAAATACATATATTTACTTTATGATTGGCCGCAAAATCTTCTGGATAGATAAATTTCAAGCTATTTAACAGAACATGTGTTCCTTTGTAAATACATGTAATATTTTGTAATTGTGTTAAAAAGTATAATTCTAGAGAAACTAGTCATATGTAATAATAGGCTCAAAATCAGCAGCAAAATGATTAATAAAAATTACTACTGGAAAAATAAAAAATTCAATTAATCCACGATTACTCAGGGCAATTCATTACAATTATTACAATATATACTAATATCTGATTGTTACAGCTACATGTTACACATGTTTACAATAATTTACAACTGAGTAGGCACACTCCAGTAACTTTATTGTTCTATTCGGCTCTCGCCACGCCGTCGATCTGCCGTCGATCTACACACACATAATAGATCAATAGCAATCAATAATTCTCTTTATTCATCTTCTCCGCTGAGTACTCATTATCGTGAAGACATCATTGCATACGGGCGAGTATCAACCACATCGAAATTAACACAGACATCCGGTTGACATCAATCATCAGGTGGAATTTTATGAATATGTTCTAGCGTGAAACAATAGAACAGGTACTTCCAGTCCAGCAGGCATGTCATGATTAATCATGATTAACCCGGTACAGATTGTAGATCTATCATCGTCACCTCCAACTTTTGTGTTAAAGCTTGGCTGTGTCCGAGATATCCATAGTCATAGATCCAGAATTTGATCTCAGAATACAGATCAGGGGCTTTACAATGTGGACCGGGACCAAAGTCTGGACATCTTTTATAGAAGACAACAAACTTGTACTAAACTTTAGCCATATCAGATCAATAACTTTTCAGATACAGGGGGGTGGGGGGGGGGGGGTTGAGTGAGAGAAGACACAAACACACACACGATCTCGAAATAAAAACAATACCATCTTCTGCTTATGAGGTGGTTGTGATAAATTAATCTTGATTGGATAACAAATTAACAATGCAACACACAGATACGTGTAGCAATTTCCAGTTTCTTAATTCATCATATCTGATAATTCCATAATGATAAGATATTTGACTCGAAATCATTTCTGTCTAGCAGCTTTGGTATTTGAGCAGGCATTGATCGTATGCGTGCGTGCATGCGTGCGTGTGTCCAAATTATGAATTACTGTAGGGGAAAAATTGTAGAATTGCTGTGCATGTATGTTAGAAATTTACAATGAATAATCTGCTTTACCAGTCAAACTATATGACCAGCCCACCAGTCATAAAATAATGGCACTATTTTATGTTTGACACTAAAACTGTACCGTAAATACCAAAAAATGAATCTCTTAACACTTTCTCCGATGTATTTCTCATTTCTCATTTTCAAGTCAACCTTACAGGAAAACTGTTGAATATTTTGCACCTAATTTGACTGGAAGCCATTGCTGCCTTAGGCAGCAATGTCTTCCAATAAATTAATTTCAAAAATGGTTCGAAATAAAGTTGTTAAAATTATATACTTTTAGAGGCTTAAGTAGTTTGGCTAGATGCAATAAAACGAAATAAATCTCAGCATATGATGATTTCATTACATATAAATTAATATAATATTTTAAGTTGGTAAATTGAATTAGAGGCACGAACGAGTCCCTAATTCAAATTCTAAACTAAACCTACGAAATTTATTTATATGGAATAAAATCAGCATACGTTAAGATTTATTTCATTTCATTACATTGAGGTACACAATTTAAGCTTCTAAAAGTATATAATTTCAACAATTTTATTTTCAAGCATTTTGGTGTGAACATGCATCTTTAACAGAATAAGTTTTATATCGTAAAGAATGTACGTTTTCAGGGATTTGTCGGTGATATGGTTAAGATCCACTGATCACTGTAGTGTAATTATTACTGTGCGTCACGATAGTTCTGCTTCTTAACCTCGGTCATATATGCCCTAATGACATCATTCATGGAGAAGGTAGATTAACACTTTTGCTACTGCAAACCACCAGATCATAATTTCAATGGACAATAACTCTGGAGCTGCTGAATATTTTGAAAACAATTAGATTGAAAGTTGTTGGTGGCATGGCCAACAAAAGCTTTCAGACAAATTGTTTTCAAAATATTCAACATATTCTGAGTTAGAGCCCATTGAAAATGTTACTAAGTCTGTTGAAATTCAACACTGGCAGACAGTAAAATATGCAGAATCATGTTTTCGAGATTGTATGTTCGCATGAGACATGGTATATATTTTGAATGCAATTTGACTGAAATTTGTTGCTCTCTTTGACAGCGACAACTTTCAGTCAAACTGGTTTCAAAATACTTAAATTACTTGTACCCATTTAAAATTAAAGCTTGGTTCTTGTCACATGTTTCCCCACTTAGGCTTGCACGATTATCCGATATTATCGAAAATCGCGATTTTTTTTTCCAGCCACACTTTTTTACAATATGATTTTGAAAAAATTGAAATATCACGAAAATTTTACTGTCGTGCCGTATTCTGCTTATTTGTCATGTGTTTGTAGCGTAGCCTTCTATTACGGCAAGCTGGTTAATTTATTTCCAAACCAACATCAAGAAGAAGCTGAAGTTCATTGTTTAAAATTGTTTTATAAGACGGACAATAATACAAAAATTTAACGCAATTTACCAGTACAATTTCTTGCCGCTGTACTGTATACCTCAAAACCATGATCGCGTGAGTGAAATTATTACCTGGGACGGTATAAATATTGTATATTTCTTAATAAGCATGGTTTATAAAATCAGAATTAATCCTAAATTTGACAATAAATCGTGTTGCGAAAATATATAAATCACATGATATTACTTGCTCTCCTGTTTTTTGGAGGTTAGAGGTGGTGCGTTCACAAATGTGATAGCTAAATGAGACGGTATACACGCTTTAGCCCGCAAGGTGAGCTATCCAAGATGTTTCTGAAGGCTATCTATTATTAGTAAATGGGTACTCGGTAAATGCGGATCAGATCTAAACATTAGATATCTATGGATCTAGAGTGCATTCCTAATATCATGTGATTTATACATTTTGACAAAGACAACAATAAATGTCAAATTTTTTGGATTAATTTTGTTGTAATAAACGATGATTATAATAGAGTGTGCAATATTTAGGTTGTCCAATGTAATAATTTCACTCCTGCAATGATGGACAGGGTATACATTAAGCCAAGGTGTAGGGTGTCAAAACTTTATAACAGGAAATTGTGTCTTATTTTCGTGTTATTAACGATCGTTCTTTAAACATCTTGGCGACTGCATTTAATGATTTTGTTGAAATTTACCAATTAGAATTCATATTCGGTTAAAACTGATAAGAAAACTCATAGAGAAGCCGATATGTCTACATAAGCCAAACCGTGCAGCCCAACTCAACCCAAGACCAATTCACCCCGTGAATTCAAATACTGTAAAATAGGCTATACGATATATCGAAATATCACGATTTTCTCACCACGATACATCGCGATTCCTCCTAGGACAATATCGTGCAGGCCTAGCCCCACCCCCATCAACAACACCCCCCTCCCCAACACCCAGCACCCTCCCCCCCTCAAACAACCACCCCGCCACACACACACACCCCCACCCACCCCAACCCATCCCCCTCATGCAAATTAAATCTCTGGATCATGAACCAGACCCACCAGAGGTCTGTGTGGCAGATGAAGCTCAGGTGATCTGAGAACTGTCACGGATGACGATAAGACATGTATGCATGAGGTCTAATATGGCTAACATTCAGTGTGATTCCATAGATATAGCGTGGTAGCTATATGCTTGCTGCATGATGGCTTATGCTATTAGAAATGTACAATGTATAATAATTTTTGTCAGTTTTTTGTATTGAATTAATATTTAATTTATAGATGAAGATGCATTGCAATAGAGGAATCCAGTTTTAGCTATGCCACGCACGTCTCTAGCAAAGCTCCACCCACACTTCAACAGTGCTGAGATCGATTGACCCCTGAACTCCCTGATTATCAATTTCCAGAAAACTATATGGGTAAGCTGTTGAATATTTGAAACTCATTTAACCGGGAGCTGTTGCCGCATTCAAATTAGTTTCAAAATATTCAACATAACGTTTATTAAATAGTAAAGACATAATTCGTACAAAACGCTTAGTCCGTCATCAATTAAGCGTTCGCGACAAACTTTATTAATCTACGTCATTCATGACATCATTTGATGATATGACGTCAGTCTACACGTCATGTAGTAGGTTATGATGTCATATGATTGATGTATAAACTGGAACGGTCCATTTCTGGTCTGTAAATGTTTACATCTCATTTCTGATATACAGTAACACCCAGTACACCCCTCTCCATACAGACCATGTTAGTATAATAACCCTAACAGTATGGCGTGCATTAACATATAATATACTTATATCTAGTCTATTAACAACATAACAGATTTAATTACATATAAATAATTAATTACACGCTTGTACTTATATCATTGTAGCAATAAACAGACAGGCAACTAACCCATCATCATGGTACTTATTCGGCCAGGTAGTTTACTCTCGATGACCCTTTCACTATGCTAATCCACATAAATTAGTAGCTGTTTCATTGTACTCAGATATCCAAAAGATCTCATCATTAATTAGAACATAGTTTAGAATGCTATAGTTGAAAATTTACGCCTAGAATGAATGGCTCGATAACCAAGCCAGTCATTCTTGTGTTAAATTTTCAGAAATAATCTCTTGGCCATTCACTAAGCAAAAATTTCAATTTGCTTGACCAGTCTTGACATATGAATGGGTTAAAAAACCTGGATGAGGTGACATGTGGCAATCACTGACCCCTACATGTTGATCATATATATAGAAGTGAATGTGGCCGCGATCGCCGCCGGTAGAGTTGTACACAAATTCTTGAGGATTTATACCAGAATGAAATGGTGACGAATTGTTGCATGTGTACTTGAGACATTTACAATGTATAATCTGCTTTCCAAGTCAAGCTCTATGACCAGCCAGCCAGTTATAAATTATTTAGGCACTATTTTATGTCTATTATTAAGATAGTACTACGAACCCAAAAGTCAATCACTAAGATCCATTAAATAGACATTAATTACTTCCATGTATTTATTACTGTGGGTCACAACAGAGGGATCAATTTCTAGCTATGCCTCGCCCATTTCTAGCTATGCCCCGCCTATTTCTAGTGGTGCCTCACCCATTTCTAGCTATGCCCCGCCTATTTCTAGTGGTGCCTCACCCATTTCTAGCTATGCCCCGCCCATTTCTAGTGGTGCCTCACCCATTTCTAGCTATGCCCCGCTTATTCCTAGTGGTGCCTCACCCATTTCTAGCTATGCCCTGCCTATTTCTAGTGGTGCCTCGCCCATTTCTAGCTATGCCCCGCCTATTTCTAGTGGTGCCTCACCCATTTCTAGCTATGCCCCGCCTATTTCTAGTGGTGCCTCGCCCTTTCTAGCTATGCCCTGCCTATTTCCAGTGCCTCGCCCATTTCTAGCTATGCTCTGCCTATTTCTAGTGGTGCCTCGCCCATTTCTAGCTATGCCCCGCCTATTTCTAGCTCTGCTCCGCCTATTTCTAGCTATGCCCCGCCTATTTCTAGCTATGCCCCACCTATTTCCAGCTATGCCACACCTATTTCTAGCTATGCCACGCCCATTTCTAGCTATGTTACGCCCATTTCTAGCTATGCCCCGCCTATTTCTAGCTATGTCACATCCATTTCTAGCTATGCCATGCCAATTTCTAGCTATGCCATGCCCATTTATAGCTATGCCTACCCATTTATAGCTATGCCACATCCATTTCTAGCCATGTTACGCCCATTTCTAGCTATGCCCAACCTTTTTCTAGCTATGCTATGCCTATTTCTAGCTTTGCCAAGTCCATTTCTAGCTATGCCAAGTCCATTTCTAGCTATGCCATGCCCATTTCTAGCTATGCGATGCCCATTTCTAGCTATGCCACACCAATTTCTAGCCATGTCATGCCCATTTCTAGCTATGCCATGCCCATTTCTAGCTATTCCCTACCATTTCTAGCTAAGCTCCACCAACTTTGTATGTATTTTGCAATCGATTTATATACATTGAAGTCTGAATCCCAGAACCCAAATTTACAGGTAATTACACATGTATGGAGCTGTTATATATTTTGAAACTAATTTGACTGGGGGCTGGCAGCAACAGTCCTCAGTTAAATTACTCACATTAGTATCAAAATATTCAACATAATGTTTATTAATTTGTAAAATCCTCAAAGACATACAATTTGTACACATTAGTGACTTTTCAATTTTCGTGACAGAACTGCGTTATTTTAATTGTAATGTCAGCTAAAATATATTTGATTATGATGTCAAATACTTGAGTGACAGACTGGATCCCTCCATTGTTGATGTGGATCATGATTGTCCAGCTTCTTACTCTTGGCTATATATGGTCTAATAACCTCCTTCATGGATAACAAAGATTAATTATATTAATTACCATAAATTATTACCATCTCAAGTATTTGATGCAGCTTTTTAGCCAAATTCACCTTTCCAGAGTCATATGACGTCATAATGAACTGCACGATGTGTAGAATGACATTATAATGAACGATGTCATGAATGACATCGATATGTACATCACGAATGCATATTTGAAGACGGTCTATGCATTGTTGTACAAATTGTTTGCTTTTACTATTTAATAAATATTCTGTTGAATATTTTGAAACTAATTTGACTGGGCACTGTTGCTGCCATAGGCAGCAACAGCACCAAGTCAAATTAGTTACAAAATATTCAACAGCTTCCATGAATAGTTTTCAGGAAATTGATAGCTAGGGCATTCGGGGATCGATCAATCCCAACAACGCGAGGTGTGGGTGGAGCTTAGCTAGTGATAGGCGGGGCATGGCTAAAAATGGAAAGGTACATTACATGTTCTATTAAGTGGAAAGGGTTTCCTATAATCGAATAGATTTTGTGTCAAAATATTTTGCTAAAAATATGAGATTCTGAGCAGAAAATTTGATTTTGGCGAGCCGGAAATCATTATATTGTGTTACAACCTAGCTTGAGTGATTAAAATCAATGGCGAATCATAAACGGACAACAAAATGAGATCATAAAACACTGTTCCATTATTAATCTCTACTGAAGAGAAATATTTTTTTCTCTGTACTGATTGCATAATTTTTGTCATACAAGCCAATAAAAACATATGCAACAGTCAATGTCAGAAGGAATCTATTAAACGTCAACACAACTGACTGTTCCATTATTAATTCTTTTAGGAAGAGAATATATTCTTCCAATTTTTATTGGATTATTTTTTCTTCGCTGTACTCTAGATTTTGATTAGATCATTCTCTATGTACAGCAGAGAATAGAAGAAATCAACCTTAAAACGCTGATTTTTCGATCAATTTTCATTTGTTGACCAGTTGGAATTATAAGGCATGTATTACTCCAAAGCTGTTTTTACATGTATTTTCACAACAAGTGTGGAATAGACTTTATTATATATCGTGAACATATGATGCAACAATTTAATTGGGCTGCTAGCTGAGTGATATGCTAACTACTTGATACCAATTTTTGAATTTTAATTTTAAAGTAACGTTTTCTCAATTTTGGTCAAATTTCGGCCTGCGTCCTTACGCGAGGGTGATCTATAGTCAAGAAATGATGCTAATTCTTTTACTCCTGACATCATGTCAGAGGCAAGATAACCCTCCAGTACTTTAATACGGTATGAGCTTTATAATAAAATTCATATAATTTTGTTGAAAAAACCCTCTGATGTTGCATCAGTTAATAATGCTCAAATAATTTTCAAGGTGATTTCAAATTCAAGGCTTTTCGAGGTGAATGTCAAAATTTAAATACTTATCAAACTCGTACAAACCATATGCATGTTGAAATTTTTATAGCGACATAGGGTAGATTAACTTTTAAATAACTTAACCCACTTGGTTGAAGTCATTAAAACAACAGGTTGCACTTTTTGATGTTTCTCCAGTTGACCGATCACAAATAATAACAGACCTGCAATAACCGAACCACTGATCATAGTGTTTACTTACGATTTAGCCTTTTTTCTTGGCGTAATTGAGCTGATAGGTTTTGTGGGTGACTTAGCTGGGCTGGTAATGTAACTGACGAGTGGAGCTGTAGGAAAGAAAATATGAAAATGAAAAGACGATCACTTGTGCAAGACCACAGTAAAAATATAAGAAAATTGAAATGTTTGCATAAACCGTTGGATGAGAAATATCAAAACACTAAAGTAATTTACATAATTTTAATACATATTCAGTTTAAATACTTTGAAACTAATTTAACTATGGCAGCAACAGATTTCGTCTCAAATTAGTTTCTTAAAATTCTGTGAAGTCAGGGTTCAAAAGGTTAGGCCATACCAATCTGATGACACACACTATTCTATCTTTTACTACAGATGTCAACAGCAAAGAAACTGGTGTACATTTTTCAACAATATTGGTGGATGATGTTGCTGTCTATGACAGCAACATCTTCCACCAAATTTGTTGAAAAATGAACACCAGTTCATCTTTCAATTTAATTTGAAAATTAAAATTTTTGACATCAGAGTGTTATGGGTTAATGAAGGACCATTTATAGAGCAGGATATATTTTTGAAAATGTACTACTAGAATGATTAGCTCAGTTAATGAACTAGTCATCCCTATAATAATTGTCTCTTCTCCTGGCCTATGAATGAATATTTCTCATTATCACTGCAAAGCCGGGCCTCGTTTGACCTTTAACCCTTTAACACTCATAGCAGCCAAAAACGGCTTCCGCACTGGGCTTGAGAAATGTCCATTTGCAGACCAAGAGAAGCCTATCTTTGAAAATGTACCACTGAATGACTGCCTCGATACACCTTTCTTGAACAAATTCAAGGGACAAAGGGTAATTGACCCTCAAAATCATTTAAATAAAATCTGAAGTTTTACATAGAGAATGTCCATTTGCAGAACAAGAGATTTTTTTTTTTAAAACCTTACCACTGAAATGACTGGTTCAGTTATTTTAGTATTTTCAGTCTGCAAATGTACATTTTTCAAAAACCGTTTTTGGCCCGCTTGATGGTTAAACACTTAAGGGGTTAAAATTTAAATTTAAATTTAAAATTTAAATATTGGCAAAACAAATTTGTTCCTTATAGAGTAACCACTAACCAGCTATATAATTATATAATATATAGAAAATATACTGTAGGAGATACGCAAAATAATTCCTCGGGTCTGCAAGCACTGCGTTCACAAGCATCATAAAGCACAATATAGCCATATCTACAAGCACGAGTTTCACAGCAGCAAGCAGGTTTGGGGTAAAATGCAATTCCATTTGAATTTAAATCCATTTTAAATAGGTATTGTTAAAATTGCATTATTTTGTATTTGAAGATATTCAAACGTGAAGTATTTGCATTTAAATACTTTCAAAATTATTTGACCCCTTGCATGGCAGCAAGCGCAGAAAACAGTCCAATTACTCATAGAACATCCACAAATTTCTGATTGCAACAATCAAAATATAAAAAAGAACACATCACTTAATCCTTTCACCGACAAATCCCGGAAAAAGGTATATTCTTTACAACATAAAACTTATTCTGTTGAATATTTTGAAAGCCACCAACAACTTTCAGTCAAATTGTTTTCATAACATCTAGCAGGTCCAGCGATATAACCCTTGGAATATGTCGTCTGCAAAGACTCTGCGGTTAGACAGAGCCTTACAGAAATTTAACGGTACGATAAGCGAACGATGTTAGCTTGCAGTGTTAGTTCGCGCAAGCTATCCATAAGTACACTGCATTAGCTTGCGCAAGCACACGATAAGCTCGCATTTGAAACATCGTGAGGTTGCATGAGCTTGCACAAACATAACATTTGCCTACCCGCGTGCTCCCACAACCTTCAGTGTGCACTGCCGCAACCTCGCGCACGCTTAAGCGCGTGCTCCCGCAACCTCGCGCACACTTAACCGAGAGCTCTGTGCGCTTGACCGTGTGCTCCCACAACCTCGCGCACGCTTAACCGCATGCTCCTGCAACTACACACATGCTTGACCGCAACCTCGCGCACGCTTAACCGTGCGCTCCCGCAACCACATGCACGAGCAACCTCACACACGTTTAACCGTACGCTCCTGCAACCACACGCATGCTTAACCGCGCGCTCCTGCAACCTCACACCCGCTTAAACGCAAACTCCCGCAACCTCGCCCACGCTTAACCTTAATTAGATAGTAATCTTCTTGACAGGCTCCAAGTGAGCTAACAATAGATATGAAATATATAATTTCAGCAATGCATTAATGCTGTACAATACCATGTTTGATATGTTTGCTATTAATGGCCATAACGACCAAAACCAGCCTCTGCTATGGTCTTGTGGAATGCCCATTGACAGGCCAATGGAATACATTTTTTGAAAATTTACAACTGGAATGTTACTGGCTCGATAACCCAGCCAGTCATTCATCCCAGTGATAAATCTTTAAAAATTGTGTTCTTGGCTTGTAAAGGTACATTCAATCAGCAGGTATTTACATTTTCTTGACCAAATATAACCAATAAATGGTTAACCAGCGATTGTTAACATACTACATGCATGTATTAATATAAGGCCAGAGTGGTCACTGCATTACTATAGAGTATAGAGCTTAAGATGTTGTACCAAAACTGGTATCTGTCAATAAATTGCAGCAAATCAACACGATACATACCTCCCAAGACAGCTATTTCCATTTTAAGGTTACTATAGTGTTAAGCATTCTATTTAACAGCTTTGTCAGACTTTTCAAAATAGTAAATTCTGTATCCATAACTCATAACCCATGCATATATATGTTATATAACATGCATGCATGTACGCAAACATGTGAAGAAGTAACACGGCAAGCCTTCATTCAATACTTCTTGATTGAATTACGTTTCCACTGTTAAAAGCTCATCAACATCTGTACATTGATTTCTGATATGTATTTAGGCTCAAGCTGAACACGTTCAAACTATTCTTAATTAATTTTAATCCTCTAATAATCAAGAAAATGCAAATATTTTACTTAAAGCCATATCCTTTTACAGTCCAAGAAAAGACTATTTTCTAAATTTACCACAAGTAAAGCAGCCACAGCTTTGAGCAGCACCGTTTCCAAAATTCTAACCCTTTCTTAAAGTCTGTATATTTGAGAGAATATCTGATGAATAATCACCCATATTTTCTTCCTATATGAAGAATAATATGTAATCTCTGATACAGGGCCTAACTGTTTAACCCTTGCCACTCTGATGTCAACATTCTATCTTTTTACTGTGCCAGTAGCAAAGAAACTGGTGTACATTTTTAAACAACTTTGGTGAACGATGTTGCTGTCTACGACAGCACCATCTTCCACCAAATTTATTTTAACAGTTTTCAGGATCTATTTTACGATATCTCCAAGCAGTAGCCCTTGCAAAATTTTCAGCAAAAAGAGAAAAATGTCAAATTAGTGCGATCATTAAATTTGACATACAAGAGTCAGAAAGAGAACCTTTCAATTTCCTAAGCTTTTTAATAAACTAAAAATGATTTACTTAAACTAAATTACCTTCCCCGTACATTCAAACCAGTGCGTATGAACGCTGATGTATAATACCTGGCTGCTCTACAGTCATCCTATCATTATTAACAGTCTGTCCGCTGAATTTCTGCAGAGACTACATTTTCCATGGGTTTAACTCTGGATATGTTGAGTTTGATTTACTAAGCCACCAACAAGTTTCAGTCAAATTGTTTTCAAAATATCCAGCAGGTCCAGAGTTAGTTATCGCCTATTAAAAGTTTTATCTGGTGACTAATGCCGTCATCAGATGGTTAACGTCTAAATATCTACAAATACCCCTTTAACCCTCATATCAGCCAAAAACAGCTTCAGCAGTGGTCTTGAGAACTGTCCATTTGCAGACCAAAAAAAGACTATTTTTTTAAATTTACAACTGGAATGGCTGGCTCGATAACCAAGCCAGTCATTTCAGTGCTAAATTTTCATAAAATAGTCTTCTCTTGGTCTGTAAATGGACATTTTCTATGAGAAAATTGAAATTTTTTGGAACAAATTTGAGGGATAAAGGGTTAAACAACACTGGTTATATAAACCTTATTTGGGCAGTAAAAATACGTCCAGCCCTTCAAAGAACTCAACAACTACACATGACATAATAATTAACAATATTAATAAAATATTCATAGTGATCAATTACATGACTGTTAACCCGTTAAACCGCAAATTCGTTTAAGAAAATTTAATTTTTCTTATTGAAAATGTCCATTTGCAGATCAAAATGACTATTTTTGAAAATTTTACCACCGGAATAACTGGCTGGAATATCGAGCCAGTCATTCCAGTGGTAAATTTTCAAAAATAGTCTTTTCGTGGTTTGCTAAATGAGCATTTTCCAAAACAACTGCAGAAGCTATTTTTGGCAGGTTTCAATGTTAGTGTTAATTAATCATCTTGCGCTACACGGGTAACATTACACTCTTATCACACCTGATGAACCAATTAACCCTTTCACCGACAAATCCCTGAAAAAGTAAATTAATCATCACATAAAACTTATTCTGTTGAATATTTTGAAATTAATTTGACTGTAAGCCGTTGCTGCCTAAGGCAGCAACGGCTTCCAGCCAAACTGATTTCAAAATATTCAACAGATTTCCTTTACAATTGACTGAAAAATGTGACATCGGTGATTCATTGGTGAAAGGGTTAACCCTCTTCCTGACATAAAAAATATTCTGTTGAATAATTTGAATATAATTTTACCGGGAGTGATTTGCCGCCTGGCTGATAAACCAGCACCAGCTCACAGTTGATTAACGATATATTGGTCAAGATTTGCGACACAAATTAAACATTTGCTCAGTAAATTCCATTTGCATCCAACAGCACTTTTTTTTTTTTTAATTACCAGTGGAATGAGTGATTCGTTTATTGATTCAGTTATTCCACATAGTAAATTTTCAAAAAGTCTTATCTTGACCAGTAAATGGATATTTCTCAAGGCAATTCTGCTGGTTTTGGCTGGTTTGACCATTACCTCTTTAATGGTCAAGCCGGCCAAAACCGGCCTCTTCACTGGGTTTGAAAAAAGTCCATTTGCAAACCAAGAGAATACTATTTTTGAATTTTACCAAAAGCTTGATGGGCTACAGGAATTCCAAACATTTTCACTGTGGAAATTATATAGTTACATGTAACTGATTTAGCGATTTTATGGGTATGATATATATCGCGATTCCCTAAGAGATATTCACATTTTATAATATGATAACTGATAAGTTAAAGTAAATCGGAAAATAGTGAGCAATTTACGTTTACATGTTTAACATTTCGAAAATTTTTTTACGGCAGCAAGATCTTACAATCAAAGTAATTTCAAACTATACAACATTTTGATGTTGGATTTCAATGACACGTAGTTACCAATTGATGTGTGTGCGTATCCTGAACCACACCACTCACCAAATCCAACATTGGAACATATATATATATATATGTCACAATTTTATCCCCACTATATATTAATCTCAAGAGCAACATCGTGCACCCTGAGACTGATGACGTTCATTCAAAGAACTTTTCCGTAAACAGTTTCCAAAAATACAGTTTATCCTTCCTAATACACTATTATTAAAATCACTCAGGATCTTTCTTCTTCTTTCTTTCCTTCATTCTTATTCTCAGCTAAAAACTGTGCACTGCATCTCCTCGTACAGTTTTCATCCGATCAACTCCAAACTTGGTCAACTTCTGCTAACCAGCCCGGGCTGAGTAGACTTGAGTGCTTGTGCTTTTATTTTGGATATAACCAAGGGTTTTCGAGGTTCCAACTTTTCTGTGGGCAAAAAGGTCCCATAAGAAATGTATTGATATTTGAAATGCAACAACGCCTAGCATTTTGATCGGATCACTACCATACCTCGTCAGGATATTAACATTGGTAATTGGTATCGGAGTTTCTTAAAAATTAATTTTCAAAATGGCTGCCAGGTCCCGCATTTTGGTAAAAAATACCAATTTTCGTTCTTTGGCATAAAACTTGGTCAACTTCTAGATCCTATATTTACTTGATCAATTTCAAAGTGGCCCAATCCAGGTTTTTTTATAAATCAGCTTTTCGATGGCCAATGTAAACCTATGGGAATTTCATCTATGGGACTTTGAACTGCGACTACGCCTAGAGTTTTTATCGGATCAGCATGAGATATTTTCACTGATTATATAAGAAGAGGGTTTATAATACTCCTTAACGCTTAGCACACTGATGTCAATATTCCATCTTTTACTGCGTCAATATCACAGAAACAGGTGTACATTTTTCAACAATTTTAGTGGAAGATGTTGCTGTCTACGACAGCACCATCTTCCACCAAATTTATTGAAAAATGCACACCGGCTCGTCTTTTAATTTAATTTGAAAATTTAGTTTTGACACCAGAATGGTATGGGCTAATGGCCGGACATCGCAGATTTATAGTTTCTTCACTAAATGTGTTCTAGTTTCAAATTCAATTTCCTGGAATTATATCGTTTGGTGTTATGGCTAATAAATGGTTAATAATTATACCCATGTAATAATGAGAAAATATGATTGAGGCGTGAAATATCGCCTGTTTAGTACATGACATCCGCAGACTGTGTCGATGATTGCGTAAATGTGGACACGCTATACGACAGCCATAAATGCATTACAACCACTTAACCCTTTAACACTCATATCAGACAAAAAACAGCTTCTGCAGTGGTATTGAGAAATTCTCCATTTGCAGACCAAGAGAAGACTATTTTTTAAAATTGACAACTGGAATAACTAGCTCGATAACCGAGCCAGTCATTCCAGTGATAAATTTTCAAAAATAATCTTCTCTTGGTCTGCAAATGGACAATTTATATGAGAAAATTGAAATTTTCTTGAACAAATTCGAGGACTAAAGCGTTAATCAGACAAATTTACGACACGCTAATATTAAATTCTGATGAATGCAGAGAAGGTATAGTGCACACGCACATATAAAGTCAACCCCTGGAAGCACGGTAATAAAAAACAAACAGCGCACATGTGCGTGTGCGTATTGTCTATGTGCATGTGCATGTAATGCTTGCATGGTGCATTAACAGGAAGATGAATCTGTACGCTCATAATGTACACATTAACATGCATCATATGCACACATTCATGTACGTGTGGACGGTGAACAGAAATGCATGCGCATGCATGTGTTTGAACAAAAACATACACTACGTGAAGAGTATGCACTTTCAAGCGACACACATCAAAACAATATTAAATGATCCTTTCCAGTGTTAGATATGCCCCACCCATCTCTAGCTAAGTTCCACCCACACCTCGCAAGTGTTGAGATCGATTGATCCCTGAACTCCCTGACTATCATTTTCCATAAAGACTATACAGGTAAGCTGTTGAATATTTTGAAACTAATTTGACTGGGTGCTGTTGCTGCCTATGGCAGCAACAGTACCCAGTCAAATTCGTTTCAAAGTAATCAACATCATGTTTATTAAGTAGTAAAGACATGCAATTCGTACATCACTGCTTAGCTCGTCACCAATTATGCGTTCGTGCCGCACTCGTCTATGTCATTCATGACATAGTTGATTATAATGTCATCCTACACATCACATAGCTGATTATGACATCATATGATGGATGGATAAACTGGAAAGGTCCATTAATTAATGCTTTCATTCCCAAAACCCCAATTTCAAAGCAACCACATGCATGTACAGCTAACCTGTTGGATACTTTGAAACTAATTTGAGTGGAAGCTGTTGCTGCCTGCAGGCAGGCAGCAACAGCTTCAAATCAAATTAATTTCAGAGTATCCAACAACATATTCTTTCTACCGGTACCATGAAAAATCTATATTTCGTATTCGCTAATTAATCCATCCTCAAGATAAAATGGCTGAAGAAGTAGATCGGTAATCTACAACAAAATACTTTTTCACTTCCAGATCGAAATACATATTTTTGAAAACCTAGCACCGAGATTAGTGGCCCAGTACATGTGCTAGAATCACCCAGTGCTAAGTTTTCAAGCAATATTCTTTCTCTCAATAAACAAGACAGCTTCACGAGACTGCTGAGTTACCTCCCTTAGTCAATCTGAGTGAGCAAGAGCGAGTGAAACTAGAATCAAAAACATTAAAACTTCCATTCATCAAGTTCATGTACTCACATCCTTCCTCATCACTGAACATCGGAGATGGCTCATAGCTGCCATTGCTAGCGCTGCTGCAGGTGAAACTCTGTTCGGAGCTAGGAGGCAGTGAGGACGATGTACACGGGGTGATGGACGTGAGATTAGTCGTAGAGGTGACACGTGATTTAGGGTACGACAAGTTATTAGTAATAGTAGTAGTGGTAGTGATAGGCTGGTCAGAGTTAGAAGACACGCTTGCTTGATCGAGGTTATCAAAGCGTGAAGAGGAAATAGTAGAAATAGCGAGTGACTTGTTTGCTTGTCGTTGTTTAGAAGCACTCTCAAGCGCAGGCACAGCAGAACTATAGTTTGTTTTAATGGCATTGTGAAAGCAAGTAGGCACAGCACCGGATAGTGAAGCATTCGCGCTAGTGACAATCTTGTCTGGGGAAAGCGGCGACGGTGTTACGCTATCATTACCACCTGTAGCGGGAGGAGGCGGAGGACCATCAGTAGCGGGCTCCGGCTGACTAAGATGTTTGAGCTTTTCCTGTTGCCGTTCACGCTCTCGTTGTATCTTGTTGCTTTGTTCTTGTACCTCCTGTTCCGTTTCTTCATACTGATGAAGACCGTTTGTACGTTTCTGAAGAGAGACTTCTTCCTGACGTTGTTGCTTCTTGATGGCGATTCGTTCTCTCGTTGTCTTAGAGACTGACAGATTTGAACCATCCTGTAATTTAAACAGATAGCGATATTACAATTATATAAAATTTGAAGCCTGTTAGATAATGCTACAGGTTACTTCAGAAATAAGGTTAAACAATGTCATGTTCTCAGCTTCTGGGAATAAAACAGAACAGAAACAAAACTAAAGAGTTTTTGTTTTATTTCGCTCTGTTTTTGACATTGCAGTGTGGTAAGAATTAAATAAGAACCTGAGCATCTGTCTTAGCGTTAGATTAGTTCAAATGTCTGTCTGCTAGGTTTTTGCGGACAACATATTCCAAGGGTTATATCTCTACATCTGCTAAATATTTTGACAACAATCTGACTGAGAGTTGTTGGTGGCTAAGCCACCAACAACTTTCAGTCAAATTGTTGTCAAAATATTCAGCAAGTTATTTTTTGCTCATTAAAATTATTGTTTGGTAGCTAGCTACAGCGAGACAGTTGCATGAAAACTGAGTAGCAAACTAGTGACTACATACCACTGAGGACATTGAATGTTCTTTCTAAATAGCCAATCATATTTCTAGTTCTCACTAAATTATGGAAAAGCTTTTAACCCTTTCATGGTCAAATTTTATCCAAAAGATTTAAATATTTTCTTATTGAATGTCCATTTACAGGCCAAACGAATACAATTTTTGAAAATCTATCACTGTAATGACTGGCTCGGTTAGCGAGCCAGTCATTCCAATGGTAAATTTTCAAAAATTGTATTTGCTTAGCCGATAAGTGGACATTCCGCAGGACCATAGCAGAAGCCGGTTTTGGTCGGTATGATCATTAAAGGATTAAATGTTACTTATATTTTATTGCCAGTTTTTGTTAACTTAGTGGATGAGGAGGCAGTTACGCTCAGGCGGTAACGAGCAGAGATGTGAAACCGGCGACCCTGGGATCGCGTCTCTGTTCGGCCAACTGACGATCGCTGGAAACATAGGCAATCTCCTAAGACTCATCATTGCCTCTCTCCACCCAGCTGGAGTATAAATGGGTACCAGCGTAAAAACTGGGGAAGTTACCAAGAATAGACTGAAATAAAATCAGCCTAGAATGACATGAATGGTACCTGGAATCAGGGGCTCGATAGACGCCAACCAAACCAATAACTTCTTCTTAAGTCTAAGTGACAGGAGATTTTTCTTGGCATAATGGGTAACACAAAACAAAAATTAAAATAATTGATATTGATGTCCAACTTTCCGATTCTACCCCCAATAACAAGAGGCCCAGGGCCTGTGACGCTCATCTGCACCATTAGCTTTTGAAGCATTTAAATATACACAATTCTTTAAATTAAACAAGATGGCCACTGGAAAAATTGAGCAATCAAAATTCTGAATGAAAGTTATGGAGCTTATCACCATAGAATACATTTAACCAAATTTGGTTGAAATATGTCAAGCAGCTATGGAGGAGTAGCATTGACCATTTCCGGTAAATTTTTCACAAAATCTAAGATTTTCACCCAAAAAATCGATCAATCAAAATTCTGAAGAGGTTCTAGAGCTTATCACCATAGAATCGATCTAGTCTAATTCGGTTGAAATATGTCAAGCAGCAATGGAGGAGTAGCATTTTGACCATTTCCGGTAGATTTTTCATAAAATCTAAGATTTTCACCCAGAAAATTGATCAATCAAAATTCTGAATACATGTTCTAGAGCTTACCACCATAGAATCCATCTAGCCAAATATGGTTGAAATATGTCAAGCAGCTAAGGAGGCGTAGCATTTTTACCATTTCTGGTATTTTTTTAATAAAATCTAAGATTTTCACCCCAAAAATTGATCAATCAAAATTCTACAAAAAGAGTATGGAGGGTACCACTATAGGATCCTTTCAGCCAAATTTGGTTGAAATCGGTCAAACCGTTAAGAAGAAGCGATTTGACGGACGAATGACGGACGGACAGACGGATGGATGGACAACGGATGGCCGCCATGGCTTAAGCTCGCGTGGCCTTTCAGGACAGGTGAGCTAATAATGGTAGATCTTCAAAAAGTCTATATTAATTCAAGTAGATCACTAGTCTAGAAATTGTGGAATTTCATGATGCATTTTCACAAATACATGCTTTCTCACACAACACGGATGTATTTTTGACAAGAACAAAATTGTATGCTGTTAACAGGTTTCTGATACAGCTGTCAGACATTTTCATCCAAGAACATTTCAAGGACTTTCATGACAGCAATTTCAAATTTTTCAAGGGCCTAATTGCCCGCCTAATACTAGACCTGACAATGAACATGGGGTGGGAAATGAAGGGGAGGGATGGGATGGGTAAATTGACTGACAATACAACCTACAAGGGGAGAGTCTGGTAATGCAAACATGTTTTAATATTACATAATTAGATGCGCTGAGAAGGCAATTCCGTTATATTGACTGACGATTCGTGACAACACGTTTGTACTCAATGAAAATAATTTGGGCTGAAATGTTAAATTCAAGGCCTTTTCTTCAGACATTAAATCAATTTTCACTTACTTTTCAAGGGAATTTTCAAATTCAAGACTTTTCAAAGCCATTCCCAAAATTCAAGTATTTTTCAAGCTTGTATGAACCCTGTGTTAACCCTTACCATTCTGATGTCAATATTCTATCTTTTACCGTGTAAATAGCAAAGAAACTGGTGTACATGCATTTTTCAACAATTTTGGTGGACGATGTTGCTGTCTATGACAGCAACATCTTCCACCAAATTAGTTGAAAAATGAACACCAGATCATCTTTTAATTTAATTTCAAAATTTTAAATTTTGACATCATAGTGGTAAGGGTTAAATGAACGATTTAAATGTAGATGAAAATGTAACATTTACTTGTTTTATTAAGTTTATAGCGTGTGAAACTGCAAACCTAGAACTTATATGCAATTACACAAACTATCCTTTCAGAATTTACGATTATTGCATTTTAAGTGATAATTATATATTATTAAACATTTGTTTTGTTTGGCGTTGCTTCATATATGTGTGCCACAAATAAGGTGGGAGCTTACTCATGACCCCTTACATTTTACACAACCCCCGCCCTAAACTGAGCAATCCATTTCAACTTATTCCCCACCCGTCTTTATCTAAACTCCTCCTACCATTTACACATATTATGATCGAATTTATATACGGTACTTTGAATCCTGAATCCTCAGAATTGCATTTTCAAGGTAACTATAGATATAAGCAGTTAAATTTTTTGAAACTAATTTGACCGGGTGCTGTTGCTCGCCCCCAGTCAAATTAGTTTCAAAATATCCAACAGCATGATTATTAAATAATAAACCCATCAAAGAGATATACACTTGACAGACTTTTAACGCTTCAATGACTAAATTTGTTGAAAAACCTAAAATAATTACTTATTGAATGGTCATTTGCAGGTCAAGGGAAAAATATTTTTGAAAATTTACCACTGGAATGACTGGCTCGGTTATCGAGCCAGTCATTCCAGTGGTAAATTTTCAAAAATAGTCTTCTCATTGGCCTGCAAAAGGACATTCCCCATGACCAGTGCAGAGGCCGGTTTTGGCCGGCTTCATCCTAACAGGGTTAAATGTTCATAATGAAGCAGCTAGATAATTATATACGTTATTTATCATACATTTTGATTGTGAAGTCAAATAGAGACCTATTTTACCTGTCTGCCTGCTGAATTTTTGTAGACTACATTTTCCATGAGGTTTAAATCGGGATGTATGCCAAATATTTTGAAAACAATTTGACTAAATTTAGCTAAACCACGAACACCATTCAGGCAAATTGTTTTCAAAATACTCAGCATGTCCAGAGTTATTCCCCATTGAAATTATTGTCCGGTGGCTTGTAGCAGTCCGACAGTTAAATATAATAACCTTTACCACCCTGATGTCAAAATGTTAAATTTTCAAATTAAAGTTCTAGATGAGCTGGTGTTCATTTAAAAAAAAATTTGGTGGAAGATGTTGCAACATCGTCCACCAAAATTGTTTACAAATGTACACCAGTTTCTTTGCTATTGACAATTGTAAAAGATAGAATATTGACATCAGTGTCAAGGGTCAAGGAGCAGAATTGGTCCAAAAAATCTCAATCTTGGGTTAGAGAATGTCCATTTGCAGGCCAAGAAGATATTTTTACAATTTTGCCATTGGAATGACTGGCTCGGTTATCTTAGTCCTCTCTTGACATGCAAATAGACATTCCTCAAGACCACGTCAGATACCGATTTGGGCTGACCCAGGTGGTCTTTGGGGTGATAGAGATTGGATACACATCCCGCTCTATATTTATGCAAGGATCCAATGCTTTCATCCTACATACAGTAAACACGATGAATTATTATCACCGTATTAATATTCGAAATCATATTCAGAAAACAAACAAAGTATTCCAATAAAAGAGAATTAATTATCGCCGTGTTAAAAATCCACATATCAAAATTACAGGTTTGTTTATTAACGGCAGGTTATTAAATAAAACGCTGCAGCGATGCAACTATTTAAATAGGTACGCCTCCGTATTTACACAACAAATTATGCTTGGTTAGTAATGAGACATACTACAGTCTAGTGATTCGGAGAACTGGCTCGACAGATTGAATAATAATATACATGAATATGAGTGCATGATATATGGTTTCTCACCCACCGGGTGTACGGGTTACCAGTTTGCATGATTAATACCAACTGGGTCCGTGGTGTATAGTTGGTGGATCCAGAAAGATTTGCGGTCCTTGCCTGAAGTGGTGGCGCAGGATCATGACGAAGAACCCTCTATAACCCTGTAGTTTGTGTCATGTTCAGAGAAGTTAAAATGTTGTGCGACCGGTGTGTCTGTGTGATTTTTAACCTCCCTGAAGTGTTTCTTTACTGCATATCTCGAATTCGCTTTTAGTTTTTCCTGAATATTGTTTTATTGCATGTAGTGTAAGTGAGGCGCTTAATAATACTACATTTCGTGTGGTGATGTATGCTCTGAGGTGGCCTCAATAGGATCGATGGTTATGTGAGTGTGCTCTGGAAGGTTTTTCCTTTTTTTTCATTTGACTGCACAATGTACATGATATATATCTTGGTTCATTAGGTTGTAAAACTTTCCTCTAATGGCCTTTAATTCATAAGGACACAATCAGAAATCATGGATTTATGACGCAATGGAGGAATCCAGTTTATCAATCAATCATATGATGTCATAATCAACATCACGATTGTAGGATGCGGTCATAATCAATTATGCCATGATTGACACGATTTAGTCTGTCACAATTGTTTAACCCTTACCACTCTGGTGTCCAAATTTTTAATTTTCTAACTAAATTAAAAGATGAACTGGTGTTCATTTTTCAACAAATTTGGTGGAAAATGGTGCTGTCATAGACAGCAACATCGTCCACCAAAATTGTTTAAAAATGTACACCAGTTTCTTTGCTCCTGACACATTAGAAAGACAGAATATTGACATCAGAGTGGTACCGGTACTTAGGGTTAATAGTCTATCAAGTTGTACAAACTGTACATTTTTACTATTTAATAAACATTCTGTTGAATATGTTAAAACTAATTTGACTGGGCGCTGTTGCTGCCATTTTAACAAGGCAGCATTTCAAGTGCCCAGTTAATATTAGTTTAGTTTCAAAATATTCAGCGTATGTGCATAGTTTGCTGGAAATTGATATTCAGAAAGGGCAGGGATCGATCATTCCCAAAATGGGCAAAGCGTGAGTGGAGCTTAGCTAGAGATGGGCAGGGCATAGATAAAACTAGATTCCTCCAGTAACGCATACACATTCAGGTTGCAAATGACGGGATCCGACACGAATGGAGCAAATGTTTGTCAGCATAACCATGCCATATGAATCTTATGTCATTGATAAATTTACAATTTAATAAACATAAGTGAAGTTCTCGGATTATTATCAATAAATTCTGCATACATTTTATGCTGAAATTTATGCCCAGATTAAATCAGAATTAAGCTCCTGTAAATTTAAATATATATCCAAGCAGGACATGTAAGTTGCAAGTTTATTGCAATAGATCGACATATAATGTGAGCATGTGTGTGCGTGCGTGCGTGTCCTTCGGGATAGCAGTTATTAGTCCAAACGAAAGAATCATGACCGGGTGGGAAGTTGCCTTTCGGGTCCCAAGGTCAAGGTCATCCACAAGGGAGTGTTGGCAGGAAAGACCCGGATAATTCCCTGAAATATCTGTTACTATATAGTATGGAGTTATTTATGGCTCTCAGGTGAGTTAATGCCACATGTATATGTTTGTTTTAAGTAAATGGATCGATTTTAAAAGTTCATAAAAGTTAAGTACTCTGTTTGTCCTCTTGTCCTGAATTTTTGTATCATTTCATAAACGCTATCTCAGTCATATAAGGTGACTGTCCTTAAGCTTGCCTATCTCGTAAATCACCATCGCATACCACTCGTGTTGTGCTGACCGATATTTTATTCATTTCTTATACGCTGTGGTATTTTATTCAATACTTATACACTGTAGAAGATCCTTATGTTTATTTAATAAATTTATCATGACTTTTCTTATTTACTGCATGTTATATTTAGATGAACATTTGCTACTTGTTCACACGATTAAAGATATACCAATATATTCATTCGGAGATAATTCCACGAATTTCCTATTTATAACAAGTATGTGGAACTTAGATAATAAAATAGAACCTGCTAAAGGCAATAACACTAATAAGTTATATAAGACTGAAGTAACTGAGCATACGCCTACAGACATAAAAGCCTCTAACCACTTGGATTACCCATAAAACATCAACTCCTGGGGGTGCATGCAAGCTTATTACAAAGACATGTCATATTTGTGAAATGACTGTGGGCACAGTTGCTTTAGCACTTAACCCTCGAATTTGTTCCCAAAAAATATTTTAATTTGCTCATAGAATTAAATGCCCATTTTCAGACCAAGAGAAGACTTTTTGAAATTTACCGCTGGAATGACTGGCTCAGTTATCGAGCCAGTCATTCCAGTGGTAAATTTTCAAAAATAGTCTTCTCTTGGTCTGCAAATGGGCATTTCTGACGACCACTGTAGAAGCTGTTTTTGGCTGATATGAGTGTTAAGGGGGTAAGCAGTTCTCCAGGCAGTGAATGGCTTACGGTCTCACCATCTGCCCATATACATTTATGTAGTACAAATTTGGTTGGTTAGTCATGGTAGTGTGACAACATGGGTGAAGAATGACTACCCCCAAGGAGGATAGTGATCTGGACTGCAAAACTATGTCCATGACATGAATAGCCATATTTATACAAGATGCAACGTTAATATTAATACCAAATATATATGACTTGAAATTTAAAGAAATTAACCAAAGCGATTACGAGATTACCTAACCTGTATAATGACATGCTGATATCACAAGACTATAATTCTGCTTAACAGTGTCACTCATTATAGAAAATAAACGCTGTTATATATTTTGGAATCAATGATGGTGAAAGGACACCATTAGCTTCCAGCAACATTGTTTCGAAAATGAACACCACTCTTCATATGACAGGCGTTGGAATGTAGGCACGCAAAATTTAATGACACCAGCGATTTACTATACCCAGCCACAGCAGTCATAGCAACAGCAAGCCAGACGAGAAAATGGATCTGACAGCAATGAACAAAGGCATTAAGAATTCACGGGAAAATTCTTGCTTTTTAATACACGCCCACATGGACACTGTTGTTACGAGTTCAAATCAATTGTAAACAGCGCTATTTGACATCTAAAATTCATGCTGTCGCTGTTATAATTATAATATTTCAAGAACGTTTAACTAAAGACAATTTATAAATCATTAGATTCATTTCAGAATTGTGAACCAACCCTTAAATATTAACCCTTACCACACTGATGTACATATTCTATCTTTTACTGTGTCAATAGCAAAGAATGTGGAAAGTGAAGATCACACCAAACTACGCCAGGAACGCAATAACATTCTGCGCCACATTAGCGAACGCTTAAAAGATCTTGTTATCCAACAAGCAGACGCCCTATCAGATGAAATCACTGCCATGGATGACTGCCACAAAATGTTTCGGGCAGCCCGAGCCCTGAGAGTTGCTGACTACACACCACCACTAACTGAACACAACTCTGAAGGACACATTATCGGGACTGACCAGGGCAAAGCCGAAGCAATTCGAGAATGGTTCAAGGAACAGTTCACTGACCATGATGATGATGATGAGCCCTTGCACCCATTCTCAGGAGACCCCAGGCCATTACTAACACCAATTAATACAGCAGAGGTTGAGAAGGCACTTAAAGCCCTGAAAAATGGACGTGCATCTGGACCTGATGGCATAAGCAATGAACTATTCAAATATGCAAGTGACATTATCTCAAAACTGATCACGCACATAATCAATTCAGCTTTTATGCACCACCTTCCCATCGGCGCTGTAGGCCAAGGCATCCTTATCGCGCTACCAAAGCCCAAGAAGCCACCTGCCCCCCCCAACCCAATCTGCGACCCATTATCATGTCAGTGGCTTCAAACGTGGACGCAGCTGTGCAGACATTGTATGGGCTCAATGCATGCTTGTGTCGGTAGTCATGTCCAAACACTGGGATTTCCACAAAATGGGCATCGACATGTCACGAGCCTTCAACACAATTAAACGCTCAAAGATCCTAGATGTACTATGCCAGGCCAGTTGCAATGAAGATGAGCTACGACTAGTGAGACTACTGCTTGTAGACACCAAGCTGAGAGTACGAGTCAAGTCAGTGAAGTCTGTAGAGTTTGAGACATCAATCGGCTCCCCACAGCGAGATGGTCTATCCCGTGCTCTTCACCTGTTACCTGGCTGCTGCATTGAAATCCGTGTGGGAAAGCTCCCCAAGACCAAACCCCTTGGTGTCAATACTGGGCCTGCCGCTAGAGATGGAATATGCCGACAATGTGGACTTTATAGATGAGGAAAAGAAACGCTTGACGAACTTCTCCCAATTGCTGCAAGCAAACTAAAAATTGAGAATCTCTTTATGAATGAATCCAAAACAGAGTTCACCCACATATACCTATCTACAAAGCATGAAACTAAAGAAAATGATGACCCACTCCATGGCAGCGAACCATGGAGGAAAAGTAAAATCCTGGGCTCACTGCTTTGCAGCACTGCTGACATTGTCGCATGCTCCATCATGGGGAACATAGCTTTTCAGTCCTTCTGGAAGCTATGGATTCGTAGGTCAAAGATGCCCTTGGTAAAAAGACTACGTTTATACAATTCAACCTGCGTATCCTTGATGATGTATAACTGTAACAGCTGGGCAGCTCCAAAGGCAGCTCTAGACAAACTTACCCAGGCCAAAAAAAGCTTGGATATTCATGAATATCCAAGTTCTGTGAAGCTTGAATAAACCAGCTAATCCCAGCTAATCCAAGCTTTTAATAACTTGGAAAAGCTTGGATTAGCTTGCTGATATTCGCCACATAAAATTCAAGATAATTCAAGAAAATCCAAGAAAGGCCTAGTTAAACTAAAATCCAAGAAAATTCCAGATAGCTTGAACATTCAAGATAATCCAAGCTAGCTTGCCGGTATTGGCCACTTAAAATGCAAGAATATTCCAGCTAGCTTGAACATTCAAGAAAATCCAAGCTAGCTTGAACGTTCAAGAAAATCCAAGCCTGTTTGAACGTTCAAGAAAATCCCACTTAGCTTGGACTTTATTCCAGAAAGTCCCAGCTATCTAGAACTTCAAGAAAATCCCAGCTAATCCCAACTTTTGAAATAGGTTAGCCATTGACATAAAATGTATGCATGTACACATAAATGCTGCCACACAGATTATATATAAATATATATGCTTAAAAACCAAAATCACCTTCATTGGAGTTGAGTTACTCAATAACAAATACAATTTCAGCCAGACATTAGCAATATATGAGTCTGTAATTCTTATAGACATAGATTGTTAATGTGCCACATTATTTAGAAAGGCATCATCACTGCATTAATTACATAGAACTGAAAAAGCTATACCAAAACTGGTAATTCTGAATAAATCTCTGGAAATCAATAGAATACATACCTCAAAATAGAGTTCTGTTTCCATTTAAGGTTACTGATGCTAAGCATTCTATCTAACAGTACTGTCAGTGTTTCCAAACTATCATATTCTATATATCCATAGCTGGTAATGATCAATGCAATGAATGTACTGTTTGCTTTTTTACAAAGACTTTAAATTTCCCACCAATTTACCAGGTCAAGGTCACCTCTAGTCATGACTATACAGAACCTGTTCTTGCCTTAGTGCAAGCTATTTCAAGATAATCCAAGGTAGTGTAAGTGAATCTACAAATTCAAGGATATCCAAGTAGCTTGAATTCTTTTATGTCTGACAAAACAAAGTCCTAGAAAATCAGAAAAGTCCAAGCAAATCCAATAAGCTTGCACTTTTTCATGATGATATTCAGAAAGTCCTAGAAAATCCCAGCTAGCTTGAATTCTGAGAGGGGGGGATTTTCAAGAAGTTCAAGCAACTATATAAGGTCCAAGCTAATTCAAGGTAATCCAAGCTGGTATGGGTTGAATAATTTTCCAATAGCTTGGATATTCAAGAAAATCCAAGCTAATCCGAGTTAACTTGAAATTTATTTCACACGGGTAACGCCTGCCACCGCAAACATCTACGCATCATCACTGGATACCGATGGCCAGAGAGCATAATTTCCAACGATGCACTATACAAGATGTGTAATACGCCTCCGCTGTCTGTAAAAGTTGCCCAGCAAAGATGGTCCATGTTTGGCCATGTGCTAAGGATGCCAGAAGACACACCAGCATAGAGAACCTTGGAATTCGCCCTACTCGGAGCCAGCAAATAGAGCCAGGAGAGGACGTCATTGCATAAATCTGCTAAGCGTGCTACGAGGTGACCTAAAAAAAGCAGGATTAGGTACACTCAAGTAAAGAATGGACCTGAGGAAGCTAAGGATTTGGGCTGAGGAGAAGACACAGTGGGAAAAAGTGAAGAAGGACTGATTGCAGCTGTAGGATGTTTCTACTACATTCCAGCTTTTAGGTAGGCTATCCTTTTTACCAGCATTGCTAAGCACAAGGATAAATGCGATCATGGAGTGCTTGTTGTTGTTGTTGTTGTTGTTATTGTTGTGACATTTTTTAATAACTATTTCTCCTGAAGGAATCGTCTCCAAATTTGGAGGGAAGCATGCCCATGGCCACATCTGCCAATTTTGGGGTTTAACCTGATTGCCCTCGAATTTATTCAAATTCAAGAAAATTTCAATTTTCTCATAGAAAATGCACATTTGCAGACCATGAGAACTCTTTTTGTAAATTTACCACTGGAATGACTGGCTCGGTTATCGATCCAGTCATTAGTGGTAAATTTTCAAAAATAGCCTTCTGTTGGTCTGCAAATGGGCATGTCTAAAGCCCACTGCAGAAGCTGGTTTGGCTGATATGAGTGTTAGAGGATTAAAACGCAACAACAAAAGCTTTCAGCAACAGTTTTCAAAATAGATATTAATACGCATTCTTCAATATTTCTAGTTATACTGGTGCAATCTTCTACAAATCTACAAACTTGGGTGGAAGTTGGCCCGTGTGGTCCAGAACACATATGCCCATTTTGTGGCCAAAGGGTGAAATGCAACAGCAACCGCCTTCAGCATGATTGTTTTCAAAATAGACAATTTCGAAGCATTTTTCAATAACTCTAATTGAACCCTCTTTCCCAAACTTGGGTTGATGCGTGTTTGCGGGATCCCAAAGACGTATGCCAATTTTGCAGTCAAAACTAAAACGTAACAGCAACAGCTTGCAGTAACATTGTAACACTTTTGCCCTTATGGCATCCCGACTGAAAAAATATCTCAATGGCGTGGATATTGGACTATAATTTGTCCTTGTTCTTGTTTTATATTCACATATTCCATATAACCGGTGTGTTATACCTTATAAGGCATGTAATAGACATACATGTATCAGATAGGAGTTGCAACTGAAAGTACTATATTTGTTTCGCTACGGCTGTATTGCTCGTGAAGACACATGCAATTTAACCGTAAAACCATTAAGTTTTTTCAAGGAAATTTAAATTTTCTAGAAAATGTTCATTTGCAGACCAAGAGAAGACTATTTTTGAAAATTTACCATTGGAATGACTGGCTCAATAACCGAGAAAGTAATTCCAGTGATACATTTTCAAAAATAGTCTTCTCTTGGCTTGCAGAAAACATTTTTGGCCAGTTTGAGGGTTTAATGCTTAGTGCTAAACTAACTCATACATGAGAGTGACTTCACCAAACAGGGTAGGAAATTAAGTCATACCCTCCTTGCTAAATTAAAATTAATGCAGATTTGAATGTTTCAGATCAAATAGAGATCATTTCATTTCACAAAGATTTAATGACGGGGTAGGAATTCCTACCCTAGGCTGAGCGCTCTCATGTATGCTAAACTACAGAACGGAGCTTGTAAAATTGTTGTCTCTGATGTCCATGCACTCACAATACACACCGTAATTGACAGGTTTAATCCATGACTGTAGCATTATGTGCCTATCAATCCATAGATTACTGGTAAACTCCCTACTTGATATTAAATTATTGAAATCAAATTAATTCCATCCCTGTCTCATCTGTTTCCCTTGACAAATGAAATCATTTGACTGACAGATCAATTTACAGAATTAATATCAACTTGTATTATAATATATTCAATCACTTTAACGCCAGTGGCAACATTTATAAAATGATGCTATAATGGTATTTCTCTGAACACAACTAGAGCCTAATGTAAAGGTTGTCTCGCTATCTGCAATCATATGGGTAACTTACGTAACAAATTCAGTAGATTTCCGCCAACTTTGACCAGCCCACCCACCCAACCCCTGCTCCTCCCACCCACCCTACGTCGCCTCTCAGTAACAATCATACCAACTTTGACATTGAATTCAGCCAATGTTTTGGCCCCCCCCCACGCCTACTCACCTCACACACCAATACCCTGGGGCAAAGCCTAATGTAAACATTATCTCAGACAGATGGATGGATGGACAGACATGACAGTGGCCGCGACATCACTACAGGTTTCTTTTTTCAAAATGTATGGGGATTGAATTAAATATATTGAAGTTAACCTAAGCTTATAATCAAGAAAACTTTTGGCAAGTAAATATGCCCATTTGTAGGTTAAGAAGACAATCTTTGCAAATTCACCACTGCAATGACTAGCTCGTGGTTATCGAACCAGTCACTCCAGTGGTAAATTTTCAAAAATAGTCTTCTCATGGCCTACAAATGTTGGTTTTTCAAAAACCACTGCAAATGTTGGTTTTAGATGGCTTGGTTATTAAGTGATAATGAAATATATTACGTAGAGCAAAACCTGTCTATAAGGGACACTTAATGGACCATTTTAAAGTGGTCCTGAAAAACACATGGTCGAATAAACCCTTTACTGGACAAATTTGATGAAAAAAAATTTAAATACTTCCTTGTTGAATGGCCATTTGCTGGCCAAGACTATTTTTTATAATTAGCACTAGAATACCTGGCTCGATGGAGCCAGGTAATTCCTGTCATAATTTTTCGAAAATAATCTCTTGGCCTGAAAATCAACTTTCCTCAAGAGGACTACAGATCCTGGTTTTAGCCAATTTTACTATTTCAACCCTAACAAGAGACCCAATGGGCCTGTATCGCTCACCTGGAACATTGGCATTTCAACTAATCTTACTTACGGTTTACATCCATCGGTGTCACTTCCAATGACTTTCAGTCAAATGGTTTAGTTTTCGAGATATTGACAATAATCTCTGGATTGTTTTTTTGCATTAGTTTTTTTTAACAATGTTTAAGCAAAAATAGATGATATCAGTGCTAACTACAGCTAGTTTCTTAACTGTCTCACTGCTGCAAGCAGGTGCAGCCAATAATTCCAATTTTCAAAAGCTCTTGACTTGTTGAATATTTCGAAAACAATTTGACTGAAAGTTGTTGGCGGCTTAGCCACCAACAACTGTCAGTCCACTGGTTTCAAAATATTTATCAGGTTCAGAGATATAACCTCTGGAATATGTCGTCTGCATAAACTTAGCAGTCAGACGGTTACTAGAGGTTTAAATACAATTGAAGAAAATGGTCTCTAAAGGCAGGTAGGTGGTCTTTATAGCAGGTTATTCCCCACCACCACACAATCCATTTAAGACATGCGCATCTGGCTGAATCACCAAGTTAGCAGCAGGGGTGGGGTGAGCTGGAGTTGATTTAGAAAATAATTTGACTGAAAGTCATTGCTGCCTAAGGCAGCAACAACTTTCATTGCTGCCTAAGGCAGCAACAACTTTCAATCAAATACATTTCAAAATATTTTTAAGAGAATAGATGTTAGAGCACATAATACATATCTTAAATATTTCGGCAGTATTGGAAAGGTTAATCTGTTAATTGGAGTTTAATATCTACTTTGGCAACAAAATCTGACATGGTGATAAATTAATGGACAGTGGGAACAAACCTGTATTTGCCCTATGAAAGTGAGACTGCAAATCTTTAAGGGGTGATAACTCTGGCATTTGACGTCCTATCGGTTTCATTTTCACAACACAGATACATGTATTAGATGCCGACATTAACTCCGTGACCAAATTTGGTGTCAATCCGTCAAGAAATAACAAAATGAGCCACCATTGATTGTGACGGACAGACATACAGAAGACGGATGGGGGAATCGCTATATGACAGCTGACTGACAAGTAAGCCGAGTTAAGAAAAACAATTTCGGCTTCAAAATCCATCAAACAAAAAAGTTGAACATGGCAGCCAAACATGCTAAAATTTGATTGGGCCACGGCGGCCATGTTTTTTACCTATCAACTTCCCATGAACAAACTTTAATGGCCCTTAGTCTATAATCATATCCCCAAAATTTCAGCCCGATCCGTTCAGCGGTTCTGCAGAATAAGTCGTTTTCATGAAAACTAGGTCATCCAAGATGGCCACCGAACCATTTGGCCAATCAAGTTCCTTCGAACAAACTTGGTTCAGCTCTTGCCCTATATGATATTTTTGAATCGATCCACCAAGCGGTTTCGGAGAAGGTTTTTAAAGACATTTCCTAAAATCGGCCAAAATCCAAGATGGCCACCGGCCAAATTGGCCGATCAGCTTTGTTTGAACAAACTTTGATCCTTATGCCCTAAGGATACTTCCTGCCAAATATAATTGAAATCGGCCCAGTGGTTCTTGAGAAGTAGTCGTTTAAAGAAAAAAGTTGATGGATGGACGGATGGATGGACGCTGGACAGACGACGGATGGTCGCCATGGTATAAGCTCACTTGGCCATTCTGACCAGGTGAGCTAATAATGGTCAAGATTTTCCACCCAAATCCCTCTTTTTCCCTCGGTGTACGTTCATTTTGCGGGCCAAGATAACTTTTTGAAAATTTACCACTGGAATGACTAGCTCGATTATCGAGCCAGTCATTCCAGTGCTAAATTTTCAAAAATAGTCTTATCTTCACTGCAAATGGACATTCCTCAAGACCACTGCAGAGTCCGGAACTTTGGCCGGCTTGGCCATTAAAAGGGTTACGTTTTTATTTAAGTCAATTGCCATATAAAATTCTTTTGGAGGCACAAGATCATGATTACCTAAGACGAGTGCTCTTACTACCAACCATCATAAAGAAGCACCATCTTATGGCTGAGGCAGTCTCTATAGACAGGTTTCACGGTACTTAAGTTTACCTTGACATCTGCATAATTGTTAACCTTGTGTTTTCGTCGTAAAAAACAGCACATTACTTCTCGGCGTGAAGCAGATTAAGTCAATACCTGTACTAACGATCCACCGGTTCATGGGTTAATCATTGAGAATTACAGAAAGTAAATAATTATTATATCAATATCCAAGTTAAATTACATCCTCATCTTCATCTATCTCAAGTAAACACAGGTATTGAAATACAAATCATAGGACAATTACATTATGGATACCAAATTACACTCATCCATTACCAAAATACAATCAAACATTTACAATCCATAAATATTATCTTTATTACTATGCAGAATTAAACAGGACGGTATCCGAAAAACAATCATTTTGCTGTAATTATTACTCCGTAATTCTATAAATGCGATGTTTCAAATTCTCATAATATCCTATCATCCGTTTGATGTCTTATTTATTGACACATTCAATGCTTTGATGTTGTCGCATAACAGTAACCTAACACAGCCTTATTGTCTCATCTCCGTTGGTATTTATGTTAAACAACCATGGCACCATCCTCGCAGTCGTCGTCGTCGCTACCAATACTCTCCCTGCAGGTATATTTGAATAATTCATATTGATTAGAGCAATCATCGTGAACTGCCTGTGCAGGAGTCCCTGTCTCTCGCTCACTCCCTCTCTTTCTTGATTGGTTCGGAAGTTTCAAGTGTCAAGCTATTATTTGGGTGACAGTTGCTTAGCTACCTTCGCTGAATGACTTTCGTGTATACATTATTATCATTATATACAATAACGGTATGTCGAGTGAATGCGTAGTGTTAAAACAATGCACCATATCTATCAATACACAGGTAAAAATTATGGACTTGGCTTATGCATAACATCATTAAATTGCATTTGTTTTCATTTTACTATTACCCCTCTAAGACTCATCAGCCAAAAACAGCTTCTGCAGTCATCTCGAGAAATGTCCATTTGCAGACCAAGAAGACTATTTTTGAAAATTTATCATTGGAATGACTGGCTCGATAACCGAGCCAGTCATTCCAGTGGTAAATTTTCAAAAATAGTCTTCTCTTGGTCTGCAAATGGACATTTTCTATGAGAAGACTAAAATTCTCTTAAACAAATTCGTGGTTTAACGGGTTAACAGTCATTTAATGTGAGGGTTAACAGATTAATGGTCAAGATCAGGAAAATCTAATTATTTGCTTATTGAATGTCCATTTTCACGCCAAGAGGACTATTTTTGAAAATTGACTGCTAGAATGACTGGCACGATTATCGAGCCAGGCAATTTCCAGTGGTAAATTTAAAAAAATAGTCTTCTCTAGTCCAGCAAGTGGACATCCCTCAAGACCACTGCAGCGGCTGGTTTTGGCCGACTTGGTCAAGCCGGTCAAAAATGGCTTCTAGAGTGGTCTTTAGAAAAGTTCGTTTGCAGGCCAAGACCACATTTGAAAATTTAGCCCTAGAATGACTAGCTCTGTTATATGAATCTTCAGTAAGCAAATATTTGCCCAAATATAGCCACTAAATGAATAACAAGAACAGTAACTAAAGTTCATTGCCCATCTCTAGCTAAGACCGGCCCATGCTTTGCCTGTGTTGGGATCAATCGATCCCTGAACTCTCTGACAATTAATTTCCAGAAAACTATACAGTCCAGCTATTGAATATATTGAAACTAATCTGCCTATGGCAGCAACAGGGTCCAGTCAAACTAGCATCAAAATATTTAACAGAATGGTTAAATATTAAATAATAAAACATACGTACAATCCGGACAACTTGATGGACTATTACGCGTTCATGACAGATGGAGACATGCCATTCATGACGTATTTTATTGTGACGTCAGCATACCTGTGACGGAATTGATTATGATTTTGCTATTAACCCTCTCACCAACAAATCTCTGAAAAAGTAAATTCTTTACGATATAAAACATATTCTGTTACATATTTTGAAATTGATTTGACTGGAGCCATTAGGCAGCAATGGCTTCCAGTCAAATTAATTTCAAAATATTCAGGTTTTCCTGTATATGTGCCTTGAAAATGAGATATGGGGGAATCTATTTTTGAAAATTTACCACTGGAATGGCTCAGGCTTGGTTACCGTGGGGAATTTTCAAGAATAGTCTTCTCTTGATCTGCAAATGGGCATTCCTCAGACCACTGCTGAGGCTGGTAACTGGGCCGGCTTCATAATGAAAGTGTTAATGGTCAAAGATAGTTAAGAAATTTCCTGAGTAAATATCCATTTGCAGGTCAAAAACTAAATTTTTTTCCAAATTTATCACTGGAAAGACTGGTTCTGTTATTCCTGGACCAGAAGAAAATTTTCAAAAATTGTCGACATCGCCTGCAAATCACTAAAGATTAAGTAAGCCTTTTAACCTTGCACGCCAAATATGACAACTTCTTTGAAAGTTGAAATTATTTTCAAAATGTTTGCAAGCTTGTAACATTAACTCTATAAGTGGCTTAAAATTATTGTTATTTTTACATTTTTGGCTTCGTGATCATTCAGTTCTGATATTAGTTGCCGATCTGTGTGCACTTAACTCTGGTCTTGAGGAATGGCCATTCATAGGACAAGAGAAAACAATTTTTGAAAATTTACCATTGGAATGCATGCTTCGATAACTGAGGCAGTCATTCCAGTGGTAAATTTTCAAAAATAGTCTTGTCATGCAAATCAACATCCAATAAGTTAATATTTTAATTTTCTTGATTAACTTTGACCATTAAAGGGTTAAACAAGTCTCAATGCGCTATAGTTGTGACTGAGCCAGATCTGTCCGAAATGCCAAAAATATTGACAGACCAACAGAGACTAACAGACCAAATTATACCTAGTGTGGGTCTCAACTAAAAGTGATGGACATCATGCTGAATGCTGTAAATGAAATCATAAAACCATCGATAACGTATGCCAATGTCGTGCAGAGTGATTCCCATAAAACTTATTTCGGTGGTAAATTTTCAAAAATAGTCTTATCTCAGCAGCAAAACAGACGAGCTTATTAAGTAAATTTTAATTTTCTTGACAAATCATGACCATTTAATGGCTAAAATCCTTTAACTTGAATGTACATTTTTTGTATCCCAAGTAAACTAACACTGTCTAAAAATTCCTGATCTGAAGTTGAGTGAATGACTTAATCTATTTGCCGGAAGTCGGTAATTTATTCTGCAAGCTATGTATGTCACAAGTTGCTGTCAAAAACTTTATTTTCAAATTTTTCTATTAAATAGAGCATAATATAGGATGTAAAGCGGATGAATATACCTAAATTATGAATGATAATCGAGTGACAGATGATGATTACTATATGTAATAGCTGTATAGTCACATAACATGATGGGGCTATCATCATACAAGTGTGCATGTACTCAACGCATGCACGCATCGATCCTGCTATATTGCATCGACCGACCAACCGACTGAAAGACTGACTCACTAACCAATGAGGGAATTCCAGTTTTTCAGTCAATCGTATGACATCATAATTCGATGTTACGATTGATGTATCTAAGTTCATCACAAATGCTTAATTGATGACGGACTACGCGTTGTTGTACAAATTGTATGTCTTTACCCTTTAATAAACATGCTGTTGAATATTTTGAAACTAATTTGACTGGGCGACGTTGCTGCCATAGGCAGCAACAGCACCCAGTCAAATTAGTTTCAAAATACTCAACAGCTTACCTGTATATCTTTTTGAAAATTCAGATTCAGGGAGTGTAGGGATCAATCGATCCCAACACGGGCGAACCGTTGGTGGAGCTTACCTAGGGTTGGGCGGGTCATACCAAAACTGTTTTCCTCCATTAACTCGCTCATGAATCCATAACCCAGCCATCCTTCAAGTCAAATATTATGTAACATGCACAAACACACATGTACCAACCCACCTACAAACAATTACTCACTCACTCGCTGACACACCTAGATGCACCCACCCACCCACTGATCCAGCTAATCACCCACACACTCACGTACATGTATACACATTAGTCAATACATGGTGCACGAACGTAACGCTCAAACATATACACATCCACCACAACACACAATGACATGAATGACATGTTAGCATCTGTATATATATATATATATTATGCACACGCATGCATGCATGCACACACACACAAACACACATACACACAGTATCAAAAGCAAACACCTTTAACTACAGAAATAGCGATCAATATTACCATGCTAAAAATTTCTCGTTCAAAGGACAAAACAATTTTTTTTGTTAATTCCCCGATAGAATTCGGTTATTCTAGTGATACGTTTCCTAAAATAGTCTTCCCTTGGCTGGCAAAGGGATATTTATCAAGTGAGACTACTGCAGATTTGTCACTTTTCCCATAAAAGGGTATAATTATATACATAGTGTATGTAGGTGGTATATTGATCGATTAATATTTACAATCACTGTATAAAATGATCATGGTATTAGAAAGGTGTCTGCTATCTGTCTGTCGGTCGGTTAGACTGTCTGTCCAATGTCCAGAGCGCAGTATCTTAAAAGCTACTGATTAGACTTAACTCAAATGTTAAACGCTTAACGGTCAAATCTGGTAAAAAAATTTGTAAATATCTGCCTATTGAATGTCCGTTTACAGACCAAGAGAACTTGGTTATCGAGCCAGTCATTCCAGTGATAAATTAAAAAAATTGTATTCTCTTGGTCTATAAATGAACATTCCAAATGACCATAACAGAGGCCGGTTTTGGCCGGCTTGACCATTAAAGTGTTAACAATATAAAGGACCTTAAACTATTATAAAAAAGGATTTCTAGATTGTGGTCCTGCTCCAAATGCAAAAACATGGATCCAGATCTGGATCTCAGAAACTACTGGTCAGATCTGGCTCAAGATTTTACACCAGAAAGGGTGTGACTGTACCAATTCAGCAACTTTGTCTGTGATCCAAAAACTCTGGAGAATCCGAAAAAAAATTTGAGAGGTTTTACAATGTGACATAAGGGCAACGCTGGGTCTGTAATCAGAGGTCATTCATAGTTTTGTTCATCATATATTATGATATTAACTTTTTAACATCGGAATAATGATTATTTTGAAAACAAGTTGCCCGTAAGCATGTAAGCTCTTTACTGGCCAAATTTGGTAATCCAAATTTAAATGTTCATTAAAAAAATGTCCATTTACAGACCAATAGATTATTTTTGAAAACTCAGGACTGGCATGACTGGCTCGGTTGCTGAGCCAGTCATCTCAGTCCCATGTTTTCAAAAACTGTCTACTGTTGGTGTGCAAATAATCTCTCAAGACCACAACTAAGGTTGTTTTGTGGTAAATTGACAATAAAGTGTTAACACATGGCTCCTTTTAACCCATTAACCATCATATCAGCCAAAAATGGCTTCAGCACTGGTCTTGAGAAATGTCCATTTGCAGACCAAGAAGCCTATTTTTTAAATTTTCCCACTAGAATGACTGGCTCGATAACTGGGCCAGACATTCCAGTGGTAAATTTTCAAATACAGTCCTCTCTTGATCTGCAAATTGACGTTTTCTATGAGAAAATTGAAATTTTCTTGAACAAATTTGAGTGTAAAAGAGTTAATAACAGTCAGGGTAATAATTACAGTAACTGTAATATCATTGTGGTTATCATATCTATTGTCACTATAATTATCACGGCTCAAGATTAATAATGTGTGAATACATGTTCCTAATGAGCATGATTAGATGGACAGGATAATAGCCCTTAAGCCTATGACAGACAATCCAACATATATGATGATTATGCATGCATGACTCGACAAAGTCAGACGATGTTCGATCGTGTGTCATAGCTTTCGACAAATGGAATCATACACGCCAAAAAAAGTCGGACAATGCTCAACTTTCATCCGACAGCGTACAACATGTATAAAACTGCCAATCATATAACGGAATTTAAATCACATGATTTTGTTGGTATCACTGGTTAGTAAATTCATCCAACAGCGTCCGACGCTGTATGATCGTGTATGCTGAACATGTATGACATACACATGTATTATCATACATATATCTTCATACATGTTGGATCGTCTGTCACTGGCTTAATGTTTATCATGTCTACATGTACACGTCATACCAATTTGTTGTTTTAAAAACCCACCTAAATTAAGTTTTCCATATCTAGAAGACAATAATACTGGAATTTTAAGACATTATTTTCAACATTCTTTCCATCTGGCAATTTTTTGCAGCCAAATCCTTATCACTCGGAATTCCTCAGAATTATCTAACTCTGTTTGTTTTCTGTAGCTTTGTTAACGCTACATGTATAATGGTCAAGCCGCTCAAAATGGCTTTGCAATGGTTATGAGAAATGTCCATTTGCTGACCAAGAGAAGATTATTTTCTTAGATTTAGCACTGGCTCGTTAACAATTTTTGAAAATTTATTACAGTAATGACTGGCTGAATTATCGACCCTTAACCCTTCAACGATGAATTCACAAAAGCGCCTGTAAAGTTTTGTTGGAATTGGATAAGCCATTGACGAATTAAAAGAACATTGAAAAACTTTAACATTTTTCTAATTCTTGGTCTACAATAAACCAAGTCCAAACGACGTAAAAATATGGAAAAATTTGACAATCATTGTCATTATGATGGAGTCGGGATGCAATAATGGTATAGAATAAATCTGTATAGTTTTATTGCGATTGGGTAAGTCCTTGATGAACTACATGTCCATTGAAAAGCTTTAACATTTACCTAATTCTTAATGCAAAACAAGCCAAGTCCAAGCCCCATAAAATTTGGAAAATTATTTTAATTATGATGTAGACTGGATGCAATGGTGCAATGGTTGTACATGTATAGAATAAATCGCCAAAGTTTTATTGAAATCAAATATTGCTCCTGATGAACTACATGTACATTGAAAAGCATTAACATTTACTAATTCTTGTTACAAAATTATCTACGCCCAAACCCCATAAAAATATGGAAAAAATTTGAAAATCATTTTAAATATGATGCAAACCAGATGTGACTAGATGCATTGATGGTCTAGAACAAATCTGTAAAGTTTTATTGAGATCGGATAAGCCATCAGATAACCCATTGATGAACTAAGTGTACATTGAACAACTGTAACATTTATTTACACGCCGCACGCCGTTTTCATCGCTATGTCGAGCCATCCTATTCATCCCATAGAGTACGATAAAACTAGATTGGCTGAGAAATAGCGATGAGCTGCATATATAGGAGGATCTGATTGGTAGTTGAAGTCATGCTATGCATGTAGCTCAAGGGAAATAACTCCCCGGCAATATCTTAAGAGGAATTAAGGAGTTATCAATCCTGGACTGACATTATGCAAATAAACACTTCGATTTAATATTATTTGCCGAAAATGTCTTGTATATGTACCAAAAACAATGTTTGAAGTCAACCCGGATGAGCCGTGACTGAGCCAGTAGGACTTACATATGATGTGTGTAGAATAAAGGAATGACTATCTGTAAATTAATTAAACCACTGGAATGACTGGCTCGATAATAGCCGCTAGCCTGCTTGACCATTTAAAACACTAACACTTAAGTCAGCCAAAAACTTACCCATGTTTTGTAGTGATCTTGAGAAATAAATAGGTTTCCTGGCTGCCGATGGCTGGTGGCCATCTTGGATTTCAGATCATCATCAATTTGTATAGGTTTCTTCCTCATACGACGTCCAAACACAAGTTTCAATGTGATCTGTTAAGCGGTAACCGAGTAATCACCTGGAAACCAATTTTCAAGATGGCACCACCAAAACCCCACCCCCACCCCCTAGTGGCTGGGAGCCATCTTGGATTTTGGATCATTGTCGATTTCAATAGGTTTCTTTCTCAAACCGAGTCTAATCATCCTATGAAGTTTCAAAGTGATCAGAGTTATTGTGCGGAAACCACTCTGCCACCCGCCCGCCCGTAAACGCCATCCCATAATACCCACCATTTTTGGGGTGGGGTTATAATGAATTGTCTTCTCAATTATCCTGCAAATGGCCATTTTCTAAGATAACTGTAGAAACTTTTTCATAAAGGTGAATGACATGGGCTGGAGGCGACCATATAAACACATATTATAATATACTCAGTCAACAGAATAACATACTACATATTAGTTTTATTGATCCTGACATCTCCGGAGTAATTTCATTCACTCGACAGACAGTTTGTCTTCAAATGAATAGCATCTGATTAGCAATATCAGCAGGCTAGAACAATAGAGACAGTCATTATATTAACCCTAGAATAGTCACGATCGGCCAAGAAATTCAAGTTTTGCTTACTCCAAGACAAGCCAATTCATGAAAATTTACCACTGGATTGACTGGCTCGATTATCGAGCCAGTCATTTGTGGTAAAATTTTCAAAAATAGTATTTTCTTGACCTGCAAATGGACAGTCCTGAGGCCAGCTTTGGATGCTATGACCGTTAAAGAGTTAAAATCATTTTACTGAATATAAACTCTTGAGTATTTTGTTTGCAAATTTGCTTTTTAATTGCTTTTAATATAATGTTCAGTGAAAAGTCAGCAAACACGGCAATAATGACCCGTCACAATAGCCAACCAGTCACAATGGCCGACCAGTCACAATGGCCGACCAGTAACCGCAGTTCATACAGCTGCACTACCGTGGTCAACAATAACAGCTCAACTTGTTATTGTTTTCAACATTGATTTGTATTGGCGGCGCTAGACACAATGGTTAATACGAGCATGGGGCGTTTCTTCTTCCTGTTCTTAACCCTATAACACTCATATTTAGCCAAAAACGGCTTCTGCAGTGGTCTTGAGAAATGTCCATTTGCAGATCAAGAGAAGACTATTTTTGACAATTTACCACTGGAATGACTGACTCGATAATCAAGCCAGTCATGCTAGTGCTAAATTTAAAAAAATCGTCTTCTGGTGGTCTGCAAATGAACATTTTCTATGAGATAATTTAAATTTTGAACAAATTCCAGAGTTAAAGGCTTAAGACACTTTTAATACCTCTAGGTCTACTGTAGCGATCTTCTCCAAACTTGGGTGGAAGGTTGCCCGTGGGGTCCCAAACATGCCAACTTTAGGGTCAAAAGATGAAATGAAACAGCAACAGCTTTCAGCAACATTGTGTTCAAAATAGACACTTTTGACCTCGCAGTGGTCTGATTAAAAGCTATATCAATCACGCTGCGGGTATTGGACAAATTTGTCCTTGTTTCAATCATATCAATTTTAATCTCCTGATATTTTGTCACCATGTTTTGTATTTAATTATTCATGTGGGTGCTAATGGAATTTCTTATCTTAAATGCAATGATATTTCCTATTACTCATGATCTAATTGCGTAGTACTAATTGACGATGTGATGCATTTTGATTATTGGCATCAGATATTTAATTGTGCAACATCATCCACCAAAATTTCTTTGCTATCAAACACAGTAAAAGTTGGACGATTAACATCAGAGTAGCAAGGGTTTAACCCTTTAACACTCAAATTTGTTTTTAAAAAAATCAATTTTCTCATAGAAAATGTCCATATACAAACCAACGTTTATAAAACTGTTTGACAATTAATTTACCACTGGAATGACTGGCTAGTCTTTCCAGTGGTAAATTGTCAAAAATAGACTTCTCTTGGTCCGCAAATGGACATTTCTCAAGCGCAATGCAGAAGCGATTTTTTGGCCAGCTTGGGGTCTTAAAGAGTTAATATTACAAAGTTATAGAGAAACAATTGCAGTCTCATATTTTGTAAAATCTTTTCTCAGTTACAGCAGCAAATGAGTGAAAGAAACCACAAATAATTCAAACTTCCATTTGCAGACCATGAGATTATTTTTGAAATTTTATCACTGGAATGACTGGCTCATCTACAAATTGACATTTCACAAGACCACTGCAACAGCTGCTTATGGCCAACTTGAGTGTTAACCCTTTAAACCTTCATATCAGCCAAAACCGGCTTCTGCAGTGGTCTTGACAAATGTCCATTTGCAGACCAAGAAGACTATTTTTTGAAAATTTACCACTGGAATGACTGGCTCGATAACCGAGCCAGTCATTCCAGTGATAAAATTTCAAAAATATTCTTCTCTTGGTCTGCAAATGGACATTTTCTATGAGAATATTAAAATTTTTTGAACAAAGGGTTAAAAGTTTAAATTGAGTTTTTATCTACAGTCTGCGAGTAAAATAGTAACATTTGTGAACAATTATTCATCTTACCATTATCAATACAGGTGTTTATCTCCTCATGAAAAATTAACCGAAAACGAAAACAACAATGTCTTAAATAGAAATAACGTAAAGCGTCACATGTGAAAATATGTCTTCAGATGTCAAACAAAGGTGTGTGGCATCAAAGAAAAACATCAAAGTAACACATACATACACATGCTCATGAATATAAAAGTAATATCCCTTTTATATTGAAATTATGTAATTCTGTAAACCCCTCTCGAATGCCTACATCACCCAGCACTTCAAAGTCAAAATATATATAGAATACTGGGAAATGGTTGAATATTTTGAAAGCATATTAGGCGATTAGAAATAGTACATGTTGGGGGATTTATACGCTACAAAAAAAAAAAAAAATTCTGTAAATATTAGAATATTTCTTATATAATAAATCATTTTCATCATGATAATGTCATATCTGAACCGTAGCAGTGAAATGGTTTTAACAACAGGTGAATAAATATTACACACCTTCACTTGAACCTGAGTTAAACCCATTAATCATCAAAATTTGGTCAAGAAAATTTAGTTTCTCATAAAAATGTCCATTTGGTGGCTAAGATTTAGATAGACAATTTTTGAAAATTTAATACTGGAATGACAAGCTCAGTTACTGAGCCAGTCGTGCCGGTTGTAAATTAAAAAAAATACTCTACTCTTGGCCTGTAAATGAACATTTCTAAAGAGACAGCAGAAGGCATTTTTCAAAGGCTTAACCTTTAAATGTGTAATTAAGTATATCTCAAAATATACCAAGACCTATGTAATGTTTATCATGGGATAATATATCATAATTTTTGACAATTCACTTACTTCTACCTTTTAGGTGATGGGATTAGCATTTGTGAATATATTACATATAGTGCAGCTCAGATTATAGCTAACATGTTTCTGGAACCAAAAACACGAGACACAAGGGGCCACAGTATCCCTCACCTGCAACATTGTCATTTCAACTAGAAAAGTCACAGCTACAAGTAGACCCCTAAGGAGTTGACCAGAATTGTAACAGGAACACAGCGGCTATGTTTCTTCATGCATCAAATGCATTTGATTAAATTTTAATGGCCTTTACTTAGTCCCAAATCGTATATCGCAAATTTCAGCCTGATCCAATCAGCGGTTCTGAAACAGTAATTTTCATGAAAACTAGGCCATCCAAGTCATGCCAAACAATTTGGGCAACCAAATTTCCTTGAAAGAAACTTGGTTTTAAATCTCTTGCCATAGATAATATTTCATGAGTTTTGAATCAATCCCATTGACCAAAATCGAAGATGGCCACCGGCTAAATTGGCCGATCGGCTTGCTTTGAAGAAATTCAGATCCACAGGTCATAAGGATGCATCCTGCCAAATATACTTGAAATCGACCAAATGGTTCTCGAGAAGACATTTTAGATTTAATTTAAATTTAAAATCAAAGGTGGGCGCGAAACCATTTATCCGACAGGTTTGACGACGACGAATTTGAAATCAGAATACCAATAAACCTATACAAAACCAATTTCGGTTTCAAGATCCATCAATTAGAAGGATCCAATATGACCACCAAAGATGCTACACTTTGATTGGTCAACAGCGGCCATGTATTTTGACGTATTAATATCTGTTAAACAAACTTCAATGGCCCTAATTATATCTGACAAATTTTGGCCCGATCCCTTCAGCGGTTCTGGATAAGTTGTTTTTGTGAAAACTAGGTCATCCAAGATGGCTGCCCAACTATTTGTCCAATCAAGTTCCCTTGAACAAATTTGGTTCAGCTCTTTCCCTAGATGATATATTTCATGAGTTTTGAATCGATCCGCCAAGATGGTTTCGGAGAAGATTTTTAAAGACATTTCTAAAAATCGGCCAAAATCCAAGATGGGCATCGCCCAAATTGACAGATCGGCTTAGTTTGAACAAACTTGAATCTCTATACCCTAAGGATGCTTCCTGCCAAATATAATTGAAATCGCCCCAGTGGTTCTTGAGAGGAATTCGCTTAAAGGAAAAGTTGACGGACGATGGACACACGACGGACAGTTGCCATGGCATAAGCTCACTAATGGCCTTTCAGGCCAGGTGAGCTAAGAACATAATGAAAACAGAACTGACATGAAGTAAAAATTTGTCAGGATTCAGTTGCACTACAATTTTGAATGGATGAGGGAATGTTTGAATCTGTTAAACAAGACAATTTTTTTTAGTCACGAAAAATAAATATGGGAAATCTGGTCATTAATCCTTTCACTGACAGTATATTCGTTACGATATAAAACTTATTCTGTTAAATATTTTGAAATTAAACTGAATGGAAGCTGTTACGGCTTCCAATTAAATTAATCTCGAAATATTCAACAGTTTTCCTGTATGGTTGGTTTGAAAATGAGATATGAGGAATTCATCGGTTAAAGGGTTAGTGCCTCTAACTGGCTACCGAAGAATGAATCGAAACCGGAAGTTGATTGTGAATAAGATAAGCATTTTGATTTGTCCTGTCTCAACCAATCAGAATCGCACTTAGATTCAAAGTTGATTTGTTAACAAAATTTGTCATGTGGGCGTGTGCATGTGTGCATGCGTGTGCGTGTCTGTGCATCTGTACACGCATGCGCATGCCCAGAGCTGTATCACAAAGACTACTGATCCGATTAGGCTCAAATCTTAACACAACAAAGTGAATTGTCATGCAAGAGGATTTCGAGACTTTGGCCGTGGCCCAGATCTGGATCGGATCAAATTCTGGATCAGTGGCTATTCCCAGAAACTACTGGTCAGAATTGGCTCAAATTTTAACACAAGAAACGGTGTGACTATACGATAGGATTTCCATTACTTTGGGTGTGATTGAAAAAAATTTGGAAAATTTGAAAACATTTTACATGATTGCTCTTGTTTCTGTTTGGTTTTAGTGTACACACTCTTGCTTAACCCTAATACCCTTGAAATTCCAGTGTCTCAATTTCAAGGGAGCTACATCTATACAGGAAAGTTGTTGAATAATATAAGACTAATTTGACTGGAACCAGCAACTGCTCCGAGTCACATCTCTTTCAAAATATTCAACAGAATATTTCCTACATTATACGGATTTGTCATTTCTGGTCAGGGTGAATGTGAGCTGGTTTGAGTGCGTATTTAACCCTTTCACCGTCAAATACCTGAAAAAGTAAATTCTTTACGATATAAAACTTATTCTGTTGAATATTTTGAAACTAATTTGACTGGAAGCTGTTGCTGCCTAAGGCATCAACAGCTTTCCAGTCAAATTAATTTCAAAATATTTAACCATTTTCCTGTATAGTTGTCCTGAAAATGAGATATGGGTATTAATCATCAGTGAAAGGGTTAAATTATTAACTTATTACTGCCTGGTACTGGTCAGGATCGAGAGTTAACTTATTACAGAGTTATACTGTACATAAACTGTCTGACTGCCGAGTTTTTGCAGACGACATATTCCAAGGGTAATATCGCTGGACCTGCTATATTATGAAAACAATTTGACTGAAAGTTGTTGGTGGCTAAGCCACCAACAACTTTCAGTTAAATTGTTTTCAAAATATTCATCAGGTTCAGAGTTATTGCCGATTGAAATTATTGTCCGGTAGCTTGCAGTGGCGAGACAGTTAATGACTTAACAAATCATCATGAAGTACAAGAAAGAGATTATATATTGGGTGTAAACATGTATATCTTGGAAGATTTGTAGCATCAAAGGCTTTCATCTAGACAGGGCAGACACAACAAACACTACAATATAAGTAGTGGATTAAGAATTAAGCTCTGTTATAAATACCCAGCCATAAAACAAGTCTCAGTTTTAATATTTACTAAAGGTTTGGTTATATACCAAACACTTTCTTGTCTTAACCTATTGACTCCTGCATTCAACCATCAAACCATTTAACCATGACATACAAAAAATGATAAATTCTTTACGATATGATGGAAGGAACATTTTCATGAATATTTTGAAAGTAATTTGATTGGCAGATGTTGCTCAGTTGTGCTTTAGATAATTTGATCCCAGGCGGGCATGTCTTTGAGACCCCACAAGCGTGACACGCAAGCTTGTGTCCATGTTTGGAGGAGATCACTCCAGCAGTACCAGAGTTATACACTCCACGCTTACATTAACCCTTTCACTGATGAATTACTTATATCTCATTTTGAAGGCAACCATATAGGAAAACTTGAATATTTTGAAATTAATTTGACTCGAAGCTAGGCAGCAACGGCTCCCAGTCAAATTAATTTCAAAATATTCAACAGAATAAGTTTTATATCGTAAAGAATCTTTTTCAGGGATTGGTCAGTGAAAAGGATAACCCTTGCAATGATCTAGAGATGGAGCAAAATAGTCAACAGCCTTCAGGAACATATCGCTACAATGGTTCAGAGTCTAAGGCCTTATTTAAGACAAGCATTTTCCAGGACTTTCATCAACCATTTTCAAGGACTGAGTGTTCAAGACAATGGGGATCTGAAATGAGGTTGAGTTGGAGTGTCCTTCCACAGGACAGTTTAATGTTAGATTTTCTAAGAAGACATTTCTTGCATTCCGAGTGATGAACATTATCTTTACAGTATTTTGCCCGTTGATCATATAAATTTAATCAATGAAGTTCAAATTTTAGAGCAATGTTGACTGAATATCTTTAACAAATGGTCAATTTAACTTAAAGATCGGACATGAACTCAGGGAAATCAACTCTCACGAAATAAAATTATTATTTTCACAGTTTTTTGCTAAATTCAAGCACTTTCAAGAGAATTTGATAAAATCAAGCACTTTTAACCTTGAAAAATATATTCTGAATTCAAGCACCTTAAGCACTTTCAAGGACCACTTTGAACCCTGGTTACAGATATCTGGAAATTGAGATACTAGAATTTAAATGGTTTGAAGACTGTAACAAATAAATAATGCAAATCTCATCTCAAATGTTGTATTGTACAGATAGATTATGGTTTATAGATTCCATATCATTCATATCCTGTCACATTCCCTGATCTGGATCACAATTATCTGCTTTGTAATATCGCGTAAATATATTGGATAATAATGGCCGACATTTTGTCTCCTCAATCGATAGTCAGGTAAGTGCCATTTATGCATTACATTTTTTATTATGTAAAAATCATCTTGTTATATATTTTGAAACTAATTTGACTGGAGGTTGGGCAGCAACTTCCAGTCAAATTAGTTTTAAAATATCAGCAGCTTAACTGTATGGTTAATTGCTTTTATATCATATTGTCAAACTATTTGTGGCACCGATATAACTGAGCATATAGACCGAGGCATATACGTTAGTTTTTTCTGATTGGTTGAAAAGTAAAACATGAAAGCTTTTATAGGCTGTAAAAATGTATCAACATTTAGCTACTAAAGCCTGAATATCTTTCTTTAGCGGCATAATAACAAGCCTAATATTCTATGTATAGTTTACTAGTGTCTTGTTAGGTCACTTAAATAAATATTGTGATATGATGTTAGTTATCCTTTAAACAGCTGTCTTTGACATCAGCCTAGAAAGCTAAAATAAATGGCCCAAGGGCCATAGCGCTCACCTAGCTGGTACGGAACTGTAAACATGTTTAGATTAATTAATGCATAACAAGCATCATTGGTCCATCAGGCAACCATAACCGTTGACAAAGACAGATGGCAATGGTCCTTATCATTATTGACCAATGCGGCAATCACCCTTACAACAACAGCTAGACAAATGGTGCATAATATCATGATATGATGAGAAATCAATGAGAGCTATCAGAAGTAAACTAGTCATCCTATGAGTTGGCCGCCAGTGGCTGGCGGCCAAATTGGATTTTAAATAATCTACAGTTTCAACAAGTTTTTTTCTCAGACCTAGTCCTGTCACCCCATGACCTTTCAAAGCGATCCGCTAAACAGGAATGGAGAAATCAATTTTCAAGATGACCACCAGTGGCTGGCGACCATCTTGGATTTCGGATCATTGACAATTTCAAAAGATTTCTTCTACAGACCTAGTCCAACCAGCCTATGAAGTTTAAAAGTGATCCGATAACAGAGTTATCTTGCGGAACCCCCTCTACCGCCTGTCCAGATGGCGCCATCACATAATATCCCGCCAAAATATTGGTGTCCTTGACACTATTGACCAATGGGAAAAGTACCATTGACCAATGGGGAAGCCATCCCTGACATTATTGACACAGCATATGACATTTACCAACTGGACTAGACCAATGTATTTATCCTACAAGGTGTGTCCACTTTGAGAGGCACGTTGACTAACTAAAATATATCTTATTCATACAAATTTTATATGTACTTAAAGGTATTTTATTGCCCTTTCTAATGATATATAGTTTTATATATAGTGGTCTGTTACTTTGCCAAAAATAGTTAATATAGTTGGCAAGGTAGCACTACGCCGCTATCGCGCCACTACCGCTTATAGGCTAGGTTTCTAAGCAAGTTTCTAGCTTTTGGCTGTAGGGTTTCTAGCACTTTTTTGTGAATTCTTGGTAGGGCCCAGAGGGTTAATATAACTCTTGGAATTTGCCTATTTCTAACTTATTGTTCCTATTTTTTTCAGGAGAGCGGACAATGGCTTAAAAAATCAGAGACCCTCCTGCTAAGTAGGCTGATGGATTTACTAACATGGATTTTATAAAGAGAAAAATTTGGTGATCTGTGTAAAATAAGACTGCTGGGATATTGCAATTGCCTCCATTCATCTGTCTATCCCTCCATCTCCAAAAGCTTTTGGTAGAATTCAATCAAAATTGTTACGTAAATTACTGATATGATTATGGATTCGGAGACACCGTATACACTAGGCTCCATCGCAATGAATCAGCCAAGAACGACGTGCAGCAAATATGATTCGACGGCAGTGAAATATACAACATAAATCTGCACACAAGCAAGGTAAGATTACCCCTTTTCCCGATGAATTCCCCATACCTCATTTTAATGATACCATACAGGGAAACTGGTGAATATTTTTAATTAGTTTGACTGCAAACTGCCTTAGGCAGCAATGGCTTTCAGTCAAATTAATTTCAAAATATTCAACAGAATAGATTTTATATTGTAAGCATCATACTTTTTCAGGGATTTGTCGGTGAAAATGAGAAAGGGTTAAATAATAGATGAATCCAATCTGTCACCCAAGTATATGACATCATAATGAACTACATCACATGTAGGCTGACGTCACAATCAAAATATCTATTGGATGACGTAGCTAAGTCCATCATTAACTTTTGAAAGTATGTCAGTTGTACGAATTGTATGTCCTTACCATTTAATAAACATTCTGTTGAATACCTGAAAACAGACCCCAGTCAAATTAACTTCAAAATATTTAACAGGTTAGCTGTAGCTATAGTTATCATGGAATTGGGAATTTAGGATTCAAAGTATATAAACTGATCCCAACACACGCAAATCATGGATGGAGCTTACCTAGAGATGGGGCAGAGCTAACAGTGGATTCATCTATTAGAAAATCTAAATTTCTGCCATGTCCACTTGTCAATTTCAGTCTTTGCTATGTTTAACACCTTCACCGACAAATCCTGGAAACAATGTGCCGTGGCCAATGATGGTGGTAGCCTAATTTCTGAATCCGAAAGAAATTTACATTTTTGTATTAAGATTTTGAATTAATTACCTACCCGTATCTTATCGCCTTGGGTCCTTTCATGAGCCCCATGTTTTGAAAAAAATGGCCCATCATGCTATCCCCTCCCAAACAGGTGGGTGGAATTCAACCAAATTTGGTATGTGGGTTACCCATGATTGAGCTTTGTAAGACCACATTTAGATTTGGTTCCGCCCCCTGTGGTTCAGGGGGTGGGGTCCAAAGGACAAATATCTGAAAAACTGTCCGTCACGCTAACCCCTCACTGGAATTCAAAGGAATTTGATATGTGGGTTGCCGTATAATTGTGAATTTCCTGTCTCCACCAGGGGGGGGGGGGGGGGTTTGTGGGGCTGTTCAAAAGATCAAGAAATTGATTGTAAAGATTGGAGTCTAACAAATTTATCTGGTTTTCCAGATTTTTCATATTTCTGACCACTCTCGCACACCCTCTCCTTGAATTGAAATTAAGCCAAATGAGCCACTACATGTCTCTAGCAGGATTACTAGATTCTACTCTAGCCCTTGAAATTTTCTTTGCAGACCAAGGGAAGACTATCTTTGAAATTTTAACACTGGAATGACTGGCTGGCTCACTTACAGAGCCAGTCATTCTAGTCGTTAATTTTTACAAATAGTCTTCTCTTGCACTGAATATCAGCATTTTTGAAGATCCCAGCAATGTCATTTTTTGGCCACCTTGACCATTGACATATCAAATTGTTACCATCAGGCTGGTCAGTTACAAATTGTACTAGTCCTGGTCAATTTCTACTAGCCTCTGGGCTCATGTTAATTTTTAACTCCTGTTTTCACAGATCATTTCCCCTTATGACATCCAGATTTTCCACAACAATCCATGCCAGTGTCTGTGTAATGAAACTCTTCTGAATTCAGTGGTTGGAATCCAAACAAATTTGGTAGGTGATTATGGAGTGCAAGAGGCCATTTGCATTTGGTTCTGCCCCCAGGGATGGGATGGGGTAAAGAGGCCAAAGTGGTGAACATGGGTTCTGCTATAATGCATCATCGACCAATCAATCTAGTTATCACTTAGTTTCCATCGACGGGTAGATGAAATTTTTAAAGCCCAATGGTGTTGTCAAGGACTTGATGCTTGATAGATAACATTATGAACAAGAGTAATCATAGATTGTAAACCACTACCGAGACTGCCCTACCATTTTTCTTACAATGTACATAGCGGTGAAAAGAATAATTTAACACATCCAAAAATGGAAAAACTGTAGTGTATGATCGCACCCTCTACTTTGTTAAAATTTGAGCAAAATCTAACCAGTAGTTTCTGAGATATCTATAGATTAAAATTTGTATCCAATCTGGATCCTGGGTTTTTGTCCAGATCACAGACAACTTCAGGAAATCCTTGTTTAGGTTATGTTTCTTTGTTGTGTTAAAATTTGAAACCAAAAGGATCAGTATGTTATATGCAATACCGGATGGACACATGGACGTACACACACGCATGCACGCACACAAATGTAATACCCCGTTCCCCTTGCAGGACAAGGGTAAATATCCTGCAGTCTAAAAAAGTAATCTGTTGAGAATATTTTGATAAATTTAATTGGAATCTATTGTTGCCTTAAGCAGCAGCAGCTTCCAATCAAATTGGACTCAATATATTCAACAAATCTACTATACATAGTCCAGTCTGATTACATAATAAGAGATTCTCTCTCCCTCTCACTTCAAGCAAACGTTATTTGATATTTGCACTGATAGTTTACACAATACAGTATTTAAATATTATTAACCCTATAACACACAAGCCAGCCAAAAACGGCTACAGCAGTGACCTTGCAAAATGGCCATTTGCAGATCATGAGAATATTTTTGAAAAAGTATGTCTGGATTGTCTGGCGCAATAACTGAGTGGTAAATTTTCAAACAGATTCTCTTTGTCTGGAAATGGATATTTACTATGACATGTAATTTTTAAAGCAAATCTAAGTGCTACAGGGTTTATAAAAAGCGTCACGGTTAAATTTGTTTTAATTTTTCTCTCAAATGGTGTTTCAAGCTGAAAAATAAAAGGAAAGATACATTAATAAAATTGCAAGATGAGGAGCAGCAAACCCCAGTAAGACTGACAAAACTTTACGTGGCAATCAAGCACAATAACTGGGGTGTCGGAATGTGTTTTGACCTGGAGTGTGGGGGGGGGGGGGGGGAGCTTAAACTGTGGGAGAGGAAAAAAGGGGGCATCTCCCAATTGGGCCCCCTCATTCCTTCCCCATGTGAACCATATCTCCAAAGTGGTCAATATTTTTAAAACAATTTTATTGTCTATGCTGATATTCCCTTCTAGGTTCCAGACAACAGGCCTTTGAATTTTCGTCCATGCATACCACTACCACATACCCCACCCCCCCTACTATAATATATATTTTATGTGATAAAAGGTTTAGAAAATATAATTTTTTCAAATTATTGACTACTGTCTCTCAATACCTAAACCCCAATCGACCATTGATTTAAAATAATTTCACCATGATGGATGTTCAGTAATTTTGAGAGGCTTTCAGTTATTCAGTAATGACAAATTGACATTATAAAGTAATTTAAAAGCGTGGAAATGTAGCTTCATTAAAATTAAACTAACTGTCATTATTAAAGCTGGTAACATCATATCACGTGACAAAGATAACAAACGAAATTCACGATCTTAACTATGGAGAGCGGGGTGCGTTCGCATTTCCGTATTATATATGACACCGCTAGTGTCGGATGCCGTTTAGAAAAATTTTCCAGCTTGGCCAATCGTTGAGCAGCTGTATAATAATAATAATAATAATAATAATAATAATAATAATAATAATAATAATAATACCCGATTCCATCTATCCGGATAATCGGGTACTCGCGAATACTCGCTTAAATAAAGGAATTGCTTCGTCATCTTCGACATTTTTACGCAAACTATTTCATTCACAAAGATCTATTTATATTTTCCCGCAGAAATTTGTAAACAAACTGAATTGACCAATCGACAGTGGATTTAGAAAATTCAGCCTTCTGACGTAATGTAACGCTAAGTTTGATTGGATAACACGCCAGTAATGGTTGTGTATTTAGCGATCGAAAACTGGCTGTAGCATGAGCCGATAATACGTCCCGTCGACCCAGTAAGCCAATTATTTCGAGCCGATAATACATCCCGTCGGACTAGGAACCTAATTATTTCGCGCCGATAATACGTCCCGTCGGTTCCTTGGGGTTAAGGGTGTGGCCACTTCATCTTTATAGCCCAAATAGATATTGCCTAAAGGAACATGTCTGCCAAATTTGGTTTTAATCATTGATAAATACTGAAACATGTCACACACTTATTTTCCCCATAGGCTTCAGTACTTTGAAAATATAGCAAGGGCCATAACTCTAATATTTGTGGGCGAGGCCACTTCATCTTCATAGCCTCGATAGATATTGCCTAAAAGACCATATTTGCCAAATTTGGTTTTAATCCTTTGATAAATGGCGAAATGGGCCACAAACATATTTGCCCCATAGGCTTCAATGCTTTGAAAATATAGCAAGGGCCATAACTCTGCTATTTGTGGGCATGGCCTCTTCGTATTCATAGCCCAAATAGATATCACCAAAAGGAACATGTCTGCCATATTTGGTTTTAATCTATCAACAAATGGCGAAACGTGCCACAATTGTTGACAGATGACAGACAACAGACAAATCATGATTGTATAAGCTCACCTATGTGAGCTAACTAGATTATTGTGCAATAAATGCAGAGTATAAGAAATAATTTCAGCCAATAAATTACTTTCTAATCTTGATGTCGGTACTTTACTTATTTCTGAGAAAATAAGCCTTGGAGATAAAAACATATTTATCAGAAAATAAGTGGAATCAGTGATATATATATATATACATGTATATATATTTCCATGATTCGCAGAACATAAGTCACTTGCGCGCATAAGTAGGTCAGCGTGATATATTAAATTCTATACAAAACACTAGGCGGAGGGGTTGGGGGGTGGGGTGGGGAGGGGGTGTTTGGCATCCAGAAGAAGCTTTAGGTGGCCGCAAATGGTCAAAGGTCAAGGGTTTGTAAAAGCCATCTAAAAGCCTAAAGGCTGGGCGTGACTCAGAATTGTCCATATTACTTGTTGGGAATATCAGTTTCTCAGAATTGGGAGCTAGTAATAATTTGGAAGATAATTTTCCTGAAAATTCCTGAAAATATCACACCGTTGAGAAGCGCTGGGATATCAGAGAAGGATATCCTCGGATATCCAAGAAATTTTGTGCAAATCCTGTTCCAATACTGCCAGCTCTAAAACATTGGTTATGAGCTGATAATTTCCAGGAATTCTCACAGTTGAGAGTTTAATTAATAAATGTCCCAGAATTTGGACCATGGTTTTGAGTCCTTATTATCAAAGTAATTCATCGTATCAATTGGAATTCTGGGACAACACGAGAATTCTTGGTATCCAAAGTATCAGACTATTTTATACCAAAGAAACTCCACCCCACCCACCCCCCAAAACCCCCACCCTGTTGTGATTTTTATTCAGGAACAAGAGCTCCGCAAATGGTGCATAATACCCCGCCATGATGACAAACTAATAAATGACAGCTATCAGAAAATATTTATTTCTTCCTCAGACCAGTAATCCTTATTAAGTGTCAAAGCAATCCGCTAAACGGTCAAGGAGGTATCGTCCGCAAACCAATTTTCAAGATGGATGCCACTGACTGGTGGCCATATTGGATTTTGGATTATTGTAAATTTCGATAGGTTTCTTCACCAAACATATTCTAATGACCCTAGGAAGTGATCCGATAAATGGTAAAGGAGATATCATCCAGAAACCAACTTTCAAGATGGCAGCCCGTGGCCGGTGGCCATCTTGGATTTTGGATCATTGTCGATTTCAATAGGCTTCTTCCGCAGACCTAGTCCAACCACTCTATGAAGTTTCAAAGCGATGTGATAAATGGTAACAGAGTTATCATCCGGAAACCAATTTTCAAGATGGCCACTGGTGGCTGGCGGCCATCTTAGATTTTGGATCATTGTCAATTTAGATAGGTTTCTTCCCCACACCAAGTCTAACCACTCCATGAAGTTTCAAAGCGATCCGATAAACGGTAACGGAGTTATCATCCTGAAACCAATTTTCAAGATGGACGCCGGTGGCTGGCGGCCATCTTGGATTTCGGATCATCGTCGATTTCGATAGGTTTCTTCCCCAGACATAGTCCAACCACCCTATTAAATTTCAAAGCGATCCGACAAACGGTAACAGAGTTATCATTAGGAAACCAATTTTCAAGATGGACGCCGGTGGCTGGTGGCCAGCTTGGATTTCGGATCATCGTCGATTTCGATAGGTTTCTTCCCAAGACCAAGTCCAACCACCCTATGAAGTTTCAATGCGATCCGACAAACGGTAACGGAGTTATCATCCGGAAACCACTCTGCCGCCCGCCCGCCCGGACGGACGGACGGCATTACATAATACCCTGCCAAATTTTTTGGCGCGGTATAAAAAGGCTTATTTCAATACTGGCAGGATTAATGAGTCTCAGCAATAAATCCATTGGTATTCCAGGAATATCTCAAGAATTCCTAACCTTAGTTTGTCTATTAGAAAATTTATATCTTCTGATTTCATCAACCACTTTCATCTCATTAGCATACGTTTGCACTATTACTGCAAATAACAGCAATGAAATACTTGTATTTGTGTGGTTTATAGCTAATATCCGGATGGTAATTGCAAGCTTACATAAATGCACTTGTTCCTGTTATGTAGCTTGCTTCTGAAAGCAGCCAGCATGAACATCCTAGTCATTACATTACAGTAACGAAATGTTTCCAGAAATACAACCAATTTCATGCTTGACCTATCCTACAGACTAATGCCCATTAACCCTTTAACCAACAAATTTATTCAAGAAAAATTCAAATTTCTCATAGAAAATGTCCATTTGCAGACTAGAAGACTATTTTTTTTAATTTACCACTGGAATGACTGGCTCGGTTATCGAGCCAGTCATTCCAGTGGTAAATTTAAAAAAACAGGCTTCTCTTGGTCTGCAAATGGACATTTCTCAAGACCACTTGCAGAAGCCATTTTTGGCGTTAAAGGGTTAGAATCTATTTTTATCAGTGTAGTTATTTTTAGTGGCAGTAACTGAATCCGCTAACTATTGCGGAGGTGGTATAATGTAACCATGTTAATTATATGTTGATTCAAATGTCGAGCAATAATGAATGAAAGGAAAAGTCAATGCAGAGACAAGAGAAAATCGCACATGCATAACAACGCAGGCAATAAACCAAATAATAATATCAGGGAAAAGGGGTTTTCATCTTTATTATAGTCAGAACAGCAGTGATCTGCAGTGACCTGCTGTTGTGACAATGGAGTAATCCAGTTTTAGCGAAGGCCACACCCATTTCTAGCTAAGCTCCGCACATGCTTTGCTCTTGTTGAGGCCAATTTGTACAACTTGAGGGGCTATTAAGCATTTAAGACTGACTAAATTATGTCAGGTACTTGAATATGACGTCATATGATTGACTGATCGACAAACTGGATTCATCAATTAAATATGAAAACTCCATTTGATATTGGTTATCAAAGACAGTCATTCCAGTGGTAAATCTTCAAAAATACTCTTCTCTTGGTCTGCAATTTATGGATATTTCTCAAGACTGTTGGGAAGTCTTTTTTGGCTGACTAGGATGTTAAAGCCTTTAAAGGGTTAAGAATAAGACTTGATCATGATGTCTTTATATTAAATTGTCATGATGGAGCATAGAAATTTTCAAACATATTCAAGATGATTAGGCCTGTCACCTGTTCACGTGACTTCTATGGCAGGCATAGGAAATAATCAATCTGGTTAACCCGATCCTGACAAAGCCATCCCAAACTGGACTCTGCAGTGGTCATGAGGAATGTCCATTTGCAGGCCAAGAGAAGACTATTTCCGAGCCAGTCATTCCAGCGTTAATTTTTCAAAAATAATCTTCTCTTGGCCTGCAAATTGACATTCAATAAGGAAATATTTTGATTTTCTTGACAAAATTTGGTCATTAAAGGGATAATAGTCAAGTCCACTGAAAATGGCGTCTGCAGTTGTGTGCCAATTTGCAGGCCAAAAGAAGACAATTTTTGCCAACTTACGACTAGAATTGCTGGCTCAATAACTGAACCAATTATTCCAGTGGTGAATTTTCAAGTCTTCTCTTAGTCTACAAATTACGGACATTCATTAAGAAACTGCCCTCTACAGTTCTCTCGAGGTATGTCCATTTGCAGGCCAAGAGAAGACTATTTTTGAAAATTATACTATTATTGAGCCAGTCATTCCAGTGGTAAATTTTCAAAAATAGTCTTCTCTTGACCTGCAGATGGATGTTTATTAAGCAAAATGTCTTAATTTTCTTGACAAAATTTAGACATTAAAGGGTTAATATGCTGCGCTCTTTCCGAGAATAAGCATTTGATGGCAAAAGATGAGACACAGCAAGCAAGTATGTCCTAGCATGAAATACTGGTACATATCAAGTCTTCTCTCTGTCTACAAATTATGGACATTCATTAAGAAACAATTTTGATTTTCTTACGCAATCTCAATCAGCAATTGAGTAAACTATTTTCATGTAGTATAGGCCTAAGATGCCCACTGATATAATCTGACTGAAGAACAAAAATAATCCTTTGGCATTTACCAATTATGGTACTACTTCAAATGATTTCACGAAGATTAGTTTTGAAAGCTTATCAATGGAACTTTAGACTGGCCCAGTTATCGAGTCATTCAAGTGGTAAACTTTCAAAAATGGTCTTCTCTTAGTCTGTAATATGACATTTCTCAAGATCATAGCAGAAACCGCTTTGGGCTGGCTTGAGTGATAAAGGATTCACAGCTGGGCATCATCACCATTACACACACATACATACTGGCATACTCAGTCATGAACATCAAAGACTACATGACTTGATTCATCTAATAAATACAAAGTGCTACAAACCAATCCTTTCTCCCCTGAATGAAATCGCAAAAACCTGATTCAATTGATAAGGACGCTTATTAAATACGAAGCCTACTGATTATTTTGAAAACCATTTTTTCTTCATCAGTCAAATAGCTTGTACCTGCAAAAATGAGCACAATTCTTTAACACCACATTAAGTTTTCAATTCTTTTAATGCACAGAAGATTTACAATAAAATGTGTCAAAATCGTATACCAGTACATTAGCGTCGAGACTCTTTCTGAATCAATATTGCTACTTATTGCGCAAAGGATGCAATCCACATGGGAATATAATAATAATAATATGATGGTACGGTCAATATTCTATGGTATAAATAAATACATGTAGAAAGATAGTCAATTAAATACATGTACAAGGCCTACATGCATTCACACAAACACGCAGGCATGCATGCATGTACACACACATGCACGTGTATGTTATTGTACATCCATATATGATCTACTATGCACATCTTAGTGTTAGTGTTTTAAGAAAATTACAATAACAATATCTAAATAGCTTTATAACGCTGTATTCTTGCTGAGTAAAAAAACCATGACAGCATTAGCAATCAAAACTATGGATGGATACGATCTGTCACTCAAGTATATGATGTCATATCATACAATTATCTATATATACACTTGACAGACTTCTCACTGTTCATGACGGAGTTAGGCTCGGAGTGAGAAGACTGTCAATTGTACAAATTGTATTGTCTTCGATGGATTTACTAGTTACTAAACATTCTGTTAAATATTTTGAAGCTAATTTGATAGGCACCAGTCAAATTTGTTCAAACTATTCAACAGCTTACCTGAGTGTATAGTTACCTTGAAAAAGGGATTCTGAGAATTCAGGGTTACAAGTATATAAATCTATTTCACCACACATAGAAAGTGGGCGGAGCTTAGCTAGAGCCATGTGGGGAAACCAGAGCTCTAGATAAGCAGGGTTTTTGCGTTTTCACCCAATAAAAATGGCCAATCACCCAATTAATTTTTAACATGATTACCAAAATAGCCAATCACCCAATTAATTTCAGTTCTATTGCTAATAATGTATAATAACTTAATTAATTTCAGTTCTATTGCTAATAATGTATAATAACTTAATTAATTTCAGTTCTATTGCTAATAATGTATAATAACTTAATTAATTTCAGTTCTATTGCTAATAATGTATAATAACTTAATTAATTTCAGTTCTATTGCTAATAATGTATAATAACTTAATTAATTTCAGTTCTATTGCTAATAATGTATAATAACTTAATTAATTTCAGTTCTATTGCTAATAATGTATAATAACTTAATTAATTTCAGTTCTATTGCTAATAATGTATAATAACTTAATTAATTTCAGTTCTATTGCTAATAATGTATAATAACTTAATTAATTTCAGTTCTATTGCTAATAATGTATAATAACTTAATTAATTTCAGTTCTATTGCTAATAATGTATAATAACTTAATTAATTTCAGTTCTATTGCTAATAATGTATAATAACTTAATTAATTTCAGTTCTATTGCTAATAATGTATAATAACTTAATTAATTTCAGTTCTATTGCTAATAATGTATAATAACTTAATTAATTTCAGTTCTATTGCTAATAATGTATAATAACTTAATTAATTTCAGTTCTATTGCTAATAATGTATAATAACTTAATTAATTTCAGTTCTATTGCTAATAATGTATAATAACTTAATTAATTTCAGTTCTATTGCTAATAATGTATAATAACTTAATTAATTTCAGTTCTATTGCTAATAATGTATAATAACTTAATTAAAAAAAACCAATTAATTTCCCAAAAAAAACAAATTTACAGAATTTCTAAGAGTCAATCACCCAATTATTGAAAAGCTTATCTAGAGCTCTGGGGGAAACCTAGAAATGGATTCCTCTATTGGTTTTAACAAAAAATATGAAATATTTTTACAATATGCTTTGTCCTAGAAATGTCATATAGTTACGGATCCTGTTTGAATGACAACAATCATAAGTGTATCATTCAAAGGACACTGAGAAGAGCTTTTTAACCCTTAGAACTCTGGTACGAGGTAACTTCAAATTTTCAAATTAAATTAAAAGATGAACTGGTGTTAAATTTCAACAAATTTGGTGGGAGATGGTGCTGTCGTAGACAGCAACATCTTCCACCAAAATCGCTGAAAAATGTACACTACTTTCTTTGATATTGACACAATAAATGATAGAATATTGCCATCAGAGTGGTAAGGGTTAATAACATTTGTTAGGAATAGAATATTATCGATAAAAAGCGCTCTAAAGGAACAGCCTTTTGAACATTTTTCTTCACCTCTCTCAGAATATAGGGGCGATTTCAATTAGATTTATTATAGCATAGAGATCTAAGATTGTCAAAATGAAGCTCTGATTGGTTGATTTGGGTGCTGGCCATATTGGACTTTGTGCTATTTATATTCTAAACACATTTAAACATCTCCAAAATCACTTGAAGCTGATTGATGTGAATTTAGAATTTTGATACATGTAGATTTTCTTGTGGCCATTTTGGATTTTCTGAAAAGTTTCAGGAAATCATTTAAAACTCTACTCCAGGAGTTCTTTAATAAATGGCTCGATTTCAGCGGAACTTTGGTGGGATGTGCCCGGCACGGTAAGCTTCAACACCTCGAATGAGAATTTGGATTGGTCAATTTTTTCAGTGACCATCTTGAATTAAAAAAAAAATGTCCAGACAAAAATCATTAAAAATATGACTACTTACGTAGATGGCCCTCCATAATTTATACTAGAATTAAAACTTCAATTTTTGACGAAAAATGTATAGCGTCAAGACATATGATGTTTCCTCATGTGCCTCATAAAACTGTTTTATATTCGCGAGTCACCGCCAAACGATTTCGCGAAAAAGCAGAGCAGTCTAAGACACGAGGCTCAAAAGGCCTGTAATCGCTCACCTGGAATTATTGGCCACTGGCACAACAGACCAAAATGAGACGACCACTGGAAAAATTTACCAATCTAATTTCGATGAAGAAAATAAAAATAAAAATTTGCCCAGTTGTTATAAGTAGTATTTTTATGACTTTCCTAGAAATCTGCAGAAAATTCAAGATGTCCATCAAAAATGCAAACTTTCATATTTCAAATTCATAGCAGACATGTCTTTTCAATATCAACTTTCCATGGACAAACATTAATAGCGTTTGGGTGCTAATTATATCATAGCAAATTGGAAGATCGCCTTCTTTTAAATAAATGGCCTATGGATACTCCCTGCCAAATATACTTGAAATCGGCCCTGTAGTTCTCCCGAATACATTTTAAATTTCCCATTACTTTAGTATGGGAGTTTTTTGGTGAGAAAAAGATCCAAGATGGCCACCAAACCGTTTATCCGACGCTTTTGAACATGGCAAATTTGAAATCAGAATACCTAAAAACCTAAATAAAACTAATTTCGGCTTCAAAATACATCAAATAAAAATATCCAATATTGCTGCCAAACAGGCTACATTTTTATTGGTCCATGGTGGCCATGTTTTTCTAACCAATCAACTTCCCTTGATCACAGTTTAATGTCCCTTAGTCCCTAATCACATCTGACAAATTTCGGCCCAATCTGTTCAAATGTTCTGAAGAAGTCTTTTTCGCGAAAACAAGGTCATCCAAGATGGCCGCTGGATCATTTGGTCAATCAGTTTCCCTTGAACAAACTTGGTTGAGATTTTGTCCTAGATCTAAAGGTGTGTAGAACTCCCCCAAGCTGTTTCAGAGATTTTTAAAGATGTTTCTAAAAATCGGTCAAAATCCAAGATGACCACCGGCCAAATATAATCGAAATCGGCCCAGTGGCTCTTGAGATGTTGCTTAAAGAAAGAAATTAATGGACATAAGACACTGGATGGACAGACGGATGGATGGACAGTCGCCATGGTATAAGCTCACTTGGCCACTCTGGCCAGTTGAGCTAAATATGTAGTCTAAAAGGAGAGGCGAAAACGGCCCAAACCGGCCTCTACTGTACTCTCGAGGAATGTCCATTTGCAGGCCATATAACCGAACCAGTCATTCTATTGGTAAATTTTCAAAAATAGTCTTCTCTTGACCTGCAGATGGACGTTTATTAAGCAAAATGTCTTAATTTTCTTGACAAAATTTAGACATTAAAGGGTTAATATGCTGCCCTATTTCCGAGAATAAGCATTTGATGGCAAAAGATGAGAGGCAGCAAGTATGTCCTAGCATGAAATACTGGTACATATCAATGTGTCTATTTCATGCTAGGAGCTTCACGGAATAAACCAATCACATGAATAGGGACAATTTTCATATTAACTTTGTCTGTAGACAATATATTGTCTCCGATAAATGTGAATAATAATGCTGAAACTTATTAGCATAGATGCAGTGTGAATGCTCAAGTGCATTGTAAACACAGACTTGTGACAGACGAATCAGCATTGAAAAATAAGTAAATAAATGCCTGCATTATCGTCACATCATCTTTTACCACGAGTTCGGGTGTCCTTGCAGTGGAGGGGATCCGTTCTCGCTGGTACTCAAGGGACCTTTCCACTGTATCACCCATCATATGATGTCATAAGCAACTACGTGACGTGTAGAATGACATTATAATGAATGCCATAGGCAGCAACAGCAACCAGTCAAATTACTTACAAAATATTCAACAGCTTACCTGTATAGTTTTCAGGAAATTGCTAGTTAGGGCATTCGGGGATCGATCAATCCCAACACGGCGAGGTGTGGGTGGAGCTTAGCTAGGGGTGGGTGGGGCATAGCTAAAACTGGAAAAGTCAAGTATGACTGTACAGATACAGTAACAATAATCAAATATGTCACTAACTAGCTGATGTCACAATCAAAATGACACATTGTGATGAAAATCTAAAAGTCTGTCACAGTGTGTATGAATTGCATGTCTTTGATGAATTAAAAATTTAATAAACATTCTGTTGAATATTTTGAAACTAATAGGTAGCAACAGCCCCCCGTCAAATTAGTTTCAAAATATTCAACAACTTAAGTAACTATATAGTTGTAAACTTGAAATTTAAATTCTGGGAATTCATGTTTTATAGTTTCAGATTGATTCCAGCACGCATTAAAAGGTGAGTGGAGCTTAGCTAAATATGGGCGTGGCATAGCTAGAAATCGATCCCCAACGTGAGTAAATAAATGCCTCCATTATCGACTCCTCATCTTTTACAGCGCAAACATTCTTGCAATTCACTACACCACTACATCAGCATGCGCATTTACACACTCAAAATGACTAAGTGCGTAAAATGCTTTTTCTCTGTCTCGTGTGCCGGAAATCCCTGATCAATATTTTCAAAACAATTTGATTGGACGTCAGTGTTGCATTAAGCTGTCTCGGTAGACAATTGATCGATTACATAAATATATGCTGTTGCTGGAGATGTGCAAATATGTAAATTGTAAATTCAAATTGGTTTATTTTCATCGCAGTGAAAAGGCCAAGGTTTGAGATTATTTTTTCAGCTCACTATATTTAGCCATCCCTCCTCTACTCCACAGAGGCTGCGAGTAATCAAGAAAGGCTTTAACCCTTACCACCCTTTAAACGCTCGAATTTGTTCATGAAAATTTAAAATTTCTCATAAAATGTCGATTTGCAGACCAAGATGGGGGCCATTTTTGAAAATTTACCACCGTAATGACTGGCTCGGTTATCGAGCCAGTCATTTAAGGGGTAAATTTTCTAAAATAGATTTCTCTTGGTCTGCAAATGGGCATTTCTCAAGACCACTGCAGAAGCCATTTTTGGCTGATATGAGTATTAGAGGGTTAACATTCCGATGTCAAGATCCTATTTTTTACTGTCTCGATAACAAACAAACTGGTGAACATTTTTCATGACAGAAACATCTTCCACCAAATTTGTTGAAAAATGAACACCAGTTCATCTTTTAATTTATTTGAAAATTTAAAGATTTTGACATCAGAGTGGTAACGGTTAACAATTTAATGGTCAAGATCGGTCAAGAAAATTTCAAATTTCGCTTATTGAATGTCCATTTGCGTGCCAAGAGAAGGCTATCTTTGAAAATTTACCACTGGAATGACTGGCTCAGCTATTTTCTCTTGGTCTGAAAATGAGCATTCATCATGATCACTGCAGGGGCCAGGTTTGGCTGGCTTGACCATTAAAGGGTCACTATGTCCCTAATTATCCCGTTAATGCTGCAATGACCAAAAACAGCTTCTGCAGTAACCTTGAGGATGCTAGTTCAATTTGTACACAGTGTATAAAATATTTTTGAAAATTTATCACAGGCATGCCTGGCTCGATAACCGATACACAATTAATAGTTCGATAACCATGACATTGACATATTTCCCTTAGCAATAAGATTGCTATAAATTGTTATCGAGCCAATCATTCCAGCATATAAACTTCTCAAAATAGTCTTCTCTTGGTAATTGGACCTTTATAAAGACCACCACAAAATCAGTTTTTGTATGCTTAGGAGTTAACCCTTTAACACTCATATCAGCCAAAAACAGCTTCTGCAGTGGTCTTAAGAAATGTCCATTTGCAGACCAAGAGAAGACTATTTCTGAAAATTTATGATTAGAATGACTGGCTTGATAACCAAACCAGTCATTCCAGTGGCAAATTTCCAAAAATAGTCTTCTCCTGGTCTGCAAATAGACATTTACTCAAGGGTTAAAGAGTTAATGGGTTAGTAGGCTTAGCTAGCACCAATGGATGAATCCAGCTTTAGCTCTCCACCACCCATGCTTTGACCGTGTTGGAATCGATCGAACTCTGCACTCTCTGAATCTTAATTTCAAGAAAACTAAATAAGTAAGCTGCTGAATATTTTGAAACCAATTTGACTGGGTGCTGTCGCTGCCTATGTTTCTTAAATAGTAAAGACATACAGTTCGTACAACCTGACAGACTATTAAGCATTTAAGATGTCAGTCATGATGTAATTGATTTTGACATCAGCCTACAAATCAAGTAGTTGATTATGACGTCATATGATTGACTGCGAAACTGGATTCCTCAATTATCTGGTCTGCTAATGGAGTTAATGAAAACAGAACTTTATTGCTAAAACTATTTGACAAGTAGGAAATAATATTGGCCCCTCCAGTGGACACTACACACTGGAAAAGGTTGAAGAAAAACTGAAAGCAGTTTTCACTTCTTCAGCTGCAGTTTTGCATGACGGTTCAGCTTTAAGATGGGCAGGGGAGGGAGGGATGGAGTGGATAATAAGTAAATGTACATCTATCTTACCTCATCAATGTCTTCCTGGTCACTGTCCTTATCGGTGGAGTTTTGTCGTACACCAACACCATAGATGCCAGATGGCATGCTTTTGTAACCTTGATTTGAGGAGCGCCAATCAGCTCGCTCATTCATATTCGCTCCATTAGTGCCCGCATTATCACCCCCATAGATGTTAGACTCAAACACACCTGCAATGGAAGGCATCATCGTCATCATCATCATCATCGTCATCATCATCGTCATCATCATCGTCAGAGTAAGTGACAGATAATATCTGCAAATATCTTACCCCTTTTTGTGTCAACAGCGCCTCAGTGTTTCAAATCTTAATCATATCAATTAATCCTTTAATGGCCAGGATTTTTCAAGAAAGTTTTATTTTTGGTAGGCTAAGGAAAGAGTATTTTCTTGTAAATTTACTACTGAAAAATAGATTTGTGTTGTCTTGCAAACGAACATTCCTAAAGAAACTACTAAAGAAGACATTTTGGTCACCTTGACCGCTAACCCTTTCATCGATGAGTTCCCCATATCTCATTTTCCAGGTAACCTTACTGAAAAACTGTTGAATATTTTGAAATTAATTTGACTGGAAGCCATTGCTGCCTTAGGCAGCAATGGCTTCCAGTCAAATTAATTTCAAAATATTCAACAGAATAATTTGTATGTTGTAAAGAATTGACTTTTTCAGGGATAAATGGGAAAGAAAGTCAAAAAATTTTATTTACATAGTGTCCATTTTCAGGCCAAGAGAAGACATTTTTTTTTAATTTACCACAGGAATGACTGGCTCGGTAATCGAGCCAGTCATTCCTGTAGTAAATTTTCAAAAAATAGTCTTCTCTTGACCTGAAAATGGTCATTTCTCAGGGTTATGTTGACACAAGAGGGGTTACACCTATAATATGTAGTCCTTTATTTCAATATCCACATTATTGCACCAAAGACATGCTGAGAAAAATTTTAATTAACTCATTTAAAATTACACATACGAGTTATAAATAACATCTATTAAAAATGTCTTAATTATTATATAATTTTATTAATTTAGCGACAATATCCAACAACATTATTCCATAATTACACTCTTCAAAATAATTAACATGATTTCTATTATTTTCCCCCGTTGATCCCGTAGTAATTATTTATGATGACGTTGATTAAGTCGATCCTCGAACTGTATTAATCAGATAAATCAATAAACATTGCAGGCTTACTATGAATGTGTCTATAATACTATGTGTGCATCCGAGATATATAATATATATATATATATATATATATATATATATATATATATATATATATATATATATATTGTATATAAATTTAATACACTAAGCTTATCTCCTTTAACGGCCAAGCCCGCACAAAACCGGCCTCCGCAGTGGTAATGAAGCCATGCCAAATTTTCAAAACTAACTTGACAGGTTCCAGTCAAATTAGGTTCAAAATATTCAATATTTTTCCTGTCTTGAATTTAAGACACAGGACCTTTCATGGTTAAAGGGTTAACATGACAGCGGCGGTGGGGATAGCGGGAAAGAAGAAAATCAGTTTTAGATTTAGTAAGAATGATAATCATACAGAGATTGCTGAAATAAACTTCACATCCACATTTTCAGGATTGACACATGGTGGCCATGTTGGATTTCTCATTCCAATTAACCAATTTCAACTGGGATCCTACCAATACAATGACCAACTCATTGATTGAAATCAATCAGCTGTACAATCATCGAATGGACAACAAATTTCTAGGTGGTGACATAGGCAATTTTGCGAGTTGGAATTACTTCTATAGAGATCTTCCACATACTATATACAAGGTCACATGTGGGAGATGTTCTGGTGGCAAATGTAGATTCGCTATATGGCCGAAATTTAATACAGTTCTCACCACACCATGTCCAATTAAGAGATGAATCCAGTTTATTGATCAATCATATGATGTCATAATCAACATCACATGTAGGTCGATGTCATAATCAATTGCATCATGAATGACATGATTTAGTCCACCATAAATGCTTAATTATGAGCCCTTCAAGTTGTACGAATTGCACATTCTGTTGAATATTTTAAAACTAATTTGACTGGGCAGTGGGTGCCGTTGCTGCCATAGACAGCAACAGCACCCAGTCACAATAGTTTCAAAATATTCACCAGCTTACCTGAGTGTATAGTTTTCTGGAAATTGAGATTCAGAGAGTGCATGGATCGATCGATCCCAACACGGGCAAAGCATCGGTGAAGCGTATCTAGATATGGGTGGGGCATAGCTAAAACTGGATTCCTCCATTGCCAAAGCCATAACAAGGAAATTAAATAGATACACAAATGGCAAGACAATGGATGGACAAAGCTATCCCACCACCGCCACCATCTATGATCACGACACAGTATCATTTTATGACCATTTAGTAGTCAAGATTTGTACAGCAAATTGACAGTTGTGCTTATAGTCAATGTCCATGTGCGAGGTAAGAGAAAACCTTTTTTCAATTTACCACTTGAGTGAGAATAGCTCGGTTATGATCATTATCGAGCCAGTGATTCTACTTGTGGTAAAATATCAAAAATAGTCTTCTCTTGGCCTGCATAATGGACATTTCTCAGGACCATTACTAAGGCTGGTTTTGACAGGTTTGACTATTTACCTGGTTACATAAGAGGTATACTATAAAATTTGATACTTAACAGAAAATATTATAAATATGAAAAGCAAAATGGTAACAATTTCTATGATTAATTCATGATATACATATTCTATTTTAATCAATAAAAGTATATAATAAAAGAGTGTATCCTCAAATTTATCTGGCACAGTTACCAGTTATGTCAGTTCTGATCATACCTCTGCCCACCACCCCAATCTTGTCATTGCTGTAGCCAGAGTCGAGATAAAGCAGTTCATAATCATCATCTTGATCAATCACTGACCCATACGAATAAGGCGTGGCCAAACCCAATGGTGACAGGGTGGCAGCGCCACCTGTGCAGGAGAGAAATACACACACACAACATGCACAGTAATATACAGTACTAAAGGCGGACATATACCAAGAGTTCCCGAAAGTTTGTCAGTCTCTGATACCTACGCAATAAAGTTTCTGAAGGTTTTCGGCATAAATCTAATATTTGCTAATGAAATTTTTTTGTAAAGATCTTGTTTTTTTAAACATTTCACCAAACACCCAAACTTTTCTGCAACTTCTAACAAAACATGCAATATTGTCTCATTATTAATTGCCTACCAACTGAGAGAAAATATAAAGTTTCTCAACGAAATTTCCCAAAGTTGAACTCTGCTATACATGTACTTTCAAGAACTGTTTCAGTCTATAACCTTGATTTGGAAACTAAATATACAAGAGCAATCAGTGGAATCTTGCAGATCCTAATCCTCCATTTTTTGTTACATTTTTTTCCTCAGAACATGATCATAACTTGGAGAATCCTAGTGTACAATCACACACTTTCTTGTGTATTTGACCCAAATCAGTTCAGCAGTTTCTGAGATATCCAATTAGATCCTGAAACTGATTCCAATTAGATCCTGAAACTGATTCCAATTAGATCCTGAAATTGATTCCAATCAGATCCGATCGTTTTAACCCTTTAATGGTCAAATTTGGTCAAGAAAATTAAAATATCTGCCTATTGAATGTCCATTTACAGGGCAAGAGAAGACAATTTTTGAAAATTGATCATTGGAATGACTGGCTTGGTTGAGCTAGTCATTCCAGTGGTAAAATTTCAAAATTTGTTTTCTCTTAGCCTGTAAATGGACTTTATACAAGCCCTGGACGGTTTCGACCGGTATGACCATTAAAGGGTTAATTAATTAGGTTCATGGCAAAAATCTTGAAATCCATTATCATGGTAACCGAAAAATAAAATCTCCACAGATCCAATAGCTCACGCACATTTATAAGCAGAAATATAATTCGAGTTAGGACAAAGTTTTCATTATAACAATGTATACGAAACTTGATGTACCGGGTATGCTGAAATTTCTCAAGCAAACTTTCTGAACCATTTTAGCATATGCGCGCCTTTAGTCTGAGTGAGCGAGCACAGCACAATGTGAAAACAACCAACAGCAACAGATGTTAATACAACAAAGTTATTGGTGAATGAAAACATCAAACTTGTTATTAGTGATTAATTTACCTTCAGGAGTAAACATAAACATTCAATAACAAACCAGGAGATATACGCAGGTAAACACATCTTAGAAATAAACCCTTAACTTTTGTGGTCACAAATCCATGGCTCTTTATCCCTTTCAACCACAAATCCTTGAAAAAGTAAATTCTTTCCTATGCATAGCATATTCTGTTGAATATTTTGAAATTAATATGACTGGAAGCCATTGCTGCTTAAGGCAGCAATGGCTTCCAGTCATATTAATTTCAAAATATTCAACATCTTTCCTGTTTTATTTGCCCTGAGATTGAGATACGAAGGATTTATCGGTAAAAGGGTTAATCCTTTAAACCTGTCAAGAAAATAGAAATTTTTTCAGGGAATGTTCATTTCCCATGTTTGCAAGCCAAGAAAGGACTATTTCTGAAAAATTAACAATGGATTTCCAGTGATAAATTTTCAAAAATAATCTCTTGGTATGCACACATTCACATTTTCTGAAAACACTGAAGGCTAAAATATTTATTGAGTTCTCTGAAATTATCATCAAATAAATTGATATTTATTTAGGAAATGGTGTTATGAAATTAATGCAACATAAGTACTCCCTTACTCTTGTCATTATCATGGAAATTGTTCACAATTCTTCAGGGAGTAACACAATCATTGAAATACCTAAACCAGAGATCAACTCGCAAGTAATCCTTTAACACACAAACTGGACAAAAACGGCTTTCGCAGTGCCTGGGCTTGAAAATATCCATTTGCAGACCATGACACCAAAGATGGTCCATGTTTGCTGAGGATGCCAGAAGACACACCAGCCCAGAGCCGTTGAAGTCGCCCTACTGGGAGCCAGAAAATATAATGCCAGGAGTGGACGTCATTGCATTAATATGTTGCGTGCTACGAGGTGACCGACCGCAAGAGAGCAGGACTCGGTACACTCATATCAAGAATTGACCTCAGGAAGCTAAAGATTTCGGTCGAGAACAAGACACAGTGTTCAAAAGTGAAGAAGGACTGATAGCAGCTGGAGGATATTTCTACCACTATAACTGCAGAATATAGTAATCATACATACGTTATTTATTTTAATTTACAACTGGCATGACTGGACTGACTGGTTAGATAACCGAGTCTGGCAAACTATTGGTAAATTTTCAAAAATAGTATTTTCTCGATCTGCAAAATTAATATACATGCCTAAAAACAACTTGAGTGGCCGGTTTTGGTCATTAATGGATTAAAATAAAAGGACAATGGATATCACATGACGAGGTACAAGGGTTTTAACCAGCATTTGGTGGTCCGAAGTTTTGTTACAAAGCGTTTACATGTCACTAATTTGAAGTGAATCCACTGCAGGAATTCTAAAATATGTTCCAGAAAACCTGCAGAGGGGACAAAAAAACTAGGGCCTTTACATCACTACGTGCAGTGACATGTATGGAAAATGATCCAAATTAATAGGCTATATAAGCCTTTTGTGAACCTATCTCGGTGAGCCATAATGAGGCCATGCGGTCAGTAAATCTGTATTCTTGGATGTATATAAAGATGACAATTCTTTTAACCTTTTACGCCTCAAATTTGTTCAAGAAAATGTCAATTTTCTCATGAATAGAAAATGTCCATTTGCAGATCAAGAAGACTATCTTTGCAAATGTACCACTGGAATGACTGGCTTGGTTATCAAGCCAGTCATCCCAGTGGTAATTTTTCAAAAATAGTCTTCTCTTTGTCTGTAAATGGACATTTCTCAAAACAACTGCAGAAGCCGTTTTTGGCCGACAACAGTGTCAAAGGGTTAATAATAACCCTTTGACTGACAAATCCCTGAAAAGGTATATTCTTTACCATAAAAACTTATTCTGCTCAATATTTTGAAATTTATTTGACTGGAAGCCATTGCTGCCCAAGGCAGCAACGGCTTCCAGTCAAATTAATTTCAAAATTCTCAACAGTTTTGCTGTATGGTTGCCTTGAACATGACATATGGGGAATTCATCAGTGAAAGGGTTAATGGTTAATGGTCCATGCCGAGTGAATATCTCATCGCTAATGACAACGGCGACTGAATGAATGAAAGACATATGATTATGGAGCGCATACATGAGTAGATACAATCTTGTGTATTGATTTTTTTTAAATATTGATTCAATCAATAGACGGCTTGTGTGGTAATGATATTCTTGGTTTGTCTGGCAAGACTCCTACCATTTCCATAGAGAAATCTTAAGCAGTTTAGAGCTTTATCGTTAAGAAGTATGTAGAAAATTTAAATTCTTGCTTAATACATGTTTGTTTGCAGACGAAGAGAGAACTGAAATTTTTTTGTTTTACTACCAAAGGTAGAATATGATGACCAATCCGTGTGATAGATGCCTATTGGACTGACACCAAAATTCACGTCTGGAAGAAATAAGCATAATCAAGCTTTTGAAAAATTCTATTTTTGAAAATTTACCACTGGAATGATGGACTCGATCAACCAGCCAGGCATTCCAGTGGTAAATTTTCAAAAATAGTTTTCTCTTGTTCTGCAAATGAACATTCCTCGAGACCACTGACGAAGCCAGTTCTTGGTCAGTTTGATGATTAAAAGTTTAAAATCATAGCAACTACGAGATAAGATGATGAATATTTTGAAACTAATTTAACATCACCCGAGGCAGAGACAGCTTCAAGTTAAATTATTTAACCCTTACTGCTCTGATGCCAAAATTCAATTTTTATTGGTTTGACAGCAAAGAATCTGGTGTACATTTTTCAACAATTCTGGTGGACGATGTTGCTGTCTACGACACCACCATCTTCCACCAAATTCGCTGAAAAATGAACACGAGTTCATCTTTTAATTTAATTTGAAAATTTAAAAGTTTGACAGCAGAGTGGTAAGAGTTAAAAAAGTAATCAAAAAATATTTTTTTAAATTGAAAAGAAATTAGCATTATGAGGTGCATGTATCTGGGGTTTTTTTTTTATAGTTGTGACTTCTGACTAGCATAAGTCTGTGCCTGTCTGCTTGCCTGTCTGTCTGCCTGCCGGCTTGTCTGTCTGTCAACATTTTTTACATTTCTGACAAAGCTGCAACTATAGTGTCGCACTTACTTTAGGGGAGGTGTAGAAAATTGCTCTGCATTATATACAAATGGAGCCAGGCCACTAGTTACTTACATTGATGCATAGAGCATTGCATGACTATGCATGTGCATCTAGCTAAGTAGGTAGTATATTACCTTGGTCTTATATAGAACTATATTAGCATTAGATATCATTAGAGCAAATTCCTGCAACACCATTTCCAAAATAACACCAGTTGCTATACAACAGAGAACTGTATAATGAAGCTTTGAATCCATAAAACATGCGTCTCATCATGTCACTCATCCACCCTCCACTAAAAACCCATCAAAACCCAACCCTCGCACAAACTAACTTATCAGCTGATAATTTAACATTAGACATTTTCCTTTCTATCCAACTTGGGATTATAATCAAAACTAAAAAAAACATTAATAAAACAAGGAGAACACTGCACAGCATAATAATCCTCTAATTTGGTCACAATTTAAATATTCTTATAACATCCATTTGTAGGTCAAGAAAAGATTATTTTAGAATATTTAACACCGGAATGACTGGCTCGGTTATGGAGCCAGTTATTCACGTAGTAAATTTTCAAGAACAGTCTTCTCTTGGTCTGCAAAGGGACATTTCTCACGATCATTGCAGTTGCTGTTTTTGGGCGGTTCGAGTGTTACAGAGCTAAGACAAATGGTGACCAGTGTGATGATTAGAGTAATGACAGGGTTAGCAACTTCAAAACACGACCACAACCTCAAAATTTCTGTTAAAATGTAAACACCAAAACACCAACAACAACAACAGCACAGTAAAACCTGTCTATGGCAATCACATATTATACATCAATTAACCTTTACCTCTCTGATGTGAAGATTTTAAATTTTCAAATTAAATTAAAAGATGAACTGCGGTTCAGTTTTCAACAGATTTGGTGGAAGATGTTGCTGTCGTTGTCCACCGAAATTGCTGAAAAATGTACACCAGTCTATTTGATCAATAGAGACGGAGAAAAAGTAGAATATTGCCATCAGAGTGGTAAGAGTTAATAGCTGGACTAGGTACATGTAAAACAACTTGTCACTTACTATATGTCAATAGAGGGATTCATTTCTAGCTATGCTCCAATTCAAATTAGTTTCAAAATATTCAACAGAATGTTTAATATTGAATTGTAAATTAATCAAAACATATAATTCATACACTTTTGTGATGGACTAATGCCCCCTGCGGGACAGACTTATGTCATTTTGATTGTGATGCCAGCCAACATGTGCCTATTTAATTATACTTGAGTGACAGATCAGATCCCTCAATTGGCACACCAGTTTCCCAAAAAATGCGGGTCTGCTATAGACATGTTTGACTGTATACAACTACACCATGGTATTTGTAAGTAGGTTACACTGTGAATTTATTTAATAATAATCAATCCAGTGCTACATGCATGTAATTTACTCACCTTTAACAGGTCGCTTTCTCTCTCGATTTTTAATATTATTATTCCCAGCCATAGTTCTGTTATCTGTGGGTGAATTATCATCATTGTATCCACGGCCGACAATTTGTACATCCGAGCTACGATTAGCGTGAAATGTTACACCGCTATTCGGGTTGTAGTCTGGCTTATGAATCTTGGCATCCATCTCACTCGGTGGTCCTGGAGAACCTTTCTTATCGCGCAGGGATCCGGCTCTTGCGAGACGTGGTCGAGATTCAAATGGGCCAGGAACTTTATTACTGAAACACACATTAAATTAATATTTCTAGCTATGCCATGCTAATTTCTAGCTATGCCACGCCCATTTCTAGCTATGCCATGCTAATTTCTAGCTATGCCACGCCCATTTCTAGCTATGCCATGCCCATTTCTAGCTATGCCACGCCCATTTCTATGCCACGCCCATTTCTAGCTAAGCTCCACACACTTTTTACACATGTTGGAATTCCCATAATCTGAATACAAGCTGTTGAAAATATTTTGAAACTAATTTTTGGTTGTTGCTGCCTATGCACAAAAGCTTGCAGGCAAATTAATTGTATTCAACAAAATGTTCATTAAACTGTAAATTTATCAAAGAATTTTGTGACAGAGTTAGACATCATTTTGATTGTAATGTCAGCTAACATGTGACATTTTTGATTACATGTACGAAATCAGCTACTTGAGTGACAGATCACATCCCTCCACAATCCATTCACGTATCTGAGCTGCTAATGAGAATATTTTCAGCATAAAACTGACGTCCATTGAACTGGTCATTTGAACTGACGTCACTTGAACTGACATCACTTCAACTGACATCACTTCAACTGACACTTCAATGGAGGAATTCAGTTTTAGTCATACACAGTCCATCCCTAGCTAAGCTCCACCCACACTTTGCCTGTGTTGTGATCAATCGATCCCTGCACTCTCTGAATCTCAGTTTCCTTCAAACTACACAGGTGAGCTGCTGAATATTTTGAAACTAATTCGACTGGGTGCCCAGTCAAAGTAGAATTCAAAATATTCAACAGAATGTTTATTAAATAGTAAAGCTATATAATTCGTACAACAAAACTTAGTCCGTAATTAATTAAGCGTTTGTGACAAACTTATACATGTAAGCTACATCATTCATGACATAACTGATTATGAGGTCAGCCTACACGTCATGTAGTTGATTATGACATCATATGATTGACTGAGAAATTGGATTCCTCAATTACTCCAGCCAATTGATGATTTATCTATTGACATTTAACCCTATAATGGTCAAGCCCGGGAAAAAATGGCCAATTCAGAATTCATGACGCAGAGATTTCAATTTTATTGGCCAACTGTAATCATTTAACCCTTTAATGGTCATACCGGCCAAAACCGGCCTCTGTTATGATCTAGTGGAAAGTCCATTTACAGGTCATGATAGAATTTTTGAAAATTTACCACTGGAATGACTGGCTTGATAACCGAGCCAGTCATTCCAGTGATAAATTTTCAAAAATTGTATTCTCTTGGCCTGTAAATGGGAATTCAAGTCAGATATTAACATTTTTTTTACCAAATTTGATCATTAACCCTTAGCACTCTGATGTCAATATTCTATATTTTACTGCGCCAATGTCAAAGAAACTGGTGTACATTTTTCAACAATTTTGCTGGAAGATGTTGCTGTCTACGACAGCACCATCTCCCACCAAACGTGTTGAAAAATATACACCAGTTCATCTTTTAATTTAATTTGAAAATTTTGACACCAGTGTTAATGGTTAGAGGGTTTGGGGTACGGTAGATCTGTTTATACTGTCTGACTTAATTAACATCTCACATATTAATTCAGATATATTCCATATGTACGATAATCAACTTACAAAGACCTTTCAATTGTAAAATAGTTAAACCCGATATTTCACCAGCCTTAATGATCATTTGGCTCTAAAATCCATTTACAATAATCAATAAGTTGTGTTAAATCAAAGCCTCTATTTCACCATTTAAGTCTCAAATTCGTTCAAGAAAATTTAAGTCTTCTCATGGGAAATATACATTTACAAACCAAAAGATTATTTTTGAAAATTTACCCATGGAATGACTGGCTAGATTATTGAGCCAGTCATTCTGTCTGTAAAATTTCAAAAATGATCTTCTCATTACCTGCAAATGGACATTTCTTGAGACCAGCACAGCTGCTTCTGGCCGGCTTAAGTGGTTAATGAACATGTTTTGATGGTCAATACCATGTCAATTATATAGACAGGTTTGACTGTATCTGTATCTGTATCTGTATCTATAGCAGGTCAAGTAAATAAAACAACAAGATGAAGAATTTAATTAAATCGACAAACATATCATGTCAAATTTGCACTGATCAAAAGATTATGGCACAGAAATTGATCAACAAGTTATTGGTTTAACGCAGGAATACAGTTTTAGCTATGCCACGCCCATCTTTAGCCAAGCTCCACCCACACTTCACCCGTGTTGGAATAGGTCGATGCCTGAACTCCCTGACTAACAATTTCCAGAAAATTATACAGGTAACCTGTTGAATATTTTTAAACTAATTTGGCTGGGTGCTGTTGCTGGCTATGGGAGCAACAGCGCCAAGTCAAATTAGTTTCAAAATATTCAACAGCATGTTTATTAAATAGTAAAGACATACAATTAGTACAATGTTAACGCTTAGTTCATCACCAATTAAACGTTCGTGATGAACTTAGCTAGGTCATTCATGACATAATTGATTATGATGTCATCCTACAAGTCACATAGTTGACCAAGATGTCATATGACTGATAGATAAACTGGAATCCTCTATTGGCCAATATTGTGTCCCTAATTTCTAGGTTCCTTTTAGCTTATTTTCAGCCTATTATCCCATTACTGCTAACTTCCCCAGTTTTTACACTGGTACCCATTTATACTCCTGGGTGGAAAGAGACAAGGAGTGAAGGAGATTTCCTATGCTTGCAACGACAGTGCAATAGTCCACCACTGAGGCGTGAACTGGTTCCAGTAGGATTAACCAATACTAAAATATAGGCAATGACTTTTTGCTAAATATGGAAGTTTATCGCTGATCCCGCCATTGCCATGAATGTTGCCACCATCGTCGCAAAAATTATACATATGTCTTGCTTTCTGCTTCGCAGGTGAGACAAAAATAGTGTTCAAGAATTTATTGATAGCTTGGAGCCTCATTAAAGTCAGGTTTGAACACACTGTTATCTAACTATCACATTACTCAATTCACCTCTTAGTTTTCTCACTCCAATCCTCACGTCCTGTCGATGGCGAACTGAAAATGCCACTCTCTGTGAGACTCTCAGAGCCGGGTGGCGATGGTGACTGTGATGAGGCACCGGGGTGACTTTGACGTTTCTCCAGCTTCTCAAACAGCTTCGCGGCTTTCTTCTTTGATGCGCTGTTTCTGATCCGCGTTAACGAGGTCATCATCTGAAACTTACAATCACAGACATTGAAATTGCAATTTAGAAATCTTGAAACAAGTGTTCACATATATGCAAATCAAGAGATAATTTTTCGATAAGTTTCCTGTAGCCAAGGCTTAACCCTTTAACACTCCTATCAGCCACAAACGGATTATGCGGTGGTCTTGAGAAATTTCCTTTTGTAGACTAAGAGAACACTATTTTTGAAAATTTACCACTGGAATGACTGGCTCGATAACCGAGCCAGTCATTCAAGTGGTAAATTTTCTCTAAAAATTTTTGCCCAATGAATATCCAACTGCAGGTCAAGAGAATATTTTTGACAATTGACCACTGAAATGACTGGCTAAATTATCAAGTAATAACTTTTCAAAAGCCGTATTCGCTTGGCCTGCAAATGGACATCTCACAAATCTATTTTGGAGCAGCTTGCCCATTAACGTGGTAAATACTCACATCATTTGGTGTGTTATACGCGGGTGGTGAATATGCGCGATCCGAATCTGCATCTCTGGCGGTCGATGGTGTAATAGGTGGCACCTTGTTATGAGGAGTGGCAGAACCACGCGCCATCGCAGCAGCCAAATGCACCGGGGTATCATCAAAAGCATCTTTAACTGTAACAGGAAGAAGAAAAAATATAACTGAGAAAGAGGAGCTATCAGAGATTGCAGGCTCTTGCCATACCATTTTTGTCACACTAAAAATTTCTGGGTGGTTTTTTTTTTGGGGGGGGGGTAGGCTTGTGCAATTATTACGTTGAGTGATCGTGATCAATTGTAAAAAAATAATCGTGATCACTTGATTAATCAGCTTGGATATAAATTACCAAGACAAAACAACAAAAGAATATCAATGATGAAAATTGCAATGGTGTTTAGAAAAGTCCATTTGCAGGGCAAGAAAAGACTATTTTTGAAAATGTATCAATGGAATGCCTGGCTCCATTCTCGAGCCAGGCATTCCAGTAATACATTTTCAAAAATAGTTTTCTCTTGCTCTGCAAATGGACATACCTTCACTAAGCAAAATGTAATTTTTCATGACCGACCTCATTAAAAAGTAATTGAAAGTTAGTTTTTGAAATATTTTATGCAATAGAAAATAGTCAAGATTATTTGATTATTTAATTTTTAATCATATAAATTCACAATTTAAAACATAATCGCGATTTTCGATTTAATCATGTAATCGCGCATGCCTAGGGGGGGATCAGATTTTTCAAATTCTTTGTATCATGGCCAAAGCATGCTCTCATGCACGCACGCATGTAGACACAAATCCAATACACTCTTTCCTTTATGTGTTGAGTGTAATAATAACTATCATAATAGCTATTGATACGTGTTGCAATAAATAACCTAACAGAAATATCCATTTATCTATCAAAGCACATTTATGGAAATGCTAAAAATCCAATACGTCATTATCTATCAAAAACATCTCGGCAAGTCTGAGCCAAACATGCCGCTGTTTGCAAATTGTCATAAGTGTATAAACCCTTTAATGGTCAAGCTGGCCAAAACTGCCCTCTGCAGTGGTCTTGAGGAATGTCTATTTCAAATCAAGAACACTCGGTCATTCCAGTGGTAAATTTTCAAAAATAGTCCTCTCTTGACATGCAAATGGACATCCAATGAGCAAATATTGCGATTTTCTTGACCAAATCTGACCATTAAAGGGTTAACTTATGGTATTTATCTGTCTGAAATCTAGATTACGTTATAATGAAGAAGAAAGTTTTACATCTGAAGTCTGCAATATGTTGAAATCATACTTGACTAAGCCTTCCCCAACCAACCTCCCCCCCCCCCCCAATCCCACACACCCACCACCCTATCCCCCCAAAATTTTTAAGACTAATTTTACGGTTAAAGGGTCCCTGTAATAACAAAATCTACGGTAGATTAACCCTTTCACTGATGAATTCCCTATGTCTCATTTTCAAAACAACCTTACAGGAAAACTGTTGAATATTTTGAAGTTAATTTGACTGGAAGCCATTGCTGCCTTAGATAGCAACGTCTTCCACGCAAATTAATTTCCAAATTTTCAATAGAATAAGCCTTATATTGTAAAGAATATACTTTTCAGGGATTTTGTTGGTGAAAGGGTTAAACATTCACCACCTATGATGTTGATTCCAATGCGTCATCTGCAGGTCACTGGGGCCGCCATCAACATGTCATTAAAGTTGTACACACATATGTCAGTGGAGGGCATTATTAAATGAATTAATTATACTTAAACAAGAGGCCCTAGGGGCCTGTATCACTCACCTGCAACATAGGCAATTCAACTAGAAAGGCCATCAACAATAAGTAGAACCCTAAGTAGTTGAGCAGAATTGTAACAAGTAAACAGAGGCCGTGTTTCTTTGTATCAACTTCTTTTGAACAAACCTTAATGGCTCTAATCATATCTGCCAAATTTCGGCCCACTCCATTCAGCAATTCTGGAGACGAAGTCATTTTCATGAAAACCTGGTCATCCAAGATGTCTGCTAAAGCATTAAGCAATCAAGTTCCATTGAACAAACTTGGTTCAGCTGTTTCCCCAGTCATGAGTTTTGAATCAATCCCCCATACGGATTCGGAAAAGAAGATTTTTAAAGATATTTCAAAAATCCAAGATGGCCGTCAAGCAAATTACCGACCAGCTTCTTTTGAACAAACGTGTATCTCCATTCCCTAAGTATGCTTTCAGCCAAATATACTTGAATTTCCTATTGCTTTAGTACATGGGAGTTTCTGGTTGGGAAATGATCCCTGATGACCACTAAACTATTTATCGGACAGTTTTGAAAATGGCAAATTTGAGATCAGAATACTCCATGTTTTTTTATGGATCAACTTCCCTTGAACAAACTTTAATGGTGCTTAGTCCAAAATTTCGTCATGATCCCTTCAGGGGTTCTGGAGAAGTAATTTTCACTAAAAGTAGGTCATCCAAGATGGCCACCAAAGCGGTTGGCCAATCAAGTTACCTTGAACAAACTTGGTTCAGCTCTTGGCCTAGATGATATTTCATCAATTTTGAATCGATCCAACAAATGGTTTCTGAGATTTTTAGACATTTCAAAGAAATGGCCACGGGCCAAATTGGCTGATCGGCTTCGTTTGAAGAAACTTGGATCGCTATAGCCTAAGGATGCTGCCTGCCAAATATAATTGAAATTTCCCCAGTAGTTCTTGAGAAGTCGATTAAAGGAAACATTGACGGATGGGCGGATGATGGATGGATGACGGACAACAGACACACGACAGATGGTCACCACAGCATAAGCTTTCAGGCCAGGTGAGCTAATAATAGAAGAAACCTGCTCAAAATGCTGCAAAATACTTAACATAATTATTCAACTGGTCTAATATTTAACATTCCTAGTATTTAATTGATATGTCGCAGGAATACACAATACCATTACCATACATACAGTAATTGCTTCGAATCAAATAAGTTGCAAAATCTGCAGCTTCGGCTGTGTGTGTAAATATATGTTAAACTTGTATATAGTATTGGTTTTCCACGTGTGTGAATATGTTTGTGATTGGGCACGTGTGTGTGCGTGCGTGTGCGCTTATGTGTATATGTGTGTGCGTGTGAGCGTGTGTGCGTGCGAGCATGTGTGCGCGTGTGTCAGTTATCATGTGTGGGAATGCATGTGTGCGTACAATGATGTGTAAAATATGTCGATTTCAAACATATAGTGTACTGTAAACTGTACATTCTAATATATCCTGTACATAAATATTTTATATATAATAGTTATTGAAGGCCCTGGGGAAGACCAGAGATATTGTATCACTGACTGGATTACCTTCATAAAATAAAGATTATTATTATTATTATTATTATTATTATTATATATAGTTTAAATGCAAATGTTTCAAAATGGCCAAACCAAACAAAAATAAAAATTAACAAATGACAACCGAGTACATGTATGTAAAAATTCCCACTTGCTGCAGTGGTCTTGAGAAACGTCCATTTGCAGATGAAAAGATGACTATTTTTGAAAATTTACTATTGGAATGACTGGCTCGATAACCGAGCCAGTCATTCTGCGGTAAAGTGTTAAAAAATAGTCTTGTTTTGGTCTCCAAATGGGCATTTTCTATGAGAAAATTTAAATTTTCTTGAATGAACTTGATGGTTCTTGGTCAAGAAAATTTATGTTATTTATTTCCATTTAAACGAGAAGACTATTTTGAAAATTTGCTAAATTTAAAAGAATAGTCCCCTCTGGCATGTCTGGTTATCCCTCAGGACAACTGAAGAAGGCAGTTTTGGCTGGCTTGTTCATTGATGCGTTCACCAACAAATAATTAATTCGTCCATGAGTTAGGCGCCATCTTGACTGACTAAATATAAACTTCACCATCAATGGCACATTGTATTAAGCATCTTACAAAAGGTCTACAGATCTATCTCACATGTATTCAAAGGGAACACAATTTCAAAGAAATTTTCTTAAAATCCCTAAAATTCTGGAATCGCTACTTCAAAGTAGTCATACAGATGTTGAATATTTTAAAACTGGTAATTTTGCCGGACTTCTTCCATCGGAGTATGCTCGAGTGGTTTGTGATGTTGAAAAAGTTAATGAAATGTACATTTGAGAGCCTAATGGAGGAAGCCTGCAGTTTTAAGCTATGCCACGTCAATCTCTAGCTAAACTCCACCCACACTTTGCCCGTATTGGGATCGATCGATCCCTAAACTCTCTAACTATCAATTTGCCGATAACTATATGGGTAAGCTGTTGTATATTTAGAAACTAAATTGACAGGGTGCTGTTGCTGCCACCTGCACCAAGTCAAAATAGTTTCAAGCAGAATGTTTATTAAATACATGTAGTATACAATCATACATTTCGTACAACAATGCTTCGTCTGTCATCAATTAAGTGTTCGTAATAAAGTTATCTACATCATTCATGATGTCATTGATCATAATGTCATCCTATAGGTCATGTAGTTGATGATGACGTCATATGATCGATGGATAAACTGGAAAGGTTCATTTTGTTCCTATTTCAGACACTACACTACAGTATCGTTCTGATTAGTCTGAGTTCAATATGATAAGTGTCAATTTCACAATTTAGCAAGGCTAAGTCTCTGACTGCTTTTAAAATTTGTCAGCGTCAAGATGGTAGAAAAATATTATAGTTTTGACTTCTAGCTCATGGACGAACATGCAATGTGCAACAAATCAGTGATGCGGAACCAAACAAACTATCAAACATGTGATGTGCCACCAGCTCATCAACAGTCAATCAAAATAACTAAGGTTTTATGCTTGTTTACATTGCATAAACAACTAATTAACCCATTTCATTCTGAATTTCAAAGCGCTTGATTTAAATTGAGATATATTTATTAAATTTGATTAATTTTTTTAAAACAATTTGAAGGAAGAATTTGTTTTTATAATCAAGAAGTGCAATTGTGGTATATATAATTTTATATATATATATAATTTAAAGCAAATATGGTCGATCTTTAATGCCTCTCACAAACAAAGCGGAAGTGAATCGGAACATGACTCTGAATGCAATAAGCATTTTGATTTGTCCTGTCTCGACTAATCACATTCTGTCTTACATTCAGAATTGATTTTCTTAACAATGACATTCGTCTCACATCAAAAGTATAAACACATTATTAGAATATACCAAACGGGTTATTAATTTATGACCAATACGTCTAAAATTAGTTTTTTTGGACCGAAAAAGGACTACAGGTCCATACAGTTCAATCATTATCATGCTTAATATCTTCACGTAATCGCCATGCTGAATGAAATGGGTTAATATCACTCCTGGAATATCATCATTGCTTGCAATTGCTTGTTGTCTAGTCTACCTGAAGCAGCTGGCCTCTTGAGTGGGGTCTCAGGCGGGGTTATATCATCTGGTAACAGGCATATGAACAAGTACATTGTACAGAGGATATGGAAAACATGAGATTAACCCTTGTCACTCTGATGTCAATATTCTATCTTTTACTGTGTCTATAGCAAAGAAACCGGTGTACATTTTTCAATTTTGGTGGACAATGACAGCATCTACCCCCATATTTGTTGAAAAATGAACATCAGTTCTTTTAATTTTATTTTAAAATTAAAGATTTTGACATCAGAATGTTAAGGGTTAACCATTTAACCAGGACAGATCAGAAACAACAAATTGTAGATGTAAGGAATAGTCTGTTGAATATTTTGGAATTAATTTGACTGGGAGTTGCAACGGATTCCAGTCGAATTAGTTTCAAAATATATAACAACAGACTTACAAAAATGTAACCAGGTTATTCTTTTGACACTGGCACACTGACATTTCACAGGTTAAATGGCTAACAATATACAACTATTACAACAACAAGATGGCTGGCAGAATTACTGACCCCGTCCAATATCTGTATAGCAGTTCTGAAATCAACCACTGTAGGACCATTCCAACCAAGGTTGATTAAAATCATTCCAACAATTAGTCAGCGGTTAGTAATCTTTTAACGACCAGACTACCACATGTATATTTTTTAATTCCTAATTTCAATTCTCTTATGCTACCTGGCATTCATTTTGGAACAAATTTACGTGCATGCATACATAAGCTGTGGCTGTCAATGACAACTGAGTACATGTACATATTTGAATGAACAAAGTAACCTACATGCAGCTGATCTTTCAGGAATCAGATAAAAAATAGCAACAGCTACATGTAATATTAATGTACATGACAGCTAATGACAATATCTTGACATCATTGGCTTAATTAGCAATAGCTAATTATTTTATCTGAATTTCTAAATAAGATACAAAGAAATATTAGATTTAAAAATTTTTAAACATGCCTACATGTACATGTACATGAAAAGATGTAAAGGGATTGTCAAATTATGGTGCTTGATTCTTATAGTTTGTCATATGACCACCAGTCTTAACACTTTTTGGGTCAAATTTGATATAGAAAATTAAAATTTTCTCAAAAATCTGCATTTGCATACCATGAGTATTTTTGAAAATTTACCACTGGAATGACAAGCTTGGTTATCAAGCCAGTCATTCCAGTGAATTTTCAAAAATACAGATGCAGGGAATTTAACACTCATATCAGTCAAAATATGGCTCCTGCAGTGATTTTGAGAAATGTCCATTTGCAGACGAAAATATTATTTTTGAAAACTTTCCACTGGAATGACTGGCTCGATCCAGTGGCAAATTAAAAAAAATAGTCTTCTCTTGGTTTGCAAATGAACATTTCCTGAGAAAATTGAAACTGTCTTGAACAGATTCAACGGCTAAAGGGTTAAACCCCACCCACCCTTTTCTACCGTACGAAAAGCGTGTGTCGGTTATAACGAGGTCTATTGTATATAATTACCCGGATAATTCCATGTGGGATGTACACAACACGATATCGGCGATTATAATACACTGTATTCATTCGCATGGCGTTAGCTCATCAATAATGTATGAGGCGCATTTGAAAGAAATTAGCGAATGTAAATAGACAGAGATGAGTTGTGTAATTTCTATCAGACACCCATTACGTAATCTTCCCTTGCAGATGCTGTACAATGCATCTCAAATACAGGTTAACACTTTTGCAAAGACTATAAAAGGTTAAATGTAATTGTTCAATATTTTGAACATAATTGGATTGGAAGACATTGCTGCCTAAGGCAGCAATGTCTTCCAATCCAACTATGTTCAAAATATTCAAAAGGACATTTCTTTCATCACGTTCACAATTCTACTAACTATCACGCTACTGTTGTTTTTGGACATGTTTTAACTTATTTATGAGTTGTACTATATAGGTCACTGTTAGGACATTTGCAGAATAAGATTTTTAGTCACCACTCGCAATTAGTATACATCTATTTCTCGGTCACTCTGTCTGTCTGTTAAGGTTTTTATTTTTTAAATGTTTTTATTTTTTAAATATTAAAGTCATAAAGTTCTGTTGCAGGTCACTTGTTTCTAAGAGATTTGCACCTGGAATTCCAGTAGGAAATTTTCAAAATGTACACAAGCTTAGCCTGTAAATGCACATTGACTAAACAATGTCTAGAATGATATTCTTGACCAATCTCGGCATCAACACCTTTATTTGCCAAACCGACCAAAACCTGTCTCTACAGTGATCATGGAAAATCTCCATCTGCAGGTCAAAAGACAATTTTTTTTTTTAAATACCACTGGAATTGAGGGTAACGATAACAGTCGGCAATTCCGGTGGTAAATTTATCACTGGAATGACTAATTAATTGCTTATCGAACCAGTTATTCTAGCAGTAGATTATCAAAAATAGTCCTTTTGGCCTGCAAATGGGCATTTCTCAAGACCACTGCAGTTCAAGCTGGGAGTTTTGGCCAGCTTGAGTGTTAACGGGTTAATCGTCAAATGCTGATACATCGCTATATTGGGTGAAGATTTTATTTATAATTTAAGTCTTGTTAGCCAATTAGAAAATACTTGTACCTGGGTCTCGAGTATATAGACTGAACCACATATATACATGTGGCAGCAAAATGATACAGATAAGTTATTGAATAATTTGAAACTAATTTAACTGGAAGTTGTTCCTGTCTTAGGCAGCAATGACTTCAAGTCAAATTAGTGTCAAAATAATAAACATTGAGAATCTGTGAAAATGAATGATATGGAATCCCTATAAGCCATAATCTATCCGATCAGCACAATACAATATTTGTAATGCATTGCTTAAAAGTCCCTTTAATGCTCTTTAAGTAGCTTTATCAAATCAATTACTGACAAACACAAACTAATGGCCGTTGTCCCACTCAGCACATTCAATATTAACGCAACACACATAATACTAACACCAGAGCGTGCAGGTTTACGTCAATATTATTATTGTATTATATATTATTGGGAATTAACCCTTAACACTCTGATGTCAATATTCTATCTTTTATTGTGTCAATATCAAAGATACTGGTGTACTTTTTTCAACAATTTTGGTGGAAGATGTTGCTGTCTACGACAGCACCATCTCCCACCAAATCTGTTGAAAAATGAACACCAGTCCATCTTTCAATTTACTTTGAAAGTTTTAAATTTTTGACACCAGAGTGCTAAGAGTTAAGGCTGTCATTTACAGAACGTATAACTATTGTCTTACCAGGTATTGGTTCAAGCTTGCTTTTACCCGGTCTATGCGCTTCTCTGTCTGTCCATGACTCTGAAACAGCATGTATGTTATAATACTGATTATCATGTACTAGATAATCTATCTGTGTGTCAATTGCATGTATAAAACGTGTTAATGGTCAATATTGCTTTAAAGGAAACAAAAATATTTCCTTATAGAATGTCCATTTGCAGGCCAAGAGATTATTTTTGAAAATTTCTCACTGGAATCAGTGGAATGGCTCGCTCGGTTATCGAGTCAGTCAATATAGTGGTAAATTTCCAAAAATCGTCTACTCTTGGTCTGTAAATGGACATTTCTCAAGACCACTACAGAAGATATTCTTGGCCTTGGAGCTTGAATGTTAAATGAAAAAGATTGCATTATCCCTTTAATGGTCTTGAAGAATGCCCATTTACAGGCCTGGAGAAGACCCTTTTTTGAAATTTTACCACTGGGATGACTGGCTCGATAACCGAGCCAATCATTCTAGTGATAAATTTTCAAAAATACTCTTCTCTTGGTCTGCAACTGAATATACACTAAGGAACTATTTTTATTTTCTTAGACCAAATTTGACTGTTAGAGGGTTAAAGACAACAAAAATATGTCTTTATTGAATACATGTTCATTTGTCATGTTTGCAGGCCGAGAAAAGAATCTTTTGAAAGGTTACCACTGGAATGACTGGCTCGTTCAAAGATTATGGTGATATTCACATTGACAAATTATTTTATCATCAAATTTTAATGTAATAGATCACATATTTTAGGTCATCCATCATTTGCCATAACATATCTGGTGCCTCATCATGGGGTGTGTGAGTTTGTGTGTGTGTGTGAGCATGTGTCTGTATCCATGTGCATGTGTGTGCACGCATGCATGCATATATGAACCTGGTGTGTGAGTGCATGCGCGCATGATATGTGTCCCTGTTTTTGATGTATGCATGCGTAAATTTGTGTATGCATGCGTATATTTGTGCATGCTTGCCCAGTAGCATGGTAAAAAACACACCAGTAATAAACTACTTGGTAAATAACTAACTTGACTAAGTGTCTTGCATACATGTTATGTACCTCTATACGTTTCCGGTTTGTCATCGGAATCAATATTGACCAGTTTCATCGGACCTGGCCCACGTTTACTTCCGCCTTTATTGACCGAGCGTGCTGTGGTGAAAAGCAACCAGAGGAATGTGACAGCAAAGATAATGGATCTATAGATATGATCAATCATGAAGCCATTAATACGCTCCATTATTATTTTAATGCTACAGATTCCCATACAGACCATACCCAAAGTCACGTAGCTATTTAGAATGCTATGTACTTTACCCGTAGCTCTCTAATGTCAAAATTTCTAATTTTCAAATTAGATTAAACGATAAACTGGCATTAATTTTTCAACAAATTTGGTGGAGGATGTACAGCAATTTTGCCATTGACGCAGTAAGAGATAAAACAGATTGCAGGAAATGTCAATTTCCCTTTCTCCGAGATCTAACAATACTCACCATTCTGTTACTTCTGATATACAGCTGGCCCTGACAGCGGCTCTAGGATTATAGACTTAGAAAGCTTTACCGACTCCTGGGAACCGGGTACCCGGCTCCCCACTGCCGAGTACCTGTTTACCATAGAGCTCATATTGTTTGCATAGCCACCAAACAAGAGAAAACTATGGCTTGCCTCCGTGGGGTTGGGAGGCTGGGTCCGTAACAGAATGGTGAGTATTGTTAGATCTCGGAGAAAGGGAAATTGACATTTCCTGCATTCTCCTTCGATCAATACTCACCATTCTGTTACTTCTGATATACACCAGATTTGATCAGTAACCTGGTGGGAAGGGGCAAGCCATACATGCTAATTTTGCCCCTTGGAGAAAGATTTTAGACTTCAAACTTGACTAACGGAGACCTAAAAGGACCGTCAAGTTTACGGAACCGAATCACATTCGCGTCACAGCTCCCCCCCTTTTTCCTCCTAAGAAAAGGGAGAGAACTAACGAACATGTATCTCGCCTGAAACACCAATATGCCAAGAGGGTTAACTACTCCCTGCATATCGCTTGTATTAGCCTGGGAATGAGCATGAATATATACGATGAATGAACATGATACATATACATAATACAAAAAACTCTCACTTGTTGAATTACCTTATGATAACAGGACTTCAGACGTACCGCCTACAACCATTCACCGGTTCGGCCATCAGTGACACAATCTGGTTGACATCCTCTCGCCTGACCATGCCTGCTTTAGGTTCTTTTCTTACCGAAGTGAGAAAAGGGTGAAAAGCAGTGTGGTCACTAACTATCGTTTCAAAACAGCTAAAGCGAGTGGATTGGCTGAGTCTGACACATCCCTCATATAGTAATCCGTGAATGAGGACTCACAGTGCCATTGTGCAACGGCCATGATGTCCTATAACGGAACACCATTGTAAAGGGCGGTCGAGGCGGCTATTCCTCTGACATTGTCTGCCCTTACGCCTTGCACCTGGTGCCCAGTCGCCATCTCGTGAGTAGTCTGAATGCATTCGACCACCCAACGAGAGATAGTATCCATGGATGCGGCGCCATAAGACTTTTTATGGCAGATCCACAGATGTCTATCGTTCGACCGTAACGAGTCAGTCCGTTTCTTGTACTTAGTCAAAGCACGGACCGGGCACCAGACACTGGCATCACGATCAAACCTAGTTAACTTCGGTATAATGATCGGTTTGCCGGGATATCTCAAAGATTGGTTCTTTGACATAACCTCTGCTCTTGGCAGAAGACGCAGACCTTCTCCAGAAACAATAAATCGGTTCCTCTCTGCCGAAAGCGCATGGATCTCACTGCGCCTTCTAGCTGAGGAAGCTGCCAATAGAAAAACCGCCTTTAGAGTCAAATGCTTTAGACTAGCCGAACGCAACGGTTCGAAAGGGTGCTTGGCCAGTACATTAAGCACTAAAGATAGACTCCAGGCTGGAATGACTACCGGTTGTCTCGGTCGGAGATTGCTCATTCCCTCAACATCACATTTAACTGGGCCACCTCTGGACTATCCCTGTTGGCTAGACAAGGGATAAATGATGCCAAAGCTGACTTGTATCCAGCAACTGTGACGGGAGCTAGTCCTCAAAAGAACAGCTCACAGAGAAAGTCTGCTATTTGCTGATAGTGGATTGAAAGGTATCAATACCCTTTTCTTCACACCAGTCTGCAAATCTGTTAACCTTGTTGTTATATGACTTGAAGGTTGACCTACTTCTCGCAGCCGCGATGAAATCAGCAGCCTGTCGAGAAAAGCCTTCCGACGTGGAACGTTGTTTGATAACATCCACGCAGTCATTGAACATCTCGGGACGCTCGTGTAGGAAGCGTCCCTTGGCCTGGGAGATTATGTTCGGAATCTCGGGCAACTGCACAGGATTTTCCACCAGCAGATCTAGAAGATCCGTGAACCACGCCCTGCTCGGCCAATACGGCGCTATTAGCAGGACCAGACACGGTTCCTCCCTGACCTTCACCAAAACCTTCGGAGAAGAATGGTGGGTGGGTACGCGTAAGCGTGCATCCCTCTCCAGCTTATCGCCAGAGCGTCTGTATCGACGGCATTTGGATCTGTAATCGGCGAGACATATGTCATGATTTGAGCATTTTCCTTTGTGGCGAACAAGTCCACGTTGGGTTTGCCCCAATGCTCGAAGATCCGTCGCAGAACTGGAGGGTTGAGGGACCATTCTGTTGGCAGGATTCTCTGTCTGCGAGACAAAGCATCCGCCAGAATGTTCAATCGGCCAGGAATACGAGCTGCTTTCTTTAAAACAACCGAGTAATTCCTGCACCATTGAATCAAGTGCCACACCCTGATACACAGAGTGGGCGACCTGGTCCCGCCTTGGCGATTTATATATGATACTACTGTCGAATTGACCGACCGTATCAATATCACCTTGCCCCTGATCATCGGAAGGAACTCTTCCAACGCCAGTTCCACTGCCATCATTTCCAACAGATTGATATGCAGCTGACTCTCCGGGAGAGTCCATGTGCCCGAGACCTGGTTCTCCCAGGCAGGCACCCCACCCTTCCAGCGATGCATCCGTGTAAACGGACAGCTGGGGGTGGGGTAGGTGCAGCGAAACCCCTATTAGGAGATTCTGACGCTGTTTCCACCATAGCAGATGCGATATTATCGGCTCCAAAACTGGCACCAGTTTTGACAGGGGTTCTGTTCTCTGTTTTCACAGAGACATCAGATACAACTGGATAGGTCTTCGCATTAGAGCAGCGTACGGGATAACCTGCTCCATGGAGACCATCATGCCCAGCATCTGAAGGAACCGCCTCGCCTGAATGTGGTTTCCCACTCGAAAACTCCTGAGGATGGCTAACAGAGACACCACTCTGGGCTCTGACGGGTAAACCCTGCCCTCCTCGAGGTCGAATCGCATCCCCAAATAAACGAAATGTTGAGTGGGCGTCAACTCGGATTTCTCCTCGTTGACTATCCAGCCTAGATCTGAAAGTAACTTCAGAGTCAGAGCAGTATCCACGTTCAACCTGGCTGCCGAGTCTGCCTTGAGCAGCCAGTCGTCTATGTAGGTGTGTAGCGCCACGTTCTCTTTTCTGAGAAACGCTGTCACCGCAAGGACCACTCTTGTGAAAACCCTCGGAGCTGTCGACAGGCCAAACGGGAGAACTGTAAACTCCCATACTTGATTCTGAAACGCAAATCTCAGAAACCTGTGCCAACTCCGATTCATCGGAATGTGGAAATATGCATCTTTCAGATCGATCGATACACACCACATTCCTTTCCTCAATCCCGCCATTACCGACCTCGGTGTTTCCATCTGGAACCGAGGCGTATGGATAAACCAATTAATGGCCTGAGATTGAGTATGGGTCTCCATCCCCCTGTGCTCTTGGGGACAAGGAACATGTTTGAATAGAAGCCTGGAGTGTTCCGGTTTGCTGGTTTTATTGCTCCCTTCAGAAGCAAACCCGACACTTCCTTTTGAACGGCTTCTAACTTGTCTGGCTCCCTTGGTACGGGCGTCCAGACAGGTGCCAAAGACAGATTTTGTGGCGGAAAGTCCCACCACTCCGGCATGTAACCCTGGGATAACCATCCCAGGACCAGACTGTCTGACGTCACACCTCGCCAAGCCTCGACGAAACGCATGAGCCTTCCACCCACCATAGACGCCTCGACGTCTAACGGGGTTGTCCGGCTCGCAGTCCGCCCCCCCCTCTTTCTTAACGAGAGAGAGTGAGAACCATTTCGTTCTAGGCACGACGGGTATAACTGGCACCGCTGTTCCTGTCGCACAGGCGCGGTCCAGGCGGATATGAAGGGAGCTTGCGTACCCTCAGGTATGCTTCGGCCCCTGCTGTCCGCCCTTTGAGGCCTTACCCTTACCCTTCCCCTTGCCCTTCCCGCCTCTAGGGCGGTCAGGAGCAACATTGGGGAGGGTAGGCGCCTCTACAACCTTCCTGGGTTTCTTCGCCGGCGGTGGCTCCGAAAACCCAGCCGAAACAGAAGTCGCAATAGGCCTGGCTTTCGCCTTGCTCTTATGTTTCTTCTGTTTCTTTGAAGGCTGTCCCGTTAACGGTTTACCCACAGCCCCTAGTGCGTGCGCTTGCCGCACTAGTTCTAGCTGTAGGTTTACCGCTAACCGATTCTGCGCGATACTGGCGGTATCCTCTAAGACGGCCCACGCTTGGCCACCGAAGATGCTAGGCCCTGTCAGGGGTGTCCCAAGGAGACGCTCCCTGACTGCCGTAGCCGGACGCATATGGTCAATGACCATTTGCCTCCTGGATTTCGTCACACGCGCTTGCACCCTTGCCAATGCGTCCATCGACAGCACCAGGCCGTCATTGACACATGAAAGCGCCACAGGTGGCACAGGGTGGCCTGCCCCGCTTCAGCCCACACCGACTGAAGGAGATGATAAGAGTGGTTGACAGCGCTCATCGCTGCCCTCACACCCTCATCGCATAGGGACAGGACTTCTTCCTGGTGTACCTGAGACTTGTCCACAAGTGCCGGACCGGGGTGACCCGCCACGGCACTCTGGACGCCCAGTACCCATCGGTCATCCTCCGTGACCGACGGGACTACACCATACCTGTCGTATTCCCCCCGCGGAATACGACATCTTGCCCGCACCTCCCTGGAGGCCGCAGGGAGCTGACCCTTGGTCATCAGTTGTTTGCTATAAATAGCATCCAACCATTCTATGAACCGTGGATCCAGTCACACTGACTGGATCCGGGCCGCGGGCAAAATCCCCGTCCTGATCGACGCAACCGACGGACGGGGCGCATCTTCATCGGCCGTGGCCGAAACCACAGACGGGTCAACCCTGGCTAGCCACGCCAGAGCATCTGACCAATCTACCTCCGATGAAGACACCCCCGCAAACACGTCACCCGTTGACGTGCTCACGGGTCTGCCAGCCACGGCCTCCCAGCAAGGAGCCACGGCTGACACGCCAGGCACTCTGGTACCACACGGTTCCGCCGCCACCCCATGAAACACTCCGGTCCATGGGGTAGGTCCGCACGGAAAACCGTACGGACCCGTAGCAGTCGCGGAACCATAGCCGGACACGGGCGCCCACGGCACCCCACGTCCGACTGCCGGACCAGGCGAGATAGGTGAGTACCACGCCCGGCCCGGCACACCCGTTCCCGTGACGGCTGGTGCCAAACCAACCGCACGGAACCGGTGCACGGTAACGGATTTGCCTCAACCACAGGCGGAGCCGCTGACTTGGCTTGCGCCAAACCATACAAATGGAGGCCGGTTCCGTCTAGGACGGAATCAACCTCCATATTCTCCACCTGCGGCTTCACGGGCCGCAGCAACCTCTCCTCCTCGGCCTCCTCGTCTTCAGACTCCGAAGAGTCGTCACTAGACGAGTCAACCGTGGAACCGTCCTGGCGGACGGCTCCCACACCTGACGGACCGGCCACCGCTACTGGACCACCCGGAGGTGGCCGCAGAGAAACAGAAACCCGTCTGGCCGAAGCCAGACGGGACTGCCAGGGGGCCGTCGAGACGGCCCCCTCGGTAACCAGTCCAGAATCCTGTCCGAGGACAGGATCCGTACCAGGCATGGGGAGAAACTGCCCCCCAACCTTTGGTAGCAGGGACGACACCAGCGTGGTCAGAACGCTATGCAGAAAAACCCTGCAGAGCCGGACCAAACCACGCCGGCGGTGCCATCTCCGCCACCTCCAGCTGGGGACGTGGAGCACCCGCACCGGCCGAACCGGGCGCTCCACGATTTACTCTCGGACCGCCTGACCCCGCGTCAGACCCAGCCAAGTCCTTCTGGGCAAGGAACTTAACCATCGTTTCGACGGACCACACTGCACAAACATTACACCTATGATCTATATTACACAGGGCACACTTAAAACAGACATGGTCCTTGAACATTACACGGACAAACTTATCGCAGTCGTCACATGATGGCGGGGCTGGCTTGGCCTATAAAATAAGCACAAACCTACAATAAACAAGCGGAACGAGACCCGGATGGAAGGCAGACAATTAATTTTCAAATAATTTGACTCATAAATTAACCGTAACCTCCCCGCACCCCACCCCGCCACGTTACAACAACGATCGCATTGATTATGACGACAAGTACGCGGCGGGCACAACACACCCATAATAGATCCTCCAGGATGTGTAACGGCTCCAGGAATCATATCGCATAGCATTCAGGGTATATTTACTAATCAATATAAATTATACTCCTAACGAACGCAGCACGATATGTGAAGAAAACAACAAAATGTATAACAAAACTGCTGTCTCACACGGTAAAACCGCAGACCACACATCTACTCAAGAATTTTGAAACCACCGATCATTGCAAACCGATCGTGATCGCACGTAAACTTGATCATTCTAAAGTTTCCGGTACCATTTTTAGTACGCAGCACCCAGAATAAGATGCGCGAATTAATGAAAAATTTTTCTTCACATAAACATCCGAGCGACCGGGTGTGACGTCACCCGCTCGGATTCTACGGAGAACGACGTCAGCCGATATTCGTGTTAGAAATACCGTAGCAAACACCTATTTTCATATCTGCCGATCGCCTGTTGGGGTTTTAAAGAAGGCGATCGTCTGGCATATATCGTTGTTAGCACACGTCCCAGATTCTATAGGGTCAGAAATTGGAACATGCGACACAACGAAATTTAGAGACCTAAGTCTTTTAACTATGGATAATAAAGAACAATACAACCTGGATGTCTTGGGCGGTATTCTCCATAGTCCTTAGTTAATCCTTTCAGAACACACAAACTATCACTGATTAAAGACTTAGGTTATTTTAAAACACTAAAATCCTTAATGCAAAAAGCATGTATTGCTCTTGTCGCTATGCAAACAAGAATGAGCTCTATGGTAAACGGGTACTCGGCAGTGGGGAGCCGGGTACCCGGTTCCCAGGAGTCGGTAAAGCTTTCTAAGTCTATAATCCTAGAGCCGCTGTCAGGGCCAGCTGTATATCAGAAGTAACAGAATGGTGAGTATTGATCGAAGGAGAAACAACATGTCTTCATGAGAGTCTTGAAGGGGAGCAATCACTAGCTCACATGAATTTAAATTTAAGCCATTGAGGCGAATAGTATCCGTACTTATATTCTGTCACTGATACTAAGCGATTTGGAGGCGAGCAATGAGACACATGTACTCACCTAAAATTAACCTTAGGCGAGTATAGGCGAGAGGAGAGCAATCACTCGGTTTTGAGAAATATTCATTAAAAATACATTCGCTGAATTAGATCCATAAATTTTATATACGTAATTAAAGGATAACAAACCCCATCTTTTAATAGCTATTCAGGTGATGTAATATGTCACTCATAATTAAGCTATGCAGGTAATTATAAGCTTTTTATCATGCTGCTAAAGAAAGGTACTCAGGCTTTAGTAGCAAAATGTTGGTACATTTCTACAGCCTCTGATAGCTGTCATGATTTACATTTTAACCAATCTTAGCGTGCCCGCCCCAGTATATACGCTCGGTCATAGAGGTGCCAGCTATAGTTTAACAATTTTGTATAAAAGCAATCATACAGGTAAGCTATTGAATATTTTGAAACTAATTTGACTGAAAGTTGTTGCTCAACAACTTAGTCAAATTAGTTTCTAAATATTCAATGGGATAAGTATCACATAATAAAGAATGTGATGCACTGGCACTTGCATGACATCACATATTATCGCTTGAGGAGACAAAACGGTGGCGATCACTGTTCAACATTTACGAGATACTACAAAGCAGATAATTGTGATACAGATAAGGGAATGTGACAGAATATGAATGATATGGAATCTATAAACCATAATCTATGGGTACAATACAAGATCTGAGATAAGATTAGCATCCCTTTAAGTGTATAAACCGTTTCTAGTGGATCACCACTAGGATTTGATCGTCATTTTTTTTATAAATATGCGCATTCAATAGCCAAAGATGCGAATTATTACAATTAGTCATGATCTGTTGACCATGAGAGTATGCACGTTATAAGTGATATACTGTGGTTATATCAGTAGCTGATTTCTTTGACATGTTTGACGTTTCCCTATGTTTTTTTTGGAGCTTGCTCCCTCCACGCTGAGAGTCATTTGAAGTTTTGCGAACAACAAGGATTGTGGCACCTGTATTTCGTATGAAATCATCATACTGTCTAGTTATAATATATATAAGATTTTTAAAAGTTTTTCCCAACAGGAATGTTTCATATTTAAAATAATTTCTCAAGTATAGAAAATGTAGCACGTACAAATGCTTACAGAAAAATAACAAATATCTGTGACCAGCCCAGAATTTCTGTATAGAAAATACTATGCAGTAACAATACATGTATCAAGCCCCTTAATGGTACATTTCCAAAATAAAACATATTTTAAAATCTTTTATTTTATCTATCAACAAATGTTAAATTTTTAAATATTTTGCATGACAAAAGACTATTTTTGAAAATTTACAACTGGACTGGTTCTGTTAATTACAGAGCCAGGCATGCCAGTGGTAAATTTTCAAAAATTGTCTTCTCTTGACCTACAAATGGACATTCCTCAAGACGACTACTTAAGGCGGGTTTTGGCTGGCTTGACCATTAAAGGGTTGCACTATCAGACATCACAAGTGCTGGTTGTTATAATGGCTTCTGTCAGATAGCTTTACCCAATATTTCTCAAGTTGCAGATTTTGTGATCTTGTTTTTGGTAAATATAAGTCACTCGTCGCTCTAGTTATACAACGTTATATATGTACATGTATACATTTAAGACGAGACTCGCAAAATATAGTTGAGATTGGTTTAGCAAATTTGTAACATTTCTGACATTCAACCCTCGAATATGTTCAAGAAAATTTTAATTTCCTCATGGAAAATGTCCATAATTGCAGAACAAGCCAATTTTTTTAAAAACTTACCACTGGAATGACTGGCTCGGTTATCGAGCCAGTCATTACACAGTGGTAAATTTTCAAAAATAGTCTTTTCTTGCTCTACAAATGTACATTTCCCAAGACCACTGTAGAAGCAATGTTTGACCGCCATGAGTGTTAAAGGGTTAAACAAGCTGCCACCAACTTTGCAAATAATCCGGACAAGCTTGACTCCGATCATGTTTTGGGTCAGAGGGAAATTCCATAAAACAAAACATGGTTTGACCAGTCTAACATTTCAAGCGATAGCATTGTCAATTTTCTCCTGTGACAGAATTCTGACAAATAACATCATTTGATTGACACATTACATTCATTAGCCCTTCAACAGACCAAAAACTAGAGTGCACGCTTGACGATGCGTCAAAGGGTAACTCGCATACCAAATCTGTGTGCGTGCGTGCGTGCGTGCGTGCGTGCGTGTGTGCGTGCGTGTGCATGTGTGTGTGTGCGTGTGTGTGTGTGTGCATGCATGCCTGCATGTGTCAAATGTAAATGTGCTCTTGCACGACAACACTGATTTCATGGTAACTCAATTACCAAGTTTGGTTGAATTCTGTACAATGATTTCAGAAGAGTTGCACCATAATCAATTTCCACACATTGAAATTTGACCTTTTGACCCCTCCTCCAATCTGGTGTTGAGTCAAATGCAAATGTCCTCTTGCACTCCGCAATCATATGGGTAACTCGCATATCAAATTTGGTTGAATTCTTTCCAATGGTGTTGGAGGAGTTGCGTTACAATCAATTCCCCCGCTTTTCTTTTAAAAATGTGGAGATAACAACAAATCCATTGTTTATGATGAATGGAACATTCTGTTGAATATTTTAATACTAATTTGACTGACTGCCTCTGGCAACAGCTCCCAGTAAAATTAGTTTCAAAATAGTCAACAACTTTCCTGTAAACAGTTGCCTTGAAATTTAGACATTCAAAGGTTAAACAGAATGTGATACACAATCTACATAATATACATGTATATACATACCAGTGTCCGCATATTCTGTCTGGTCATTTCTGGATGTATCTGGGCTCTCGCCCTGCCATGTCATACGGGGTTTCACTGGGGAGTGGTCAGCCCTGCCAGCACGAATAACCTGAAAATTAAGAAAGATGGGGGTCTGAATGAAATTTGTACATAGAGACATGATTAGTTGTGCCTCACAACTAGTATTATAAACGTATCCGTCTGTCTGTTCTATGCGTCAATTTTTTGACAATTTTGGCATTTAGCAGCTTATTATGTTGCAACTACATTGTGTAGTGCACTACATGACTGTACATGTACCACTTGTTTTTAGAACTTAGTGACTAGCAACTACTGTCTGTCCTGAAACCCCTTGTCTACTACATTTGGGGAGCCCACGTAATCATACTATTATTCTTATAAATTCTATTGATTTAAAATTTGGCTACGAAATGATGAAAAAATCTTATAATACATACTGTAAATTGTATTCTCCCAATTTTAGCGATATTGATCATGGAACCTATATACATACAGTACGTTTAACCATTTAATGTACAAATCAGACAAAGCCAAGAAATATTAGTCACATTAACCCTTTAATGGCCATACAGGCCAAACCCGGCCTCTGCTAGTCTTGTGGAATGTCCATTAATTTTACAGATCAAGTAAATACCATTTTGGAAACTTTACCACTGGAATGACCGACTTGATAACCGAGTCAGTCAGTCCAGTATTAAATTTTCAAAAATTTTATTCCCTTGGCCTGTAAACGGGCATACAGTAAGAAAATATTAAAATTTTGTTGACCAAATTTTACCATTAACCCTAAGGAACCTAGACGGCGCGCAAAAAGCGTACAAATAAACCTACGAGCCGTTTAGACGGTTTTCAATAATTGGACATGGTGGCCTACGCGCCGTCTGGACAGCTTTAAGAGCACCAGTTTTCGATCACTAAATATGCAAGCATTACTGGCGTTTTATCCAATCAAACTTAGCGTTACATTACGTCAGATGATTGAATTTTATAAATCCACTGTTGATTGGTCAATTCAGTTTGTTTACAAATTTCTACGAGAAAATATAAATAGTTTTCTGTGAATGAAATTCCTAGCGTAAAATCGTCAACGATAGCGTGTCGATTCCTTTATTTAACCGAGTACCCGATTCCCTCATGGCCGGAATCGCTTAGTGAGAATGTCTAACCTAATTTATAATTGCGTTCGGTAAAATATTACATACAGCTGAATATCTACAATGATGCCTAAAAAATCTAAAGTGTGCATTCTTACATAGCTTGCCCATTAATACCATTATATCACACCCGTCATTTAGCTTCTAGGGAGATATTGGCGTGCTTCTATGGTCTAATTTATGTTCCTCAATCATCTATCATGATAAAGCATGTTACAGGGCTGCTACTGTGTCAATATGGGCCTGTAACATGCATTTTTAGAGTAAGGCCAGTCATGAGACATATTGGCTTGCTATTGCCCTTTGAAATCACCTTTGTTGACTGTTCCAGTTTTATTTCCGTTTTCTATTGTTCTTTCATCTTGTAAATGTTTCTCTCCTTTTTTTCTTCAGGATCATATGGCGAATAGGATAGTGATCTGGTTGAGATTTCATGAAAATGATGATTCTGTAATTCTATCTTCTGCACTATTTTATTAACCCCTACCATTCAATGTCAAAAATTTTTAATTTTCAAATTAAATTAAAAGAACTGGTGTTATTGTCTCAACAGATTTGGTGGAAGATGTTGCTGTCGTAGATAGCAACATCATCTACCAAACCAGTTGTTAAAAAATGTACACCAGTTTCTATTAGTAGAAGTAGAACAGTACCAGTTTTCCAGGCTATTGGCACATTAAGATAGAATATTGACATCAGAGTGGTAAGGGTTAAATCTGATGATTAAATTGTTGAACATTTTGAGATCGATTGGACTGGAAGATGTTGCTGCATTAGGTGACAACATGTTCCAGTGGTAAAGCTTGCGTATTAAAGGGTTGAATACTGTATTATTTGTAAGCTATCAGTGTAAATATCAAATGAAGTTTACTCGAAGTGAGAGGGAGAGAGAATCTCATCTTAGGTAATCAGACTGGACTATGTATTGTAGATTTGTTGAATATATCGAGTCCAATTTGATTGGAAACTGATGTTGTTTTGGACAACAACAGATTCCAATTAAATTTGTCAAAATATACTCAACAGATTGTTCCTTTAGATTGCAGATACTTTTGATCTTTATTGCTATTCATTCCTGGATTATTACCCTTGCCCTAAGGGGAAAGAGGGTATCATGTGTGTGCATGCGTCCAGTATTGCATCTAAAAAACTACTGATCCAATTAGTTTAAAATTTTAACACAACAAACCAACATAACCTAAACAAGGGTTTCCAGACTTTGGCTGTGATCTGTGTGATCATACATAAAGATTTAACAAATTTGGATATGACAAAAATAGTAGGGTGGTCTCGGCGGTGGTTTACAATCTCTGATTACTCCTGTTAATAATGTTATTTGTCAAGCATCAAGTCTTTGACAACGATGGTAAGTAAGTGATAACTAGATTGCTTGCTCGATGACGCATTATAGCAAATCCCCATGCTCACCACTTTGACCATCCCATCCCTGAGGGCGTATCCTCTGCACTCCATAATCACATACCAAATTTGTTTGAATTAGTTTCATTACACAGAGACTGGAGTGGATTGTTGTGAAAAATCTAGATGTCATCAGAGGAAGTGATCTGTGAGAGCAGGAATTAAAAGTAACATAGCCAGAGGCTAGTAGAAATTGACCAGGGTTAATACAAATGACCAGCCCAAAGGTAACAATTTAATTTGTCAACCCTTTAATGGTCATGGTGGCCAAAGAATGCTGTGATCTTAAGAAATGTTGAATAGCAGAGTGAGACTTTTTGAAAATTTACCACTAGAAGGCTCGGTAATTGAGCCAGTCATTTCAGTTGTAAAATTACAAAAATAGTCATCCCTTGGTCTGTATAGAAAATTTGAAGGGCTTAAGTAGAATCTAGTAATCACTTGTCCTATCTGAACGTAGTGGCTCACTTGGCTTAATTTCAATTCATGGAGAGGGTGTCAACTAGTGTGCGAGAGTGGTCTATGAAAAATCCAGAAATCTAGATAATTCTGGAAGACTCCAATCTCTGCTTACAATAAATTTCTTGACCTTTTAACCCCTTCTCAACTCAAAGAAGTAAATGTCAGGCAATCCACAATTATATGGGCAACCCACACACCAAATTTCTTTGAATTCCACACAACAGTTTGGGAGTAAAGTATGACCGACATTTTTTTTGGATATTTGAACATTGGACCCCACCCCCTGACCTGCAGCAGTTTTGGTCTGACTCAAATGTTAAATGATTAACAATATACATGTATGGCGCAAGGTCATAGGGATATATAGTCGAGTCTGCTCTGACTCAACCCGCCCCAGTGACAGATATTTGGACAGACTGGCAGTCTGTCCAAATATCTGCCACAGGGGCAAGTTGAGTCAGAGCAGACTCAGACTAAGGGATATACTGGTAAACATTATGACCCGACAACGGGTGTTATGATCATACACCGCCCTCAGATTTTAGCGCAGAAATGAAATGAATAATATAATAAATGGTGGGCATATATCGTTCAAGGAGGGAGTATGACTACTAGTTACTGGATTAACCTTTTCAATCGACAAGAGCGAATAATAAATTTGCTACGAATGTTTCAGAATTCTGTTGAATATTTTGAAACTAATTAAACTGGCTAAGGCAGCACCAGCTTCACATTGGATTCAAAATATTCAACATCTTACATTTATAATGACTGTAAATGTGAAGTTCTGGAATTTCAGGTTCAAATGTGACAATTGTTTTTGATTTTTGGCACACAAGTTTATTTCAGGGCCCCAGTTCTCTATATTTTTGATCAGAGGATACTGGCCACACAGTAATGGTGATAGAATGTTTGTAAACAGGGCAATAGTGAAATATTTGTTTTCTAAGGAATTATTAGTAAGTTACAGTCATCAATGATTATTAGTAAATGTGCTGTTACTTGTAAGTTTTCAGTTACTCAATGACTAATTTAACCGACAAAGTTATAGATTGTGTTAAGAGAGTCGCTGAACCAATACTATATAAATCAATTTCGTTTACCTCTGGTCGCAAAATAACAATAAGGTTATAGATAAACAATCCGATAATCTCAATCATCGATGCGTGTCATTGTTTACAATTTCCGAGAAAACGTACTATTCAAATTACTGTCAGTAATTAGGGCGAGTTGAGATGCGAAAGTTGTCAAATATATCGGCATCCCACTTCCCGATTGGCAATATCGTTAATCTAGTCATCTGTCTACTTTTTAGTTTGTGGCGTACAAGAAATATGCATAGATTGACATTTGAACACACATACTAATTTGCAAAATAGCTGATCGTGTCGCCATCTTGCCGGAAAAATTAATATTCAAGTATTCGCGACCAATCAGACGCATCAATCTTATAGCACGTGATACGGTGTTGCTAATAACGGGTAATGAGCTTGGTACTCGTAGATTAGATACGGGTACAATTCTACAAATTCCTCTCGTTCTCTCATGATCTTTCACGATAAACGATTCCTATTTGGGACGCCGCTACGAAAAAATGTCCGATGCCATAGAATCTTAGTGTAAAACATTCGCGTTCGCTTTTTAAATGGCTGAGTGCACCGAGCAATGCTACATAGTATAAAATTTGCCATTTATTCGCTGTCAACACTGAGAAACCCTGGTATGTGTTCGATTATGTATAACAGAATTATTCAACATTGAATGAGAACCCCCCCCCCCCCCCCCCCCCAAATCATGACCGGAATTTCTCGAAATTTTACGGTACCATGACATAATATGATTGTCATTTTCACAGCTTATCGGATGAAAACCTTCACAAAACTTTGGTATCTGTTAGTTTTAATACCATTGTGATTAAATTTATCAATGGCATTTGTAAAATTTAAAAAAACTTCGATAAACTTTGCAAAAATAGACCAATGTATTTATCCTACAAGGTGTGGCCATTTTGAGAGGTACGTTGACTAACTAAAATATATTTTATTCATACAAATTTTATATGTATTTAAAGGAATTTTATTGCCCTTTCTAATGATATATAGTTTTATATATAGTGATCTGTTACTTTGCCAAAAATAGTTAATATATACACCTGTGCAAAAGTTAAGCACCACCCTATTTTTACGCACATGCGAGGGTATATTCATGTGCTATGAAGAAAGCAATATCATAAACATTTATGTACCCATCCATCTTAGTGCAAGAGGTAATAATGCAACTAGAGGAATGCTGATTATGATGGTGGGGAAACACTGTATGTTTTTGTTTGAACTTGAAAACGAGGCCTGAATATGGTTACGTTGACACAACTGACAACTATTGCCCTACAGTTCACACACGTGGCTAGATTGTCATTACTGGTGTCTGAAAACGAAGTTTAACATCTGTGCACGAGTTTGAGACTGTCATTATTAATACCGGGTATATCCACCTTGTGCCTGGATGACGGCCTGGACACGACGTCTCATGCTGGTCACCAACCGACTGATACGCCATTGTGGTATTCGTTGCCATTCAAGATGGAGTGCGTCTGTTAATTCCTGTAGGTTCTGCACAGGAGGATCCCTCCTTCTCACCATGTTTCCCAGAATGTCCCAGATATGCTCAATAGGGTTCATGTCAGGGCTCCTTGCTGGCCATGGTAGGGTTTCGATGGCATTCTGGCGGAGGTATTCATGCACAGCTCTAGCACGATGCGGTCAGGCGTTGTCATCCATGAATATAGGGTGGGTTCCAGGTGCAGGATTTACAAAATGAGGGACCACAACTCTATCCAGTATGGAATCTTGATATCTTTGTCCATTTAGTGTTCCAGGTACAGTCAACAGATCCAGCTTACAATCAAATGAGATGCACCCCCATATCATAACGGAACCTCCACCAAATGGAACTTCTTCCATGATGTTACGTTGGTCATACGCCGTGCGTCTGGACCTCCATACACGAGTTCGACCATCTGTGGCATGAAGCAGGAACCGACTTTCATCGGACCAGTGTACCCGTCTCCAGGATCTCATGTTCCAGTGTCTTCTTTCGTTGCACCACCTCAGACGCTCCTCTTTGTGGTGTGCAGTGAGGAGAGGACGTCTGACAGGTCTCCTAGCTTTCATGCCAGCAGCATACAGTCTCCTTTTGACGGTAGACATTGACACTCTATTGCGCGTTTCCCATTGCTTGCTGAGCACTCTGCTGTTGGTGAATGGAGATCTCCTAACAAGGCGTACTAGGGCTCGATCATCACGGGCAGTAGTCTTCTTCGGTCTTCCAGATCTAGGCCTGTCCTTCACCTCGTTAGTTTGCCCATGTTTTGCAATCAAACGACTGATTACAGTATGGTTAATGTTCAGCTGTCTGCCAATCTCTCTGCATGACATACCAGTGGTATGCATGCCTATGATTTGCCATTTCACACGATCACTTAACCTTCGTCTTGCAATAGCAGTTCACAATCAAGAGCTAATTCTCTCTGTACAGATAAACCACGGTCATGAACACAAAATTCCTAATCTTGTCGCCTAAATCTGTATGTAATGTTCTACACCTCAAACTGGACTTTTACATAACTGAACACGTGTGCTGTTTCCCGCCACGCACGGACATCAAGCGGCGTGAAGTCATGCATGCATGTGCATTTCGTACTTGGAATTATGTCAGCTAATGCGGGGACAAAAAGTATGGCAGCCTAGTTGTAACATCATGTTTCTACGTTCTATTGTTTTTGCTGGTGCTTAACTTTTGCACAGGTGTATAGTTGGCATGGTAGCACTACGCCGCTATCACGCCACTACCGCTTATAGGCTAGGTTTCTAAGCAAGTTTCTAGCTTTTGGCTGTAGGGTTTCTAGCACTTTTTTGTAAATTCTTGGTAGGGCCCAGAGGGTTAAAGGGTTAAAACGCTGCGAATGAAGGAAATTTCAATTTCCCTTTCTCCGAGATCTAACTTACCATTACATTACTCATTGATAATACAGCTATCCTGATAGCTGGCTCTAGGAATCTAGATTTAGTAAGCTTTACCGGCTCCTGGAACCGGGTACCCGGTTCCCAACAACTGGGTACCCGCCTGCCAGAGACACTCATATTGTTTGCATAGCTACCAAACAAAGGACAACTCATGGCTTGCCTCGGTGGGTCCATAATGTACTGGTAAGTATTGTTAGATCTCGGAGAAAGGGAATGAAGGAAATTTCTATTTCCCTTTCTCCAAGATCTAACAATACTCGCCATTCTATTACTTCTGATACAAGTTATCCTGGATAGCTGGCCCTAGGACTATAGACTTAGTAAGCGTTACCGACTCCTGGAACCGGGTACTTGGCTCCCAACTGCCGAGTACCCGTTTGCCATGAAGCTCATATTGTTTGCATAGCCACCAAAGAAGAGATACCCATCGCTTGCCTCCGTGGGGCTGGGAGGCTGGGTTCATAATAGAATGGTGAGTACTGTTAGATCTCGGAGAAAGGGAAATTGAAATTTTCTTCATTCTCCTTCGATCAATACTCACCATTCTATTACTTCTGATATACACCAGATTTAGACAGTAACCTGGTGGGAAGGTGCAAGCCATAAATTGCTACTTTTGCCCCTTGGGGAAAGAGCTTAGAATTAAACCTGATTAATGGAAACCTAAAAGGACCATCAAGTTAAGGGAACCGAATCACATTCGCATCAATGCCCCACCCCCTTTTTCTCCTAACAAAAGGGAGAGAACTCACGAACATGCATCTCGCCTGAAACACAAATATGCCAAGAGCGTTAACTGCTCTTTGCATATATTAGCCTGGGAATGAGCATGAATATATAAGATGAATGAACATGATATATAGACATAATACAAAAAACTCTCAATCTTGAATTACCTCATGATAAATGGATTCCAGACGTACCGCCTCCAACCATTCACTTGTCCGGCCATCAGTGACACAATCTGGTTGTTATCCTCTCACTCGACCATGTCTGCTTCTAAATTCTTTTCTTACCAAAGTGAAAAAGGGAGAAGTGCAGTATGGTCACTCAACTATCGTTTCAAAACAGCTAAAGCGAGTGGATTGGCTGAGTCTGACACATCCCTCATATAGTAATCCGTGAATGAGGACTCACAGTGCCATTGTGCAACGGCCATGATGTCCTCTAACGGAACACCACTGTAAAGGGCGGTCGAGGAAGCTATTCCTCTAACATCATGTGCCCTTGCGCATTGCACCTTGTGCCCAGTCGCCATCTCATGAGTAGTCTGAATGCATTCGACTACCCAACGAGAGATAGTATCCATGGATGCGGCGCCATAAGGCTTCTTATGGCAGATCCATAGATGTCTATCGTTCGACCGTAACGAGTCTGTCCGTTTCCTGTACTTAGTCAAAGCACGGACCGGGTACCAGACACTGGCATCACGATCAAACCTTGTTAGTTTTGGTATCATGATCGGTTTGCCGGGATATCTCAAAGATTGATTCTTTGACATACTCTGCTCTTGGCAGAAGACTGCAGGAAATGTCAATTTCCCTTTCTCCGAGATCTAACAATACTCACCATTCTGTTACTTCTGATATACAGCTGGCCTTGACAGCGGCTCTAGGATTATAGACTTAGAAAGCTTTACCGACTCCTGGGAACCGGGTACCCGGCTCCCAACTGCCGAGTACCCGTTTACCATAGAGCTCATATTGTTTGCATAGCCACCAAACAAGAGAAAACTATGGCTTGCCTCCGTGGGGCTGGGAGGCTGGGTCCGTAACAGAATGGTGAGTATTGTTAGATCTCGGAGAAAGGGAAATTGACATTTCCTGCATTCTCCTTCGATCAATACTCACCATTCTGTTACTTCTGATATACACCAGATTTGATCAGTAACCTGGTGGGAAGGGGCAAGCCATACATGCTAATTTTGCCCATTGGAGAAAGATTTTAGACTTCAAACTTGACTAACGGAGACCTAAAAGGACCGTCAAGTTCACGGAACCGAATCACATTCGCGTCACAGCCCCCCCCCCCTTTTTCCTCCTAAGAAAAGGGAGAGAACTAACGAACATGTATCTCGCCTGAAACACCAATATGCCAAGAGGGTTAACTACTCCCTGCATATCTGTATTAGCCTGGGAATGAGCATGAATATATAAGATGAATGAACATGATACATATACATAATACAAAAAACTCTCACTTGTTGAATTACCTTATGATAACAGGACTTCAGACGTACCGCCTCCAACCATTCACCGGTTCGGCCATCAGTGACACAATCTGGTTGACATCCTCTCGCTTGACCATGCCTGCTTTAGGTTCTTTTCTTACCAAAGTGAAAAAAGGGGAAAAGCAGTGTGGTCACTAACTATCGTTTCAAAACAGCCACGCATGAGCCTTCCACCCACCATAGACGCCTCGACGTCTAACGGGGGTGTCCGGCTCGCAGTCCGCCCACCCCTCTTTGTTAACGAGAGAGAGTGAGAACCATTTCGTTCTAGGCACGACGGGTATAACTGGCACCGCTGTTCCTGTCGCACAGGTGCGGTCCAGGCGGATATGAAGGGAGCTTGCGTACCCTCAGGTACGCTTCGGCCCCTTCTGTCCGCCCTTTGAGGCCTTACCCTTACCCTTCCCCTTGCCCTTCCCACCTCTAGGGCGGTCAGGAGCAACATTGGGGAGGGTAGGCGCCTCTACAACCTTCCTGGGTTTCTTCGCCGGCGGCGGCTCCGAGAACCCAGCCGAAACAGAAGTCGCAACAGGCCTGGCTTTCGCCTTGCTCTTATGCTTCTTCTGTTTCTTTGAAGGCTGTCCCGTTAGCGGTTTGCCCACAGCCCCTAGTGCGTGCGCTTGCCGCACTAGCTCTAGCTGCAGATTTACCGCTAACCGATTCTGCGCAATACTGGCGGTGTCCTCTAAGATGGCCCGCGCTTGGCCACCAAAGATGCTAGGCCCTGTCAGGGGCGTCCCAAGAAGACGTTCCCTGACTGCCGTAGCCGGACGCATATGGTCAATGACCAAATGCCTCCTGGACTTCGTCACTCGCGCTTGCATCCTTGCCAATGCGTCCATTGACAGCACCAAGCCGTCATTAACACACGATAGCGCCACAGGTGGCACAGGGTGGCCTGCCCCCGCTTCAGCCCACACCGACTGAAGTAGACGATAAGAGTGATTGACAGCGCTCATCGCTGCCCTCACACCCTCATCGCATAGGACCAGGACTTCTTCCTGGTGTACCTGGGACTTATCCACTAGTGCCGGACCGGGACCACCCGACCCTGCACTCTGGATGCCCAGTACCCATCGGTCATCCTCCGTGACCGACGAGACTACACCATACCTATCGTATTCACCCCGCGGAATACGACATCTTGCCCGCACCTGCCTGGAGGCCGCAGGGAGCTGACCCTTGGTCATTAGTTGTTTGCTATAAATAGCATCCAACAAATCAATGAACCGTGGATCCAGTCCCACTGACTGGATCCGGGCCGCGGGCAAAATCCCCGTCCTAATCGACGCAACCGACGGACTGCAGGAAATGTCAATTTCCCTTTCTCCGAGATCTAACAATACTCACCATTCTGTTACTTCTGATATACAGCTGGCCCTGACAGCGGCTCTAGGATTATAGACTTAGAAAGCTTTACCGACTCCTGGGAACCGGGTACCCGGCTCCCCACTGCCGAGTACCCGTTTACCATAGAGCTCATATTGTTTGCACAGCCACCAAACAAGAGAAAACTATGGCTTGCCTCCGTGGGGCTGGGAGGCTGGGTCCGTAACAGAATGGTGAGTATTGTTAGATCTCGGAGAAAGGGAAATTGACATTTCCTGCATTCTCCTTCGATCAATACTCACCATTCTGTTACTTCTGATATACACCAGATTTGATCAGTAACCTGGTGGGAAGGGGCAAGCCATACATGCTAATTTTGCCCCTTGGAGAAAGATTTTAGACTTCAAACTTGACTAACGGAGACCTAAAAGGACCGTCAAGTTCACGGAACCGAATCACATTCGCGTCACAGCCCCCCCCCCTTTTTCCTCCTAAGAAAAGGGAGAGAACTAACGAACATGTATCTCGCCTGAAAACACCAATATGCCAAGAGGGTTAACTACTCCCTGCATATCGCTTGTATTAGCCTGGGAATGAGCATGAATATATAAGATGAATGAACATGATACATATACATAATACAAAAAACTCTCACTTGTTGAATTACCTTATGATAACAGGACTTCAGACGTACCGCCTACAACCATACACCGGTTCGGCCATCAGTGACACAATCTGGTTGACATCCTCTCGCTTGACCATGCCTGCTTTAGGTTCTTTTCTTACCAAAGTGAAAAAAGGGGAAAAGCAGTGTGGTCACTAACTATCGTTTCAAAACAGCTAAAGCGAGTGGATTGGCTGAGTCTGACACATCCCTCATATAGTAATCCGTAAATGAGGACTCACAGTGCCATTGTGCAACGGCCATGATGTCCTCTAACGGAACACCATTGTAAAGGGCGGTCGAGGCGGCTATTCCTCTAACATCGTGTGCCCTTACGCCCTGCACCTGGTGCCCAGTCGCCATCTCATGAGTAGTCTGAATGCATTCGACCACCCAACGAGAGATAGTATCCATGGATGCGGCGCCATAAGGCTTTTTATGGCAGATCCACAGATGTCTATCGTTCGACCGTAACGAGTCAGTCCGTTTCTTGTACTTAGTCAAAGCACGGACCGGGCACCAGACACTGGCATCACGATCAAACCTGGTTAACTTCGGTATAATGATCGGTTTGCCGGGATATCTCAAAGATTGGTTCTTTGACATAAATTCTGCTCTTGGCAGAAGACGCAGACCTTCTCCAGAAACAATAAATCGGTTCCTCTCTGCCGAAAGCGCATGGATCTCACTGCGCCTTCTAGCTGAGGAAGCTGCCAATAGAAAAACCGCCTTTAGAGTCAAATGCTTTAGACTAGCCGAACGCAACGGTTCGAATGGGTGCTTGGCCAGTACATTAAGCACTAAAGATAGACTCCAGGCTGGAATGACTACCGGTTGTCTCGGTCGGAGATTGCTCATTCCCTTCAACATCACGTTTAACTGGGTCACCTCTGGACTATCCCTATTGGCTAGACAAGGGATAACTGATGCCAAAGCTGACTTGTATCCAGCAATTGTGACGGGAGCTAGTCCTGTAAAGAACAGCTCACAGAGAAAGTCTGCTATTTGCTGAATAGTGGATTGAAAGGTATCAATACCCTTTTCTTCACACCAGTCTGCAAATCTGTTAACCTTGTTGTTATATGACTTGAAGGTTGACCTCCTTCTCGCAGCCGCGATGAAATCAGCAGCCTGTCGAGAAAAGCCTTCCGACGTGGAACGTTGTTTGACAACATCCACGCAGTCAATTTGAACATTTCGGGACGCTCGTGTAGGAAGCGTCCCTTGGCCTGGGAGATTATGTTCGGAATCTCGGGCAACTGCACAGGATTTTCCACCAGCAGATCTAGAAGATCCGTGAACCACGCCCTGCTCGGCCAATACGGCGCTATTAGCAGGACCAGACACGGTTCCTCCCTGACCGTCACCAATACCTTCGGTAGAAGAATGGTGGGTGGATACGCGTAAGCGTGCATCCCTCTCCAGCTTATCGCCAGAGCGTCTGTATCGACGGCATTTGGATCTGGAATCGGCGAGACATATGTCATGATTTGAGCATTTTCCTTTGTGGCGAACAAGTCCACGTTGGGTTTGCCCCAATGCTCGAAGATCCGTCGTAGAACTGGAGGGTTGAGGGACCATTCTGTTGGCAGGATTCTCTGTCTGCGAGACAAAGCATCCGCCAGAATGTTCAATCGGCCAGGAATATGAGCTGCTTTCAAAACAACCGAGTAATTCCTGCACCATTGAATCAAGTGCCACACCCTGATGCACAGGGTGGGCGACCTGGTCCCTCCTTGGCGATTTATATATGATACTACTGTCGAATTGTCCGACCGTATCAATATCACCTTGCCCCTGATCATCGGAAGGAATTCTTCCAACGCCAGTTCCACTGCCATCATTTCCAACAGATTGATATGCAGCTGACTCTCCGGGAGAGTCCATGTGCCCGAGACCTGGTGTTCTCCCAGGCAGGCACCCCACCCTTCCAGCGATGCATCCGTGTAAACGGACAGCTGGGGGTGGGGTAGGTGCAGCGAAACCCCTATTAGGAGATTCTGACGCTGTTTCCACCATAGAAGATGCGACATTATCGGCTCCAAAACTGGCACCAGTTTTGACAGGGGTTCTGTTCTCTGTTTCCACAGAGACATCAGATACAACTGGATAGGTCTTCGCATTAGAGCAGCGTACGGGATAACCTGCTCCATGGAGACCATCATGCCCAGCATCTGAAGGAACCGCCTCGCCTGAATGTGGTTTCCCACTCGAAAACTCCCGAGGATGGCTAACAGAGACACCACTCTGGGCTCTGACGGGTAAACCCTGCCCTCCTCGAGGTCGAATCGCATCCCCAAATAAACGAAATGTTGAGTGGGTGTCAACTCGGATTTCTCCTCGTTGACTAACCAGCCTAGATCTGAAAGTAACTTCAGAGTCAGAGCAGTATCCACGTTCAACCTGGCTGCCGAGTCTGCCTTGAGCAGCCAGTCGTCTATGTAGGTGTGTAGCGCCACGTTCTCTTTTCTGAGAAACGCTGTCACCGCAAGGACCACTCTTGTGAAAACCCTCGGAGCTGTCGACAGGCCAAACGGGAGAACTGTAAACTCCCATACTTGATTCTGAAACGCAAATCTCAGAAACCTGTGCCAACTCCGATTGATCGGAATGTGGAAATATGCATCTTTCAGATCGATCGATACACACCACATTCCTTTCCTCAATCCCGCCATTACCGACCTCGGTGTTTCCATCTGGAACCGAGGCGTATGGATAAACCAATTTAATGGCCTGAGATTGAGTATGGGTCTCCATCCCCCCGTGCTCTTGGGGACAAGGAACATGTTTGAATAGAAGCCTGGAGTGTTCCGGTTTGCTGGTTTTATTGCTCCCTTCAGAAGCAAACCCGACACTTCCTTTTGAACGGCTTCTAACTTGTCTGGCTCCCTTGGTACGGGTGTCCAGACTGGTGCCAAAGACAGATTTTGTGGCGGAAAGTCCCACCACTCCGGCATGTAACCCTGGGATAACCATCCCAGGACCAGACTGTCTGACGTCACACCTCGCCAAACCTCGACGAAACGCATGAGCCTTCCACCCACCATAGACGCCTCGACGTCTAACGGGGTTGTCCGGCTCGCAGTCCGCCCCCCCCCCCTTTCTTAACGAGAGAGAGTGAGAACCATTTCGTTCTAGGTACGACGGGTATAACTGGCACCGCTGTTCCTGTCGCACAGGTGCGGTCCAGGCGGATATGAAGGGAGCTTGCGTACCCTCAGGTACGCTTCGGCCCCTTCTGTCCGCCCTTTGAGGCCTTACCCTTACCCTTCCCCTTGCCCTTACCACCTCTAGGGCGGTCAGGAGCAACATTGGGGAGGGTAGGCGCCTCTACAGCCTTCCTGGGTTTCTTTGCCGGCGGCGGCTCAGAAAACCCAGCCGAAACAGAAGTCGCAATAGGCCTGGCTTTCGCCTTGCCCTTATGCTTCTTCTGTTTCTTCGAAGGCTGTCCGGTTAGCGGCTTGCCCACAGCCCCTAGTGCGTGCGCTTGCCGCACCAGCTCTAGCTGGAGATTCACCGCTAACCGATTCTGCGCAATACTGGCGGTGTCCTCTAAGATGGCCCGCGCCTGGCCACCAAAGATGCTAGGCCCTGTCAGGGGCGTCCCAAGAAGACGCTCCCTGACTGCCGTAGCCGGACGCATATGGTCAATGACCATTTGCCTCCTGGACTTCGTCACACGCGCTTGCACCCTTGCCAATGCGTCCATTGACAGCACCAAGCCGTCATTAACGCACGATAGCGCCACAGGTGGCACAGGGTGGCCTGCCCCCGCTTCAGCCCACACCGACTGAAGTAGACGATAGGAGTGATTGACAGCGCTCATGGCTGCCCTCACACCCTCATCGCATAGGGCCAGGACTTCTTCCTGGTGTACCTGGGCTTTATCCACTAGTGCCGGACCGGGACCACCCGACCCCGCACTCTGGACGCCCAGTACCCATCGGTCATCCTCAGTGACCGACGGGACTACACCATACCTGTCGTATTCACCCCTCGGAATACGGCACCTTGCCCGCACCTCCCTGGAGGCCGCAGGGAGCTGACCCTTGGTCATCAGTTGTTTACTATAAATAGCATCCAACAAATCAATGAACCGTGGATCCAGTCCCACTGACTGGATCCGGGCCGCGGGCAAAATCCCCGTCCTAATCGACGCAACCGACGGACGGGGCGCATCTTCATCGGCCGTGGCCGAAACCACAGACGGGTCAACTCTGGCTAGCCACGCCAGAGCATCAGACCAGTCTATCTCCGAAGAAGATACCCCCGCAAACACGTCACCCGTTGACATGCTTACGGGTCTGCCAGCCATGGCCTCCCGGCCAGGAGCCACGGCTGACACGCCAGGCACTCCGCTACCACATGGTTCCGCCGCCACCCCATGAAACACTCCGGTCCATGGGGTAGGTCCGCACGGAAAACCGTACGGACCCGTAACCGTCGCGGAACCATAGCCAGCCACGGGCGCCAACGGCACCCCATGTCCGGCTGCCAGACCAGGCGAGATAGGTGAGTACCACGCCTGGCCCGGCACACCGTTTCCCCTGACGGCTGGTGACAAACCAAGCCGCGTGGAACCGGTGCACGGTAACGGATTGGCCTCAGCCGCAGGCGGAGCCGCTGACCTGGCTTGCGCCAAACCAGACAAATGGAGGCCGGTTCCGTCCAGGACGGAATCAACCTCCATATTCTCCACCTGCGGCTTCACGGGCCGCAGCAACTTCTCCTCCTCGGCCTCATCGTCTTCAGACTCCGAAGAGCCGTCACTAGACGAATAAACCGTGGAGCCGTCCTGGCGGACGGCTCCCACACCTGACGGACCGGCCACCGCTACTGGACCACCCGGAGGTGGCCGCAGAGAGACAGAACCCGTCTGGCCGAAGCCAGACGGACCCGCCAGGGGGCCGTACGAGACGGCCCCCTCGGTAACCAGTCCAGAATCCTGTCCGAAGACAGGATCCGTACCAGGCATGGGGAGAAACTGCCCCCCAACCTTTGGTAGCAGGGACACCAGCGTGGGCAGAACGCTATGCAGAAAACCCTGCATAGCCGGACCAAACCACGCCGGCGGTGCCATCTCCGCCACCTCCAGCTGGGGACGTGGAGCACCCCCACAGGCCGAACCGGGCGCTCCACGATTTCCTCTCGGACCGCCTGACCCCGCGTCAGACCCAGCCAAGTCCTTCTGGGCAAGGAACTTAACCATCGTTTCGACGGACCACACTGCACAAACATTACACCTATGATCTATATTACACAGGGCACACCTAAAACAGACATGGTCCTTGAACATAACATGGACAAACTTATGGCAGTCGTCACATGATGGCGGGGCTGGCTTGGCCTATAAAATAAGCACAAACCTACAATAAACAAGCGGAACGAGACACGGATGGAAGGCAGACAATTAATTTTCAAATATTTTGACTCATAAATTAACCGTAACCTCCCGCACCCCACCCCGCCACGTTACAACAACGATCGCATTGATTATGACGACAAGAACGCGGCGGGCACAACACACCCATAATAGATCCTACAGGATGTGTAACGGCTCCAGGAATCATATCGCATAGCATTCAGGGTATATTTACTAATCAATATAAATTATACTCCTAACGAACGCAGCACGATATGTGAAGAAAACAACAAAATGTATAACAACTGCTGTCTCACACGGTAAAACCGCAGACCACGCATCTACTCAAGAATTTTGAAACCACCGATCATTGCAAACCGATCGTGATCACACGAAAAACTTGATCATTCTAAAGTTTCCGGTACCATTTTTTAGTACGCAGCACCCAGAACAAGATGCGCGAATTAATGAAAAAATTTTTCTTCACATAAACATCCGAGCGACCGGGTGTGACGTCACCCGCTCGGATTCTACGGAGAACGATGTCAGCCGATATTCGTGTTAGAAATACCGTAGCAAACACCTATTTTCATATCTGCCGATCGCCTGTTGGGGTTTAAAGAAGGCGATCGTCTGGCATATATCGTTGCTAGCACACGTCCCAGATTCTATGGGGTTAGAAATTGGAACATGCGACACAACGAAATTTAGAGACCTAAGTCTTTTAACTATGGATATAAAGAACAATACAACCTGGTTGTCTTGGGCGGTATTCTCCATAGTCCTTAGTTATTCCTTTAGCGCACAAACTATCACCGATTAAAGACTTAGAATCTTTTTTTAAAAACACTAAAATCCCTAATGCGAAAAGCATGTATTGCACTTGTTGCTATGCAAACAAGAATGAGCTCTATGGTAAACGGGTACTCGGCAGTGGGGAGCCGGGTACCCGGTTCCCAGGAGTCGGTAAAGCTTTCTAAGTCTATAATCCTAGAGCCGCTGTCAGGGCCAGCTGTATATCAGAAGTAACAGAATGGTGAGTATTGATCGAAGGAGAAGGTGCGCATCTTCATCGGCCGTGGCCGAAACCACAGACGGGTCCACTCTGGCTAGCCACGCCAGAGCATCTGACCAATCTATCTCCGAAGAAGATACCCCCGCAAACACGTCACCCGTTGACGTGCTCACAGGTCTGCCAGCCACGGCCTCCCGGCAAGGAGCCACGGCTGACACGCCAGGCACTCCGCTACCACACGGTTCCGCCGCCACCCCATGAAACACTCCGGTCCATGGGGTAGGTCCGCACGGAAAACCGTACGGACCCGTAAAAAGTCGCGGAACCATAGCCGGACACGGGCGCCAACGGCACCCCACATCCGGCTGCCGGACCAGGTGAGATAGGTGAGTACCACGCCTGGCCCGGCACACCCGTTCCCCTGACGGCTGGTGACAAACCAAGCCGCGCGGAACCAGTGCAAGGTAACGGATTGGCCTCAGCCGCAGGCGGAGCCGCTGACCTGGCTTGCGCCAAACCAGACAAATGGAGGCCGGTTCCGTCCAGGACGGAATCAACCTCCATATTCTCCACCTGCGGCTTCACTGGCCGCAGCAACCTCTCCTCCTCGGCCTCCTCGTCTTCAGACTCCGAAGAGCCGTCACTAGACGAGTCAACCGTGGAGCCGTCCTGGCGGACGGCTCCCACACCTGACGGACCGGCCACCGCTACTGGACCACCCGGAGGTGGCCGCAGAGAGACAGAACCCGTCTGGCCGAAGCCAGACGGGACCGCCAGGGGGACGTACGAGACGGCCCCCTCGGTAACCAGTCCAGAATCCTGTCCGAGGACAGGATCCGTACCAGGCATGGGGAGAAACTGCCCCCCAACCTTTGGTAGCAGGGACGACGCCAGCGTGGGCAGAACGCTATGCAGAAAACCCTGCATAGCCGGACCAAACCACGCCGGCGGTGCCATCTCCGCCACCTCCAGCTGGGGACGTGGAGCACCCCCACCGGCCGAACCGGGCGCTCCACGATTTCCTCTCGGACCGCCTGACCCCGCGTCAGACCCAGCCAAGTCCTTCTGGGCAAGGAACTTAACCATCGTTTCGACGGACCACACTGCACAAACATTACACCTATGATCTATATTACACAGGGCACACCTAAAACAGACATGGTCCTCGAACATTACACGGACAAACTTATGACAGTCGTCACATGATGGCGGGGCTGGCTTGGCCTATAAAATAAGCACAACCCTACAATAAACAAGCGGAACGAGACCCGGATGGAAGGCAGACAATTAATTTTCAAATATTTTGACTCATAAATTAACCGTAACCTCCCCGCACCCCACCCCGCCACGTTACAACAACGATCGCATTGATTATGACGACAAGTACGCGGCGGGCACAACACACCCATAATAGATCCTCCCGGATGTGTAACGGCTCCAGGAATCATATCGCATAGCATTCAGGGTATATTTACTAATCAATATAAATTATACTCCTAACGAAAGCAGCACGATATGTGATGAAAACAACAAAATGTATAACAAACTGCTGTCTCACACGGTAAAACCGCAGACCACACATCTACTCAAGAATTTTGAAACCACCGATCATTGCAAACCGATCGTGATCGCACGTAAACTTGATCATTCTAAAGTTTCCGGTACCATTTTTAGTACGCAGCACCCAGAATAAGATGCGCGAATTAATGAAAAAAAATTTTCTTCACATAAACATCCGAGCGACCGGGTGTGACGTCACCCGCTCGGATTCTACGGAGAACGACGTCAGCCGATATTCGTGTTAGAAATACCGTAGCAAACACCTATTTTCATATCTGCCGATTGCCTGTTGGGGTTAAAGAAGGCGATCGTCTGGCATATATCGTTGTTAGCACACGTCCCAGATTCTATGGGGTCAGAAACTGGAACATGCGACACAACGAAATTTAGAGACCTAAGTCTTTTAACTATGGATAATAAAGAACAATACAACCTGGTTGTCTTGGGCGGTATTCTCCATAGTCCTTAGGTAATCCTTTCAGAACACACAAACTATCACTGATTAAAGACTTAGATTATTTTAAAACACTAAAATCCTTAATGCAAAAAGCATGTATTGCTCTTGTTGCTATGCAAACCAGAATGAGCTCTATGGTAAACGGGTACTCGGCAGTTGGGAGCCGAGTACCCGGTTCCCAGGAGTCGGTAAAGCTTTCTAAGTCTATAATCCTAGAGCCGCTGTCAACGCCAGCTGTATATCAGAAGTAACAGAATGGTGAGTATTGATCGAAGGAGAAGCAGACCCTCTCCGGAAACAATAAATCGGTCCCTCTCTGCCGAAAGCGCATGGATCTCACTGCGCCTTCTAGCTGAGGAAGCTGCCAATAGAAAGACCGCCTTTAGAGTCAAATGCTTTAGACTAGCCGAACGCAACGGTTCGAATGGGTGCTTGGCCAGTACATTAAGCACTAAAGATAGACTCCAGGCTGGAATGACTACCGGTTGTCTCGGGCGGAGATTGCTCATTCCCTTCAACATCACATTTAACTGGGCCACCTCTGGACTATCCCTGTTGGCTAGACAAGGGATAACTGATGCCAAAGCTGACTTGTATCCAGCAATTGTGACGGGAGCTAGTCCTGTAAAGAACAGCTCACAGAGAAAGTCTGCTACAAATGTATTTGCTGAATAGTGGATTGAAAGGTATCAATACCCTTTTCTTCACACCAGTCTGCAAATCTGTTAACCTTGTTGTTATATGACTTGAAGGTTGACCTCCTTCTCGCAGCCGCGATGAAATCAGCAGCCTGTCGAGAAAAGCCTTCCGACGTGGAACGTTGTTTGACAACATCCACGCAGTAAATTTGAACATTTCGGGACGCTCGTGTAGGAAGCGTCCCTTGGCCTGGGAGATTATGTTCGGAATCTCGGGCAACTGCACAGGATTTTCCACCAGCAGATCCAGAAGATCCGTGAACCACGCCCTGCTCGGCCAATACGGCGCTATTAGCAGGACCAGACACGGCTCCTCCCCGACCTTCACCAATACCTTCGGTAGAAGAATGGTGGGTGGATACGCGTAAGCGTGCATCCCTCTCCAGCTTATCGCCAGAGCGTCTGTATCGACGGCATTTGGATCTGGAATCGGCGAGACATATGTCATGATTTGAGCATTTTCCTTTGTGGCGAAGAAGTCCACGTTGGGTTTGCCCCAATGCTCGAAGATCCGTCGCAGAACTGGAGGGTTGAGGGACCATTCTGTTGGCAGGATTCTCTGTCTGCGAGACAAAGCATCCGCCAGAATGTTCAATCGGCCAGGAATATGAGCTGCTTTCAAAACAACCGAGTAATTCCTGCACCATTGAATCAAGTGCCACACCCTGATGCACAGGGTGGGCGACCTGGTCCCTCCTTGGCATTTATATATGATACTACTGTCGAATTGTCCGACCGTATCAATATCACCATGCCCCTGATCATCGGAAGGAACTCTTCCAACGCCAGTTCCACTGCCATCATTTCCAACAGATTGATATGCAGCTGACTCCCCGGGAGAGTCCATGTGCCCGAGACCTGGTTCTCCCAGGCAGGCACCCCACCCTTCCAGCGATGCATCCGTGTAGACGGACAGCTGGGGGCGGGGTAGGTGCAGCGAAACCCCTAATAGGAGATTCTGACGCTGTTTCCACCATAGAAGATGCGATATTATCGGCTCCAAAACTGGCAACAGTTTTGACAGGGGTTCTGTTCTCTGTTTCCACAGAGACATCAGATACAACTGGATAGGCCTTCGCATTAGAGCATCGTACGGGATAACCTGCTCCATGGAGACCATCATGCCCAGCATCTGAAGGAACCGCCTCGCCTTGAATGTGGTTTCCCACTCGAAAACTCTTGAGGATGGCTAACAGACACCACTCTGGGCTCTGATGGGTAAACCCTGCCCTCCTCAAGGTCGAATCGCATCCCCAAATAAACGAAACGTTGAGTGGGCGTCAACTCGGATTTCTCCTCGTTGACTATGCAGCGTAGATCTGAAAGTAACTTCAGAGTCAGAGCAGTATCCACGTTCAACCTGGCTGCCGAGTCTGCCTTAAGCAGCCAGTCGTCTATGTAGGTGTGTAGCGCCACGTTCTCTTTTCTGAGAAACGCTGTCACCGCAAGGACCACTCTTGTGAAAACCCTCGGAGCTGTCGACAGGCCAAACGGGAGACTGTAAACTCCCATACTTGATTCTGAAACGCAAATCTCAGAAACCTGTGCCAACTCCGATTCATAGGAATGTGGAAATATGCATTTTTCAGATCGATCGATACACACCACATTCCTTTCCTCAATCCCGCATTACCGACCTCAGCGTTTCCATCTGGAACCGAGGCGTATGGATAAACCAATTTAATGGCCTGAGATTGAGTATGGGTCTCCATCCCCCTGTGCTCTTGGGGACAAGGAACATGTTTGAATAGAAGCCTGGAGTGTTTCGATTTGCTGGTTTTATTGCTCCCTTCAGAAGCAAACCCGACACTTCCTTTTGAACGGCTTCTAACTTGTCTGGCTCCCTTGGTACGGGTGTCCAGACAGGTGCCAAAGACAGATTTTGTGGTGGAAAGTCCCACCACTCCGGCATGTAACCCTGGGATAACCATCCCAGGACCAGACTGTCTGACGTCACACCTTGCCAGGCCTCAACGAAACGCATGAGCCTTCCACCCACCATAGACGCCTCGACGTCTAACGGGGTTGTCCGGCTCGCAGTCCGCCCCCCCCACTCTTTCTTAACGAGAGAGAGAGAGAGAACCATTTCGTTCTAGGCACGACGGGTATAACTGGCACCGCTGTTCCTGTCGCACAGGCGCGGTCCAGGCGGATATGAAGGGAGCTTTCGTACCCTCAGGTACGCTTCGGCCCCTTCTGTCCGCCCTTTGAGGCCTTACCCTTACCCTTCCCCTTGCCCTTCCCGCCTCTAGGGCGGTCAGGAGCAACATTGGGGAGGGTAGGCGCCTCTACAACCTTCCTGGGCTTCTTCGCCGGCGGCGGCTCTGAAACCCCAGCTGAAGCAGAAGTCGCAACAGGCCTAGCTTTCGCCTTGCCCTTATGCTTCTTCTGCTCCTTTGAAGGTTGTCCCGTTAGCGGTTTCCCCACAGGCCCTAGTGCATGCGCTTGCCGCACTAGCTCTAGCTGTAGGTTTACCGCTAACCGATTCTGCGCGATACTGGCGGTATCCTCTAAGATGGTCCACGCTTGGCCACCGAAGATGCTAGGCCCTGTCAGGGGTGTCCCAAGGAGACGCTCCCTGACTGCCGTAGCCGGACGCATATGGTCAATGACCATTTGCCTCCTGGATTTTGTCACACGCGCTTGCACCCTTGCCAATGCATCCATCGACAGCACCAGGCCGTCATTGACACATGAAAGCGCCACAGGTGGCACAGGGTGGCCTGCCCCGCTTCAGCCCACAATGACTGAAGGAGACGATAAGAGTGGTTGACAGCGCTCATCGCTGCCCTCACACCCTCATCGCATAGGGACAGGACTTCTTCCTGGTGTACCTGAGACTTGTCCACAAGTGCCGGACCGGGGTGACCCGGCACGGCACTCTGGACGCCCAGTACCCATCGGTCATCCTCCGTGACCGACGGGACAACACCATACCTGTCGTATTCCCCCCGCGGAATACGACATCTTGCCCGCACCTCCCTGGAGGCCGCAGGGAGCTGACCCTTGGTCATCAGTTGTTTGCTATAAATAGCATCCAACCATTCTATGAACCGTGGATCCAGTCCCACTGACTGGATCCGGGCCGCGGGCAAAATCCCCGTCCTGATCGACGCAACCGACGGACGGGGCGCATCTTCATCGGCCGTGGCCGAAACCACAGACGGGTCAACCCTGGCTAGCCACGCCAGAGCATCTGACCAATCTACCTCCGATGAAGACACCCCCGCAAACACGTCACCCGTTGACGTGCTCACGGGTCTGCCAGCCACGGCCTCCCAGCAAGGAGCCACGGCTGACACGCCAGGCACTCCGGTACCACACGGTTCCGCCGCCACCCCATGAAACACTCCGGTCCATGGGGTAGGTCCGCACGGAAAACCGTACGGACCCGTAGCAGTCGCGGAACCATAGCCGGACACGGGCGCCCACGGCACCCCACGTCCGACTGCCGGACCAGGCGAGATAGGTGAGTACCACGCCCGGCCCGGCACACCCGTTCCCGTGACGGCTGGTGCCAAACCAAGCTGCACGGAACCGGTGCACGGTAACGGATTTGCCTCAGCCACAGGCGGAGCCGCTGACCTGGCTTGCGCCAAACCAGACAAATGGAGGCCGGTTCCGTCTAGGACGGAATCAACCTCCATATTCTCCACCTGCGGCTTCACGGGCCGCAGCAACCTCTCCTCCTCGGCCTCCTCGTATTCAGACTCCGAAGAGTCGTCACTAGACGAGTCAACCGTGGAACCGTCCTGGCGGACGGCTCCCACACCTGACGGACCGGCCACCGCTACTGGACCACCCGGAGGTGGCCGCAGAGAAACAGAAACCCGTCTGGCCGAAGCCAGACGGGACTGCCAGGGGGCCGTACGAGACGGCCCCCTCGGTAACCAGTCCAGAATCCTGTCCGAGGACAGGATCCGTACCAGGCATGGGGAGAAACTGCCCCCCAACCTTTGGTAGCAGGGACGACACCAGCGTGGTCAGAACGCTATGCAGAAAAACCCTGCAGAGCCGGACCAAACCACGCCGGCGGTGCCATCTCCGCCACCTCCAGCTGGGGACGTGGAGCACCCGCACCGGCCGAACCGGGCGCTCCACGATTTACTCTCGGACCGCCTGACCCCGCGTCAGACCCAGCCAAGTCCTTCTGGGCAAGGAACTTAACCATCGTTTCGACGGACCACACTGCACAAACATTACACCTATGATCTATATTACACAGGGCACACATAAAACAGACATGGTCCTTGAACATTACACGGACAAACTTATGGCAGTCGTCACATGATGGCGGGGCTGGCTTGGCCTATAAAATAAGCACAAACCTACAATAAACAAGCGGAACGAGACCCGGATGGAAGGCAGACAATTAATTTTCAAATAATTTGACTCATAAATTAACCGTAACCTCCCCGCACCCCACCACGTTACAACAACGATCGCATTGATTATGACGACAAGTACGCGGCGGGCACAACACACCCATAATAGATCCTCCAGGATGTGTAACGGCTCCAGGAATCATATCGCATAGCATTCAGGGTATATTTACTAATCAATATAAATTATACTCCTAACGAACGCAGCACGATATGTGAAGAAAACAACAAAATGTATAACAAAACTGCTGTCTCACACGGTAAAACCGCAGACCACACATCTACTCAAGAATTTTGAAACCACCGATCATTGCAAACCGATCGTGATCGCACGTAAACTTGATCATTCTAAAGTTTCCGGTACCATTTTTAGTACGCAGCACCCAGAATAAGATGCGCGAATTAATGAAAAATTTTTCTTCACATAAACATCCGAGCGACCGGGTGTGACGTCACCCGCTCGGATTCTACGGAGAACGACGTCAGCCGATATTCGTGTTAGAAATACCGTAGCAAACACCTATTTTCATATCTGTCGATCGCCTGTTGGGGTTTAAAGAAGGCGATCGTCTGGCATATATCGTTGTTAGCACACGTCCCAGATTCTATGGGGACAGAAATTGGAACATGCGACACAACGAAATTTAGAGACCTAAGTCTTTTAACTATGGATAATAAAGAACGATACCACCTGGTTATCTTCAGCGGTATGCTCCATAGTCCTTAGTTAATCCTTTCACGAACACACAAACTATCACAAATTAAAGACTTAGATCTTTTGTTTCACAAAAAAACCACTAAAATCCTTAATGCAAAAAGCATGTATTGCTCTTGTTGCTATGCAAACAAGAATGAGCTCTATGGTAAACGGGTACTCGGCAGTTGGGAGCCGAGTACCCGGTTCCCAGGAGTCGGTAAAGCTTTCTAAGTCTATAATCCTAGAGCCGCTGTCAGGGCCAGCTGTATATCAGAAGTAACAGAATGGTGAGTATTGATCGAAGGAGAATTTAAATTTCCCATTGCTTTGACAGTTTTGAAAATGGTAAAATTGAGCTCTGAAACCCAAAACCATATATAGAACCAATTTCGGCCTCAAAATCCATCAAATAAAAAAATCCAATATGGCGACCAAACACTCTACATTTTGATTGGCCCACCGTGGCCATGTTTTTTGACGGATCAACTTCCCTTGAACAAACTTTAATGGCCCTTAGTCCATGATCATATCTCCCAAATTTCGGCTTGATCCTTTCAGCGGTTCTGGAGAAGTCGTTTTTTCGGAAAACTAGGTCATCCAAGATGGCCACCGAACCGTTTGGTCAATCAAATCTCCTTGAACAAACTTGGCTTACCTCTTTCCCTAGATGATGTTTCATGAGTTCTGAATCGATTCTAAAAGTGGTTTCGGAGAAGAAGATTTTTAAAGACGTTTCCTAAAATCGGCCGAAATCCGAGTTGGCCATCAGCCAAATTGGCCGATTGGCTCCATTTGAACAAATTTGGATCCCTATGCCCTAAGGATGCTTCCTGCCAAATATAATTTAAATCAGCCCAGTGGTTCTTGAGAAGTCGTTTAAAGGAAAAGTTGATGGACGGACGGACGAAGGACGGTCGCCACGGCATAAGCTCACTTGGCCTTTCAGGCCAGGTGAGCTAATAAATGAGTAAATAGTCAATCCGTCAAAATTGGCTTTGCCATTTTTGCAGTTGTAAAGATTGATTTCGAACTTTACCACCGGAATGACTGACTCGAGTCGATAACCGAGCCAGTCAGTAGAATTCTGGTTGTAAATTTTCAAAAATATCTTGTACATGTAGCCTTCTCTTGACATAGAACTAACTGTAGAATAGACATTCACTATTAACCCTTTCAACTTAAATTCCTGAAAAAGCATTATTCTTTATGATATAAAACTTATTATGTTAGAATATTTTGAAATTAATTTAATGGGAAGTTGTTGCTGCCTAAGGCAGCAACAGCTTCCAGTTAAATTAATTTCTAAATATTCAACAGCTTTCCTATATGGTTGCCTTGAAAATAAGATAGGGAATTTATCTGTGAAAAAGTTAAACAAAAACTTTAATATTCCTGACAAATCTTGCCAATTAAAGGCAGGGTTAAAGGGTATATATATATTATAATTATCCCATATCAATACACGCGAGTGCCATCGCCTATCCATACACTTTCTCCAACTTTGTTGTTCTGCAACACAGCCATAACCACAGGGGCTGGCCATTGTCTAGTTATCCGCAATCACATCATGGGTGACTCACATATACCATTTGATTGAATTCTCCCCCTCACCTCATGCCCCTTATACAATGGTGAAAGGGGAGCATAATATTGATATTTTGAGAAAATATATTCAGACAGACTGTAACATATAATTGCCAATAAATAATATGGTACTTCAGTCAGGTTTATACACACTAAACTGCTGGTGCTCATGAACGTGAAATCATAAATGATTAGTGACACATCCCCAACATGTCCAAACAGAGCAGGGACAAATTTTTTAATTAATGTCATTGGAAGACATTGCTGCCAGTCATATTAATTTCAAAATACTCAACATTTTTTCTGTTTGTTTGCCCTGAGATTGCAGGAAATATCAATTTCCCTTTCTCCGAGATCTAACAATACTCACCATTCTGTTACTTCTGATATACAGCTGGCCATGACAGCGGCTCTAGGATTATAGACTTAGAAAGCTTTACCGACTCCTGGGAACCGGGTACCCGGCTCCCCACTGCCGAGTACCCGTTTACCATAGAGCTCATATTGTTTGCATAGCCACCAAACAAAAGAAAACTATGGCTTGCCTCCGTGGGGCTGGGAGGCTGGGTCCGTAACAGAATGGTGAGTATTGTTAGATCTCGGAGAATGCAGGAAATGTCAATTTCCCTTTCTCCGAGATCTAACAATACTCACCATTCTGTTACTTCTGATATACAGCTGGCCTTGACAGCGGCTCTAGGATTATAGACTTAGAAAGCTTTACCGACTCCTGGGAACCGGGTACTCGGCTCCCAACTGCCGAGTACCCGTTTACCATAGAGCTCATATTGTTTGCATAGCCACCAAACAAGAGAAAACTATGGCTTGCCTCCGTGGGGCTGGGAGGCTGGGTCCGTAACAGAATGGTGAGTATTGTTAGATCTCGGAGAAAGGGAAATTGACATTTCCTGCATTCTCCTTCGATCAATACTCACCATTCTGTTACTTCTGATATACACCAGATTTGATCAGTAACCTGGTGGGAAGGGGCAAGCCATAAATGCTAATTTTGCCCCTTGGAGAAAGATTTTAGACTTCAAACTTGACTAACGGAGACCTAAAAGGACCGTCAAGTTCACGGAACCAAATCACATTCGCGTCACAGTCCCCCCCCCCTTTTTCCTCCTAAGAAAAGGGAGAGAACTAACGAACATGTATCTCGCATGAAAACACAAATATGCCAAGAGGGTTAACTGCTCCCTGCATACTCCATGTATTAGCCTGGGAATGAGCATGAATATATAAGATGAATGAACATGATACATATCCATAATACAAAAAACTCTCACTATTGAATTACCTTATGATAATTGGACTTCAGACGTACCGCCTCCAACCATTCACCGGTTCGGCCATCAGTGACACAATCTGGTTGACATCCTCTCGCCTGACCATGCCTGCTTTAGGTTCTTTTCTTACCGAAGTGAGAAAAGGGTGAAAAGCAGTGTGGTCACTAACTATCGTTTCAAAACAGCTAAAGCGAGTGGATTGGCTGAGTCTGACACATCCCTCATATAGTAATCCGTGAATGAGGACTCACAGTGCCATTGTGCAACGGCCATGATGTCCTATAACGGAACACCATTGTAAAGGGCGGTCGAGGCGGCTATTCCTCTGACATTGTCTGCCCTTACGCCTTGCACCTGGTGCCCAGTCGCCATCTCGTGAGTAGTCTGAATGCATTCAACCACCCAACGAGAGATAGTATCCATGGATGCGGCGCCATAAGACTTTTTATGGCAGATCCACAGATGTCTATCGTTCGACCGTAACGAGTCAGTCCGTTTCTTGTACTTAGTCAAAGCACGGACTGGGCACCAGACACTGGCATCACGATCAAACCTAGTTAACTTCGGTATAATGATCGGTTTGCCGGGATATCTCAAAGATTGGTTCTTTGACATAACCTCTGCTCTTGGCAGAAGACGCAGACCTTCTCCAGAAACAATAAATCGGTTCCTCTCTGCCGAAAGCGCATGGATCTCACTGCGCCTTCTAGCTGAGGAAGCTGCCAATAGAAAGACCGCCTTTAGAGTCAAATGCTTTAGACTAGCCGAACGCAACGGTTCGAAAGGGTGCTTGGCCAGTACATTAAGCACTAAAGATAGACTCCAGGCTGGAATGACTACCGGTTGTCTCGGTCGGAGATTGCTCATTCCCTTCAACATCACATTTAACTGGGCCACCTCTGGACTATCCCTGTTGGCTAGACAGGGATAACTGATGCCAAAGCTGACTTGTATCCAGCAACTGTGACGGGAGCTAGTCCTCAAAAGAACAGCTCACAGAGAAAGTCTGCTATTTGCTGATAGTGGATTGAAAGGTATCAATACCCTTTTCTTCACACCAGTCTGCAAATCTGTTAACCTTGTTGTTATATGACTTGAAGGTTGACCTCCTTCTCGCAGCCGCGATGAAATCAGCAGCCTGTCGAGAAAAGCCTTCCGACGTGGAACGTTGTTTGATAACATCCACGCAGTCATTGAACATTTCGGGACGCTCGTGTAGGAAGCGTCCCTTGGCCTGGGAGATTATGTTCGGAATCTCGGGCAACTGCACAGAATTTTCCACCAGCAGATCTAGAAGATCCGTGAACCACGCCCTGCTCGGCCAATACGGCGCTATTAGCAGGACCAGACACGGTTCCTCCCTGACCTTCACCAAAACCTTCGGTAGAAGAATAGTGGGTGGGTACGCGTAAGCGTGCATCCCTCTCCAGCTTATCGCCAGAGCGTCTGTATCGACGGCATTTGGATCTGGAATCGGCGAGACATATGTCATGATTTGAGCATTTTCCTTTGTGGCGAACAAGTCCACGTTGGGTTTGCCCCAATGCTCGAAGATCCGTCGCAGAACTGGAGGGTTGAGGGACCATTCTGTTGGCAGGATTCTCTGTCTGCGAGACAAAGCATCCGCCAGAATGTTCAATCGGCCAGGAATACGAGCTGCTTTCAAAACAACCGAGAAATTCCTGCACCATTGAATCAAGTGCCACACCCTGATGCACAGAGTGGGCGACCTGGTCCCTCCTTGGCGATTTATATATGATACTACTGTCGAATTGTCCGACCGTATCAATATCACCTTGCCCCTGATCATCGGAAGGAACTCTTCCAACGCCAGTTCCACTGCCATCATTTCCAACAGATTGATATGCAGCTGACTCTCCGGGAGAGTCCATGTGCCCGAGACCTGGTGTTCTCCCAGGCAGGCACCCCACCCTTCCAGCGATGCATCCATGTAAACGGACAGCTGGGGGTGGGGTAGGTGCAGCGAAACCCCTATTAGGAGATTCTGACGCTGTTTCCACCAGAGAAGATGCGATATTATCGGCTCCAAAACTGGCACCAGTTTTGACAGGGGTTCTGTTCTCTGTTTCCACAGAGACATCAGATACAACTGGATAGGTCTTCGCATTAGAGCAGCGTACAGGATAACCTGCTCCATGGAGACCATCATGCCCAGCATCTGAAGGAACCGCCTCGCCTGAATGTGGTTTCCCACTCGAAAACTCCCGAGGATGGCTAACAGAGACACCACTCTGGGCTCTGACGGGTAAACCCTGCCCTCCTTCGAGGTCGAATCGCATCCCCAAATAAACGAAATGTTGAGTGGGCGTCAACTCGGATTTCTCCTCGTTGACTATCCAGCCTAGATCTGAAAGTAACCTCAGAGTCAGAGCAGTATCCACGTTGAACCTGGCTGCCGAGTCTGCCTTGAGCAGCCAGTCGTCTATGTAGGTGTGTAGCGCCACGTTCTCTTTTCTGAGAAACGCTGTCACCGCAAGGACCACTCTTGTGAAAACCCTCGGAGCTGTCGACAGGCCAAACGGGAGAACTGTAAACTCCCATACTTGATTCTGAAACGCAAATCTCAGAAACCTGTGCCAACTCCGATTCATCGGAATGTGGAAATATGCATCTTTCAGATCGATCGATACACACCACATTCCTTTCCTCAATCCCGCCATTACCGACCTCGGTGTTTCCATCTGGAACCGAGGCGTATGGATAAACCAATTTAATGGCCTGAGATTGAGTATGGGTCTCCATCCCCCCGTGCTCTTGGGGACAAGGAACATGTTTGAATAGAAGCCTGGAGCGTTCCGGTTTGCTGGTTTTATTGCTCCCTTCAGAAACAAACCCGACACTTCCTTTTGAACGGCTTCTAACTTGTCTGGCTCCCTTGGTACGGGTGTCCAGACAGGTGCCAAAGACAGATTTTGTGGCGGAAAGTCCCACCACTCCGGCATGTAACCCTGGGATAACCATCCCAGGACCAGACTGTCTGACGTCACACCTCGCCAAGGCTCGACGAAACGCATGAGCCTTCCACCCACCATAGACGCCTCGACGTCTAACGGGGTTGTCCGGCTCGCAGTCTGCCCCCCCCCCCCCCCCTTTCTTAACGAGAGAGAGTGAGAACCATTTCGTTCTAGGCACGACGGGTATAACTGGCACCGCTGTTCCTGTCGCACAGGTGCGTCCAGGCGGATATGAAGGGAGCTTGCGTACCCTCAGGTACGCTTCGGCCCCTTCTGTCCGCCCTTTGAGGCCTTACCCTTACCCTTCCCCTTGCCCTTACCACCTCTAGGGCGGTCCGGAGCAACATTGGGGAGGGTAGGCGCCTCTACAGCCTTCCTGGGTTTCTTCGCCGGCGGCGGCTCCGAGAACCCAGCCGAAACAGACGTCGCCTTGCCCTTATGCTTTTTCTGTTTCTTTGAAGGCTGTCCTGTTAGCGGCTTGCCCACAGCCCCTAGTGCGTGCGCTTGCCGCACTAGCTCTAGCTGTAGATTTACCGCTAACCGATTCTGCGCAATACTGGCGGTGTCCTCTAAGATGGCCCGCGCTTGGATACCAAAGATGCTAGGCCCTGTCAGGGGCGTCCCAAGAAGACGTTCCTTGACTGCCGTAGCCGGACGCATATGGTCAATGACCATTTGCCTCCTGGACTTCGTCACACGCGCTTGCACCCTTGCCAATGCGTCCATTGACAGCACCAAGCCGTCATTAACGCACGATAGCGCCACAGGTGGCACAGGGTGGCCTGCCCCCACACCGACTGAAGTAGACGATAGAGGTGATTGACAGCGCTCATCGCTGCCCTCACACCCTCATCGCATAGGGCCAGGACTTCTTCCTGGTGTACCTGGGCCTTATCCACTAGTGCCGGACCGGGACCACCCGACCCGGCACTCTGGACGCCCAGTACCCATCGGTCATCCTCCGTGACCGACGGGACTACACCATACCTGTCGTATTCACCCCGCGGAATACGACATCTTGCCCGCACCTCCCTGGAGGCCGCAGGGAGCTGACCCTTGGTCATTAGTTGTTTACTATAAATAGCATCCAACAAATCAATGAACCGTGGATCCAGTCCCACTGACAGGATCCGGGCCGCGGGCAAAATCCCCGTCCTAATCGACGCAACCGACGGACGGGGCGCATCTTCATCGGCCGTGGCCGAAACCACAGACGGGTCTACTCTGGCTAGCCACGCCAGAGCATCAGACCAATCTATCTCCGAAGAAGATACCCCCGCAAACACGTCACCCGTTGACGTGCTTACGGGTCTGCCAGCCATGGCCTCCCGGCAAGGAGCCACGGCTGACACGCCAGGCACTCCGCTACCACATGGTTCCGCCGCCGCCCCATGAAACACCCCGGTCCATGGGGTAGGTCCGCACGGAAAACCGTACGGACCCGTAACCGTCGCAGAACCATAGCCGGCCACGGGCGCCAACGGCACCCCATGTCCGGCTGCCGGACCAGGCGAGATAGGTGAGTACCACGCCTGGCCCGGCACACCCGTTCCCCTGACGGCTGGTGACAAACCAAGCCGCGCGGAACCGGTGCACGGTAACGGATTGGCCTCAGCCGCCGGTGGAGCCGCTGACCTGGCTTGCGCCAAACCAGACAAATGGAGGCCGGTTCCGTCCAGGACGGAATCAACCTCCATATTCTCCACCTGCGGCTTCATGGGCCGCAGCAACCTCTCCTCCTCGGCCTCATCGTCTTCAGACTCCGAAGAGCCGTCACTAGACGAATAAACCGTGGAGCCGTCCTGGCGGACGGCTCCCACACCTGACGGAACGGCCACCGCTACTGGACCACCCGGAGGTGGCCGCAGAGAGACAGAACCCGTCTGGCCGAAGCCAGACGGGACCGCCAGGGGGCCGTACGAGACGGCCCCCTCGGTAACCAGTCCAGAATCCTGTCCGAGGACAGGATCCGTACCAGGCATGGGGAGAAACTGCCCCCCAACCTTTGGTAGCAGGGACGACACCAGCGTGGGCAGAACGCTATGCAGAAAACCCTGCATAGCCGGACCAAACCACGCCGGCGGTGCCATCTCCGCCACCTCCAGCTGGGGACGTGGAGCAACCCCACCGGCCGAACCGGGCGCTCCACGATTTCCTCTCGGACCGCCTGACCCCGCGTCAGACCCAGCCAAGTCCTTCTGGGCAAGGAACTTAACCATCGTTTCGACGGACCACACTGCACGAACATTACACCTATGATCTATATTACACAGGGCACACCTAAAACAGACATGGTCCTTGAACATTACACGGACAAACTTATGGCAGTCGTCACATGATGGCGGGGCTGGCTTGGCCTATAAAATAAGCACAAACCTACAATAAACAAGTGGAACGAGACACGGCTGGAAGGCAGACAATTAATTTTCAAATATTTTGACTCATAAATTAACCGTAACCTCCCGCACCCCACCCCGCCACGTTACAACAACGATCGCATTGATTATGACGACAAGTACGCGGCGGGCACAACACACCCATAATAGATCCTACAGGATGTGTAACGGCTCCAGGAATCATATCGCATAGCATTCAGGGTATATTTACTAATCAATATAAATTATACTCCTAACGAACGCAGCACGATATGTGAAGAAAACAACAAAATGTATAACAACTGCTGTCTCACACGGTAAAACCGCAGACCACACATCTACTCAAGAATTTTGAAACCACCGATCATTGCAAACCGATCGTGATCGCACGTAAACTTGATCATTCTAAAGTTTCCGGTACCATTTTTTAGTACGCAGCACCCAGAACAAGATGCGCGAATTAATGAAAAATTTTTTCTTCACATAAACATCCGAGCGACCGGGTGTGACGTCACCCGCTCGGATTCTACGGAGAACGACGTCAGCCGATATTCGTGTTAGAAATACCGTAGCAAACACATATTTTCATATCTGCCGATCGCCTGTTGGGGTTTAAAGAAGGCGATCGTCTGGCATATATCGTTGTTAGCACACGTCCCAGATTCTATGGGGTCAGAAATCGGAACATGCGACACAACGAAATTTAGAGACCTAAGTCTTTTAACTATGGATAATAAAGAACAATACAACCTGGTTGTCTTGGGCGGTATTCTCCATAGTCCTTAGTTATCCTTTCAGAACACACAAACTATCACTGATTAAAGACTTAGATTCTTTTAAAAACACTAAAATCCTTAATGCGAAAAGCATGTATTGCTCTTGTTGCTATGCAAACAAGAATGAGCTCTATGGTAAACGGGTACTCGGCAGTGGGGAGCCGGGTACCCGGTTCCCAGGAGTCGGTAAAGCTTTCTAAGTCTATAATCCTAGAGCCGCTGTCAAGGCCAGCTGTATATCAGAAGTAACAGAATGGTGAGTATTGATCGAAGGAGAATGAGGTACATGGAATTTATCGGTGAAAGCGTTGAGCTATTCCCCAGAATACTTATACATTTGGATGTCCGGGCTGGGTATAATGTTGAGATGCTGGAATTTCAACGGGAACTTGGTCAGAATCAAAATCGGACACGTGGTCCAAATTCTTCAGCCAAATGCCTGTCTTGCATCAGTTGAGTTTGGAGAAGTTCAAATGCATGTGAAAATGCTATATACAGTACAGCTAAGAAATAACTTTAAATGTTTCCAAAACAAAATAAAACATCAGTTGATGAATAGTTTGAACATAATTAGATTTGGATTTGAAGACACTGCGGCCTATGGCCTTGCAATTCAATTATGTTCATTATATTCAACAGAACATTTCTTTCATCGTTTTCAAAATTGTACTAAGTTCTAACATGTTTCTGTTTTTGTTTTGGAAACATTTTAACTTATGTATGAGTTGTCCTTTACCTGTGTTGGTGCTGTACCAGATCTTTCATCTCTATCTTCCTCCCAAGGTAGCTTGCTGCGTCCACGTCCAGCACTCATGAACCGTCGTGGAACCGGTGTCGCTGGATCAACTGGAACCGCAGGAGTTGATCGTGATGAGACTGACTCCAGCTCCATCGCATCTGATCTTGCTGTGCGTGCAGATCCTGAACCACCACTAGCAGCAGCCAGAATCCAGTCAATATCTGCACCTTGCGGGATGCCTGTAGCACTACGAGTACCAGAGTTTGGTAAAGGAGTGGCATACTCTACAAGTCCATCAACATTAAGCTTAGGTAGTTGTCTGCGAGCAAGTCTAGCTTGTACAGCCGCCATAACACCCTCTCCTTCAACACTTAATTCCACCTCATCCACAGCATGAATTAGTGGTTGCATGCGACCTAAACCCATAGCCTGAGCAAGCACAGCAAAACATTCCAAAGCAGCCTGTCGCACATGCCGCTTTGAATCCAATAATGCTGGACCCACAGTTCGACACAATGATGCTAAATCAAAGTCATAACTAGGAAATTTGAGCAACGATGCAATTATAATGTTTATTGCTTCTTGTCGAACACGAGAATTTCGATGTTGTAGATTATCACATATCACAGATAGAACTGGTTTGGCTGAGCAACACTGCATCATTTGTATAGCTACACGCATAACCGCCTGCCTAACAACTATTTTGTTATCACACATACGTTTGGTTATAGATGCTATTAGCGGTTTCAAGAAATGTTTAACCTCTGAACCTAACTTCTCCACCAATATGCCCATTATATCAAGTGTAGCCATAGTAATTTTAAAATTAGCATCATCCATCAAACTACTAATAAAGCTGATAAAAGACAGCATATGTGGCATTAACAGATCCAACTTATATAGATCTTTTAAAATGTTCTTTAGCTCTTCAACTGCCTGCGAACGACTTCGAAAATTATCCTGGTCATAAATTTGAGCCATAACAGGAGTAGGTATAATTCCAAATTCATATGAACATATATTATTATCATCATCAGCATCATCATTCGTATATACATAACTTCCAGGACTCGCTGTTCTGGAATCCAAAACTAACGCTGCTGGTCTCTGGTGATTCTCCTCCACTTTCAACACCGGCTTTTTTGACAATTGTAGATAGTAGCGCCGTAATGGGGGAGACAGTTTCTGCAGGTATGAATAAAATACTGCATCACCGACTAAATTGTGTACTTTATCCAATGTGTTTACAATGCTATCTTGCGACTGTTCCATAGTGGAGTCCAGGAGTTTCTTTGCTAAAGATTTTATGATTTCAAAGAAATTTTCATTTGAAAAGTCATGCGTTAAAAGTACTGGCAAGGTTACAATTGTTTCTCTACAAATTTGTGGTTCTGGATGTTCCAACCCATACTTAATCACGGCACCAAGCAATAAGTGCATATTCGATGTATTTTTCATGTAGACGTGTAAGCACTGAATGACGGCTTTACGGACAGTTGGCTTGCTGTCACCTAACTGCGGGATAAGTACATGAAGCACGACGGTCATACAAGTGTCAGTTTCTTCAATGAGATTGGGAAGCAATTCTGTAATGAGCTGTACGCATTTTAAGCGAACTTCCCAACTAACATCTGTGAGGGCTTGTTCTAAGCCATGGAAAACAGAATACGTGTTTGAATATTGTAATCTGCCATTGCTACGCCGTGCTGTTATCAATAACTTCTCCAAGACCTCTGTTCTCTTTTTGAAGCTCTGGTCATACAGTTGGTCTATTAATGATTCTTCCTCTTCCATTTTCCAATGGGAGGTTGTTGGTGGACTGGGATTCATGTAATGGCCATCGCTATGATCATAATTATTAAACCCCACACCTGGGAATTTAGCCACTTGTACTTTGCCTGCCATGAAAACTAACTACAAATGCATTCACGCTTTAGTGAATGCCACTCAGTCTGGAATGCAGAAAAGTCGATACCACGAAAACCGGTGACGAAAACTGTCACATACCGCTGGTGGAGTTGGCAACGGTGTCTCATAGAATACAAGTACATGAATTAGCAACATGTTTGAGATAGAAGATTAATAATCCCGTATATTGTTGTTAGCTATCTATTAGGTATAACCGAATACATCGTCACTGTTTTTATTTTCATTCTAAATAACGATTTTGACAAATGAGAAGAACTTGTCGATGCTTATGTCGACTTCTCCCCAACAACAGTTATCACGTGACCAAGCGGAGATCCCGGATGACAGACACTTGTTATAGAAATGTGCGCAGCAATCACACGGCCAACCGCCGCACAGACGTTAACACCGACTCCACTGACCTGACACTCCCTCCCTCTCCCCCCCCCACCCCTCCCTCTCCCCTCTCTCCTTCCCCCTCTCTTCTCTCTCTCTCCCCCCTCCCTACCTCTCCCCCTCTCTCCCTCCCCCTCCCCTCTCTCTCTCTCTCTCTCTCTCTCTCTCTCTCTCTCTCTCTCTCTCTCTCTCTCTCTCTCTCTCTCTCTCTCATCTGATTTGATTATCTTTGGAGAGACTCTAAACGACATGTATTTCTGTGTCAAAAATTGGCACTGTGATTGACAGTTGTGGAAAATAGAAACTGAAAAATGTGGACATATCATCATCATCATCATCATCATCATCATCATCATTTATGAGGCATACGGCATTGGCTTTTTATTGCCTCGGGGTCAATATATTGGTGTTTCAGATCTCATAAAACCTGAAGTACTGATCGAGTTGTAGAAACAGACAAGGAAAAGGCGGAAGTACTATCCACATACTTCTCATCAGTATTAACTGTAGTATGGGTGTTTAAAAGCCGTATTTGTGACAAATAGGCCATTGGAACTAAGGAATGCCACCACCCTGATAACATTCCCATACAATGGGGCCCACATGGGCCCCATATTGTTTCCCATATGGATTCCATGCCATTTTGCACCCATGGCCCATATGAGACCGATATGGCAAGATTTAATTATCTTCATAGGATTCAAATTAGGATTGAATTATGGACTTAGGCTATCACTTAGCTTCTATATCCACCTCCATTTATGTCGGGCACATATGTATCTGGGTAAAGCCTGAATTTAAATCTAGATTTTAATCGCATGTATGGGACCCATATGGCCCCATCTGGGCATTCCCAGGGCCCAGATGCCCAGATCCACCAATATGGGCCCATCTGGGAATGTTATCAGGGCAGTGCATCTCCATTACTGTTGTGTGTGCCCTCTCCATACGATCCCATGCATAAGCCAAGTCCTGAACTTTTGTCAGCAATTCGGAGTTCACCCACCGTAGAGTTGAAATCTCCACACATGAACAGTAATTGCCTGGCTGGGTACATTCCGAGCATGCCCCCCCCCCCCCCCCTGGGTAGGGCAGTATGCGTGTATAAAGCCATATACGAGAAGTTCATAAATGACTAAGTCCGCGAGATCGCCTAACGCACATGCATGGGCATCAGAGATTGCTTGCCAATGTGCGTTAGTGTTGGAGAAAAAAAGCATCATATTTTGTACCGAGTTGGTATATGTAATTCCTATAAATTGTACTTCCCTCGTCGTTCTTGGTTTCGATCATGTCAAAAATGAAACTAGGATTCCAAATCGTTTTACCATTTCCAAATCGGTCCAGAAATGCCCGAGTTATCTTTAATTAAACCAGCAAATTCCTTTCAAAATATACAATTCCATAGGCTTAGTGCATGCATACACTTAGTGCATGGGTACGATAGCGTGTCACGTGACCGCTTCCCTGCCTCTGTAGCTCACTCACTGATTGGCTGTGGCGCTCCAGCTGTGGTGCCACGAGTAGTATAAAAGGTGCTGGAAAATCAGAATCAAGAGCAGTCGGGGGAGAAAAGGTGATAGTGAGGTACCCGGTCTGAGAATAGCGAGTCGAAGTTAATTGCTTACCGCAAGTGGGCTCCCTATAGCCACTGCGGTGCCTCTCTGTGTTGAGCACTCGTCTCTCTAGGGTAGTAGCCACCACATCCACATCGCAACTTTTTGTACGCTCCCGGAAAGATATAACCCGGGGGGCAATAAAGAAATTCAAGTAAGGTGACCCAAGCTACCAACCGCAGAGGGACCTTCGTGCGGATGGGCCTGTTGGCCCCGATGTATGCTCGTCAGAGTATGTAGGGCGAGTGATGTGCTCGATGAATAACTCGCCAGATCTGCCATACCATGCTGACCAGTGGTGAATCAAATCCGCACATGTGTTGTGTTCAACTTTAGACTTTTTGACCGCAGTCAGGGGACAATGCCAGATGCATCGCACGAGCTATGCATTGCATCCCATCTTGTGATCCGCCAGAATGCATCCGCATTGTTAACTTTCATCCATAGCCCTTCAGAACTCCAGGGCAGCTCTCAATTTCTGCACCATTATGGAACTTTCAAAATACCGCTTAAATTATTAACTTTGTGCATGGACATGACTAAGTACTAGTTATCCGCATTCGCAAACTTTCTTCTTCACCATTCCTGAGAATCAGCCGCATCAGACAATTCGTCTGCAGTTTTCCCTAACAGCTGACTTCTGCATCGTGCCATCTCACGTTCCAAATGTGTGACGTTACAACCACTGTGATTCCAGAACTTTTTCCATACCGATGACTAATAGGTACTCCGTCATTGCAATATTATTATTGTATTCATGTATTACTTTTGTGTAACAGGTACTGATGAGTAATATGTATATTCCAGTCGGTTGAGACCGCATTTTTATAGTTTATTATTATAATGTATATATTATTCTGGTTTTTGTGCCCATAAGCACTGTCAAGGTCCATTCATGTTCTCGCGAGTCTCGACGTAGCACGAAGCTACGGCTCTATGTTTAGATTATGTCAAGGTCGTGTGACCTATTTTACTGTTCTGTGATAAGTTATGGCAGTAGCCATCCTAGTTAGAATTGTTTTGCTTATTTTTTAATATAAAGACATTGGAAACGCAGTTCACTAGGCTACACAATACAGCAACAACAACTGCACCACCGTGTTCCCAAACCTTCTCACTGAGGTCACTATTCATGTTCTCATTGCGCGAACATGACATGCGGTCGACTAAATCTGGACTATTTTAGCTCCATAGGATAGGTTTATAGTAGTAGGGATGATTACACTATATGAGACATTTTGTGTAAGTCTCTTTTCCGGGAGTAGCGGATATGTAACATCGCATATCGGCTAGGTTGTATAAATTGGCCATATACCTTAAGGCCTCCGTTATGTGAGTAGTTGTCTCTGTCCACACTCCTCCAGCCTCTGGGCTTATTAATTGGTTGGACATCCCTCCGTCACGTTGTTTAGAGCTGACTGTGAAACAATTGGGGTTTCAGAGTGGTTAAAAGCAAAGTGATGACCGCATACACCTCCCCTGTATCTTTGGATACTAGTTAGTTAGAAAACCTCGCCAAAGTAGGAAGTAGGCTACTCCGAAAATATTATAGTTACTGGCCTGCAGTGCATCGCTGGGTGAAATTACATAACCCTAAAGACAGGTAAAATGTTAGTTCACCGGGTGCGGATCTCACATGATCCGCCCCCAACACACTGGTGATGGACAAGACTCAGCTCTCCATCTAACTCTACAAGTGACTACGTGAGGTCTTAGAACCCACCACACCCTCATGGGAAGGTCGCTACAGTTGGATTGCTGCCTCTTTGTCCCCACCATAAACGTATATGTGCTTTTCAAAGGTTATGTACTATGACTTCTCCCTGTGCTGTTATAGGTGATCATGATGCCATGGTGATGGGATCGTTATATGATTCCGGAGCTTTCACCTCATGGCATTTCCGCATGCTGTCTAACTGAGGGGGGTTCTCCATAGGGTGACCATGCAGTCACCGAGCAATCTCGCCTGTCAGGATCATATGCTAAAGATAGTTAGAATACATTGCCATTTGCGGCTTAACCTTGATCTAGACCTAAAAACTTAATGTTAGGATAGGATCTAGCAGAAGGACCGCATAAATGAAGTGGCAACTACTAATTCAGTATCTTTCAACTTACATTAAGATGACGGTGTTGAATTCTGCGAAAATCATCCACCTCATCTTCACGTAATACAGCGTGCATAACATTAAACTTATAATTTCACTTCGTTGATTCTTTTACATAGCATACTTTGAACAAGAGAGTGGCCCTTTTTGCCATCTCTCTTCCTCCGCTTCGGCGTTGTAGGCATTTTCCTGTGACGGAGGCTCGCACGAGGGACTTTCCTCTCCGAACAAATGATGTTTGTGTTAGAGGTTAATATTGTTTATATTAAACTTCCTAAGTAGCCACGCTAGGACACTCCTTTGCGGGGATGCCTAACGGATTATGATCTATGAGGTACCACTGGCGAAGGCTACGATGACAAGTCATCAACTTGACCCTATGTACTTAACTTCTTTCTTGTATGACTGCTACGTTTTAATTATTGTATGTATTTAATTATGTCCCGTCCTAATTGGAGCAGAGGGACCATCACACCAGTGACACCAATAACGAGGATGAGACCATGAGGTTCCACTTCCCCGTCGATGGTCGCATGGCCCCACTGGAACGTGACCATTCCACTGGCTCTAGAATAGAAGTCGGTCTTTGTATAATCTGGCAACGTGCAACACCAGATCCACAAGCCTGAGATCCGCAGCTAACAAGCAGCCTCACCCCAATGTACCTCACACTGGCTGTACCACGGAACGAGAAAATCTGGCAGACCAGTGCGCATGACAGGAGGCTACAATGAACTTCTCTCAATAGCTGAAAGCAAACTAAAAATTGAGAATCTCTTTATGAATGAATCCAAAACAGAGTTTACCCACATATACCTATCTACAAAGCATGAAACTAAAGAAAAGGACGATCCACTTTGTGACGGCGATCCATCGAAGAAAAGTAAATCCATGGGCTCACTGCCTTGCAGTACTTTTGACATTTCTGCACACTGTGTCATAGGGAACATATACTTTCTAGTCCTTCTGGGAGCTATATATTCGTAGATCAAAGATGCCCTTTATAAAACGGCTACGTTTATATAATGCAACCTGAGTATTCTTGATGCTGTATAACTGTAACAGCTGGGCAGTTCTAAAGGCAGCTCTAGACAAACTCGATGCCTGGCACGCAAACACCTACGCACCATCACTGGACACCAATGGCCAGACAGTATAATTTCCAATGATGCAATATACAAGATATGTAATACGTCGCCGCTGTCTCTAAAAGTCGCCCAGCAAAGATGGTCCATGTTTGGCAATGTGATAAGGATGCTAGAAGACACACCAGCACAGAGAGCCTTGGAATTCGCCCTACTCTGAGCCCGCAAATACAAAACCAGGAGAGGATGCCATTGCATAAATCTGATAAGCATGCTACGAGGTAACCACACGAAGGCAGGACTCAGTACACTCAAGTCAAGAATGGACCTGATGAAGCTAAGGATTTTGGCTGAGGGTAAGATACAGTGGGCAAACGCGAAGAAGGAATGATTGCAGCTGTAGGATGTTTCTACTACTAGAGCTTCAGAATACAGCAATCATACATTCCAAGACTACCTCCAATAACAGTAAAAGAGTCAGTGGACAACATAAAGATAATGAAGGAGATTGTTTGGAAGAAACTGGAAAATTTGGGCCCAGCCAAATCTCCTGGCCCAGATAATATGCATCTAAGTGTGCTAAAAGAACTAAGCCCGATTATCAGTAAGCCACTCTCCATCATATTTCAAACATCCCTAGATTATCGTACCCTTCCAAATGTCTGGAAAAATGGAACCATTTCAGCAATATTCAAGAATGGCAGTAGAAAACCCCCCACAAACTATACCGTCCAGTAAGCCTTACAAGTATAGTATGTAAGATAATGGAGTCTATCGTATGGGACACAATTTACAACCATTTAAAGGAAACGACATTATTTAGCCCAAAACAGTACAGATTTATTAGTGGCAGATCCAACAGTCTCCAACTACTGCAAATGTTGAACATCTGGACAGAAGTTATCGATAGTGGGGGAGAAGTGGACACAATCTACATGGACTTCCAAAAAGCATTTGATAAAGTCCCATACAGAAGATTGCTGGAAAAAATTGAAGATGTTATTGGCTGGATAAAATACTTCCTAATTAATTGGAAACAATTTACAAGTTTGAGTAAATACTGTGACATTAAATTGGTCAGAAGTAACCAGTGGTATCTCACAGAGAAGCGTCCTCGACCCACTGTTGTTTGTGGTATACATCAACGACCTCCCAGAAGTAGTGGAATCCAATGTATATATGTTTGCAGACGATACAAAACTGTCACGAAAAATCAAGACTCCAGCTGATCATGAGATACTGCAAAAGGAATTATCCAACCTCCAAACATGGTCATAACACCATTACGCCTGTTAGATCGCCTGTGTATGTTTGTTTACACCTGGTGTTTCACTCGGGTGGTGCGCCTACATAGGTGGAATTTCCAGGATCACAACAACAACAACAACAACAACAACAACAACAACAACAACATGATGCCATTAAATATGCAGAAACACAGAGGGTTAGGCTCATCAAGTTTGCTGTAAACGGGCAGCAGTGGGCTTATGAGAGTCCGAGGGCACGTGGAACGTTTGATATAGTGCAGAGGAGAGACTCAGAACGCCTCTTCTTCTTCTTCTTCTTCTTCTTCCAGTGAAGCAACAACTTCATTAAATGGAAGTATTTGGCTCTAGATGTGGTGTGCATGTGGCTAAGCATTAATATATGAATGTACCAGAAATTAGTTAAAACAATAAAAGAAGCTCATTGCTTTAGGCAGGGGCTTGGCTCCATGACGACGTGCTCCAGTAGAGTACCTAGTTATGGAGCTACGGTGACAGTTGAAGGGAGCTTCTGAATGTCTCAATAGTTTTTGATGAGACAGTGCTTTCTGGCAATATGCTCTAGTCTCGAGTTGTACGTGGGTAGAATGCCAGGTGATGATAGTCACATGATGATTTGATATGATGGCATGTTTTCTGTTCATGTAGGAGCTGGATGATGTTTTGGTGTCAGCAGCATAGCAATTGCGACAAAATCGTTGTAGATCTTGTAGAACATAGCTAATCTTTCACTACTCCGTCTTTCTGCCAGGGACGACCAGTTTAGCCCTATGGGCATTGCACTTTCACTGGATCTGTCAGTACCCATTTGGTGTATAACGAGCAGCACATATAGTCTGATTAAACTCGAGTTGATCTGACAAGCGTCTTGTATGCTCATGCTTTGATTTCTGGGTTATTTACATTGATGTTACCTCTGATGAAGCTATGGGAGTTATTGGCTTTGGCTGTGATATTATCCATATGTTTGTCCCAGCGAAGGTCATGTGATATCTTAACACCCACGTATTTGATCCGGTCACTGTATTTGTTAACACCCTACTGTAGTACAATCTCAACAAGTGGACATGCATGGTGCAGGAATGACAGTCCCTACGCAGGGCATCTCTAGCAGATTAGAGGTTTGCTACGTTCGTTAGAGATGGACTTCAGGCCAGGCCGCAGAATACAATCAAAGTTCACATATTGCTAGCAAAGATGGATGCGGATCAGACTGTCAGTTGTGCCTGGGCGTGAGCTCAGGTGGTGGTCGCTATCGACTTGGTCGCTGGCTGGTTGTCTTGAGCATGTCATTAAATCAATCCGTTCCTGGTTATGTGTGATCAAGATGGCTTAATGTACAGCTACGCCATAGCAAGCGTTAATATTGCGAGCCACGTCTCTTTTGATCAGACTCCATGAAAAGTGAAGCTTTGGGAAGCAGAACTACACATGCAGACTTATTTAAAACAGAATACTGCATTTCTTTAAGGCACAAATGGATGTTCGGACACAATTCCTTGAAGAACCGCAATTGGCTATTGCTGGATGATAAATTCCATGATGTAGTATGTTTGCTATTACCGGATGACAAAGCTCTGGAGGTAGCGAGTATTTGGTCAGTCCAGCGGCTGGTGCTAGTGTTCAGTGAGCCAGAGGTGGCCAACGCACATGCTTGATAACAAGGTGGCTAAAATAAAATGGGCAGTGGTTCTCTTTGGTGTAGCACAGCCCAAGTTGGCTCGACTCCAGTATTCGTGACTCTTTAAAAATTCTTCATTGAGAAGCTGTTCCCCGATATTTCAATGGGGCCAGTATCAGCTGTGGGGACTGCAGTGTCTAGGACATCACGTATCGGTCTGATGCACGCACAGATACCCATAACTTGTCGATGCTAATATGTGGTCTTAAACAACAAGTCGAAGAATCCTGATTTCTTCACTTCAGATAGCTGGAGCCTACTGCCCCCATCTTTTGCATGGTGATATGGCTCAGACCGATGCTACCTACCATGAGATTCTCTCTCGCATGGGAGCGTGCATCAGGGCTGGTGTCAAATACTTTTAAAAGTATTTATATACAAATACTTTCCAGAATTCTTCAAATACAAATACTTGTTTTTTGCAAAGTATTTCAATACAAGTACTTAGGGTAAATATTTGAATACTTCTTACATGTCTTATAAATTACTAAAGTATGGTACAGATGTAACTCTAGTGATGGACAGCCAGCCCGTCAAATTTACACGAGCACAGACATAGATAGCAAACAATGGGTGCAAAATGAAACAAGTATCATTTTCTGAATGGAAATATTATGTAATGATATCAGTACCTTATTTTTGACATATTTGTAGATGAAATTAGTTGTATACCATATTTAGGGTCAAGTTCGACGGGTTAACCATAGTTAAATATAATGGACTAGATCCCAGGCAAAGTTAGAAATAGTAAACTAGCTAGTAAAGTTAGTCAACCAGCATCCTGAATGGTAAATGCAAAAATTATATCAAATCCAAAATGTCAGATAGGCTTCGCTTTCCATGTTTAAATGTACATAAACGTGTAAATATTTCAATATCTAATTTAAGTACATGCATTAGTGCATGTGTGCGTGCGTGTGTGTGTGTGCACGCGTGTGCAAGTATGTGTGTGCGTGTGTGTATGTATGTGCATACACGCACAAGTGTATTCACACAGATTTTCCCCATACAAATCACAAATTTGACATGTGTAGCACCCATGATGTAGTTATTAATCCTTTCACCAATGAATTACTTATCTCTCAATTTCGGGGTAACCAGAGAGGAAAGCTGTTACATATTTTGAAATTAATATGACTGGAACCGTTGCTGCTTAAGGCAGCATCAAAAAGCATCCATTTTTTGCTTCTACGAGAATTGATAATACTTACCAGACGTACTATTATGATAATGTCTATTATCTAGTCTAGCTCAAAATAAACAATTAAAACTTCGCACTCTCCATGGTCCTGCCCATACTGTGTCCGGGAATTACCATGGCCTCCGGGTACCAAAGGCAATTCACAACAATGTGTGTGTGTTGTAATATTTGAGGCGTTTATATGCTAGTTCCCAATGCTAGGGTCTAGACTCACGCCTGGCCTTTATGGTTTCTGTTGAATTCTTGTGAATTCTTGTGACGTCGGTTTGTGCATTAGCTTGTGTCTCTCTCTCTGTGTGTGTGTGTGTTGATCGTTGTCTCTCGATTTTGTCTCATGTTGCTGTTCTTTTCCATGGCTTTTTTTTTGTTGCTCCTCATGCTTGGGCGTGTGTAATGGGGATGGCCTAACCTGGACCTAACGGGGGTGGGGAAGGGATGGGGTAGGTGTTGGGTCGGGGGAGGTGCGTACGGTCTTATGACCTGATGCACCGAAGGGGGGGGGGGGGCTTTAGGTCGGTGACCTCCCGGCCCCTTTGGGGGGAGTGGGGAGGTTGGGGTGTGGGGTCTTTCGGGTCCTGGGACCCATTTGGTCTTCTGGCCATCATCCGAGCAGGCACCAGCGCGCACTTGTTTGATTTTGATTGGTTAGGTAGCCCGTATGGTGACTGTGTCCGTCCGAGGACGAACTCGATCAGTCATCCGGGTTACATCCCTCCATAGTCCCCTCGAAAATTCCGAAAGATTCTAATTCTAGCAATTTGGTTTTGGTTTTGTAATCCGTATGTTGCGTGGTTCCATCCGAGGAGGGATCCATTCAGCATCCGGTTTACTTTGACTATGCCGAAATTTCTTGCCTACCTAACCCTAGCTCACGTTCACACAGTGATGGGCACTGTATGACGGGACCTCAGTTTAAAGTCCCATCCGAGAATACTGACAATTCACAACAATAATCAGACTCGTCTTATATTTGTCTTGACAAACAGTGAAAGCAGCTCAGCCTCACCTCAGTGGGGCGGCTGAGACAGGCCATAGTACATCTGGTAAGTATTATCAATTCTCGTAGAAACAAAAGGGGGCGCTTTTTTTATTTCACTTCGAATAATACGTACCAGATGTACTATTATGATAATCTCTGGATATCTACAGCCAAGAAACTCCGGTGGGAGGAGGTGAGGCTCGAAACGTCTCTCAACTACCATCCGACAAAGCAGGCTGTGAAGAGACTGAAACCCCAGCATACGCTTGGGTCCTGCCATCTGACTCATAGAGTGCTAAACTTCCATGGTCTAGACCACGATCCCCCCCACCCCCTCATTTGTCCACACAAATTCCAGAGGGCTGTCAAAAGGGGAGGCAACACCCACCAGACCTGCGTCAGCCCTAAGTCTCAGCTTAGGCAGTTCAGGAGAGTGCAAATAAGCTACAACTTCTAATTTTGAAAAACTATCAGTATATCGATTAGATTTTCAAATTTGAATGCGTCTATTGTCAGTAGCAATGAATAAGATACTCTTGAACCAGACCTTTACTTAAGCAATCTGAGAATGCGACTGTAAGTAAATTAATATTAGTCACTTAAACTAAGAAAACACTCACCATTCTAAGTGCTTGGTCTTTCTTGAACATCGCAGGAGCTTCGCCCAATCCATGGTCGTTCACAGATCATGTGCATCAAAAGTGTTAGTGCCTGTGGAAGATCCCTACGATGTATGCGTAAACAGTGGTTGGACGTGGTTTTAAGAGAGATTCGATAAATTGGCGACGGCTACCGGATTAAGTGTGCTGGAGATATCGCGAAGGTAGAAATCAGTAAATGACGACTTGGCATGCCATTGTACCACAGACATCACCTCCTGTAAAGAGTCACCCTTATAAAGGGACGATGCTGCTGCTAGTGTTCGGACTTGATGGGCGTTCGCATGATCAATCTGCTTTCCTGTTGCAATTTTATGCAACATCTGAATAGTATCGACTATCCAACGAAAAATGGTGTCTTTCGAGGCGCGAAGATGAGGAGCTTTGAGATATAACCACAGAGATTTTGGGTCATCTCTCCACTCCTCAATACGTTTCTTATACATCTTCAGAAATTTGACAGGACACCAAGCAGAAGCGCTTGGGGCGTGTCTAATTAATCTTGACAAATTGATTGGCTGTCCTGGATATTTAAGTGACTAATTCTTTGCCAGGAAGCAAAGACATAGTAATAGTCTTAGACCTTCACCCGTAACGACAAAATGGTCTTGTTCGGCAAAATTTCGCTTCTTCTCGCCGATGCTGCTGCAACCAAGAAAACTGACTTAATAGTTAACAGTTTAATATCTATAGATCTAATTGGCTCGAAGGGAGCATGCCCTAAAACCTGTGGAACAAGAGATAGATTCCATGCTGGGATAGGAATTGGCTGTCTAGGTCGCAGATTGCTCATTCCTTTTAATAACTTCATTTAAAGTGTCGCTTTCCACTCCTACAGCGGCCAGACTGGGAATGACTGAAGCTAATATATGCAGACTTATATGCTGCTAGGGTTGAAGGTACAAGTTTGTCAACCTCGTATAAATGACAGATAAAATCTGCTACGTGTTGAACAGATGCAGAAAAGGGATTAATATCTCTTCCCTTACACCACTCTGCAAATTTGTTGATTCTATAATTATATGTTCTGGTGGTTGACCCCCTTCTGGCTGAAGCGACAAATTTCGCTGCTTGCTCAGAAAAGGCACCCTCAATTGCTCGCTGCTTGACAACATCCATGCAGTTAATTGGAACATTTCTAGTCTGTCGTGGAGGTACAGACCTTTGTTCTGAAAAATCAGATCCCTTCTGTCTGGAAGAAGAATTGGATTGCAAACCAGAAGGTCCAGCAGATCCGTAAACCATGATCGGCCTGGCCAATGAGGAGCGGTCAGTAGTATTTGGCATATGCTCTCTCTTATCTTTGCCAAAACATTTGGGATGAGAATCGTTGGAGGATACGCATATGCCTACATTCCTTTCCAAGTTATCGCCAGTGCATCCACAGCTAGAGCTAGTGGGTTCGGGATCGGTAACACATATGTGACCATCTTTGCGTTTCCTTTCATCGCAAATAGAGCCACATTTGGCTTGCCCCAATGTTTGAATAGAACCTCTGCTACCGATTGGTTGAGCTGCCTATGCGTCCGACGACAAACCGTCCTTCGACTGAGAGCATCCGCTAGGATGTTCAATTTTCCTGGAATGTGTGCTGCCAGAAGAATAACATTCCACTCTTGGCACCACAGCAGAAGATTCCATATCATCATACACAACTCTTGTGATCTCGTCCCGCCTTGGCGGTTTAGATAAGACACCACTGTGGAGTTGTCTGTCCTTATTAGAACAATCTAGTCTCGGATTTGATTAACATTTATGTTTCTGCGCATTGCTTTGATCCCATTCCCCTGACAGATCATCCAATTTTGCTCCCCGAACCCGTCGTCGACTCATCTGTGAAGATGGGCATCTGAGGTTGAGGAGGTTGCAGAGGAACACCTTGCAGGAGATTCTGTTCTGATAACCACCATTGAAGATGGAATATCAATTGTTCTTTTACTGGAATCTTCAGAAACAACGGATCCGTTCTCTGAGACCAGAACGACATTAAGTACATCTGAATCGGCCTGCACCTCAGTGTTGCATAAGGAACTACCTTCTCCAGAGATACTTATAAACCCAGTATTCTGAGAAATTGACGTGCCGTCAGATAGGCTCCTAGAGAAATTGACCACAGAATTGCAATCAAGCTCTTGACTCTGCTCTCCGCTGGATAAGCCATCAGGAGCAGAAGAGGCAGCAGTTGGAGGATACGCATTTGTCCATGAGATTGAAAAGAATTCCCAGATAAACAAACTCCTGGGATGGAGTCAATTCTGATTTCTCTCGATTCACAATCCATCCTAGGTGCTTTGGTAAGGCCAGGACTACCTGAAGATTGTTGCGCAGTGTAACTGGATTCCCCGCCTTCAGCAGCCAGTCGTCTATGTAAGTATGAACAGCTATGTTTCTCCTGCGAAGATAAGGAGTCATGGCGAGAACCACTTTGGTGAAGACACTCGTGGCTGTGGTCAGACCGATAGGTAGCGCATTGAACTCCCAGACATTGTCTTGGAACGCAAAGCGAAGGTCTTTCTGAAAAGAAATTGACATTGGAATATGAAAATATGCGTCCGTCAGATCTATCGATTCTGCTCACATGCCTTTTCTCAGCCCTGTCATCACCGCTGCCACAGTTTCCATCTGAAATTTTGGTGAAAGAATAAACTTGTTCAGCGGTTTGAGGTTGAGAATCGGTCTCCAACCTTCGGTGCATTTCGGAACGAGGAAAATTATCGAATAGAAGACCAGGGGGGATTGATTGCGGACTAAATGAATCACATTCTTTCATTTCTGAGCAAATGACCTCTAGATGATCGGATTCCCTTGGAACGGGAGTCCACACAGGAGTGGACATTAATGGAACTAACGATTGACGGATGAGCCAGTCCAGTTCGTAGTCGTTTCTTAGCCAATGACAGACTAAACAATCTTGCACGACCTGTTCCCACTGGTTTGAGAACAGCTGAAGTCTGCCTCCGATGGAAGGAATCTGCACACAGCTCACGGTCAATGTTGCGCGACAAGATGTTAATTCGTTATGGTGAGGATCTTCGACTCCCTGCATTCCTGGCGCCACCAGTGCCGTCGGTACGGGTCTCACCAGAAGCCCATCAGGACCGTCCCCCATGGTCACCTCGCGGCTTCTTGGAATATGATGGCCCGGAACAGCCACCATGGCTATCCTTACAGTAGCCGCTGCATCCCGAGCCACCACCCTTCCTGTCGTCTTCATATGGCCTCTTATTAGAGGGCTTATATGATGATGGGCATCCAGGTCCCTGAGAAACGGATGCCCGATGGGCATTACAGCTAGACGGACGGAAGGGCGATCTTTGTTGCTGCCTCTTCTGCTCCTGATGGTGCTGCATATAGGACCTTTTTGTCGACTTCCACGACTTGCTGCTCTAAGCGCATGATGTCCCGGATAACTCCGGGAGCAGCCACTGGCACTTCCCCACCTTCCGTGACGCAGGTCAGCATCCTATGCAAGATGGTACAGCCATGGAAAGTGTGGCCATAGCCGCTCTCGCCGCATCCTCAATAAGTGCTAGCTCACTGAATGAATCTTTATTAGTCCGAGAAACCAAGGGTCGAGAATGAGCTAATGTCCTATTCAGTGCTTCATGTTCTCCGACTGAAAGCCGAGGAACGTGGGAATACTGATGATAGGCCTGCTCTGGAAAGTGGACCCTACTCCTAATCCCCTTACGGCCTTGGGTAACGTGTACTCCAGCTTAACCAGATGGTACGCAGCGACTTCCAACATGTGAGAAGTCTGACCGTCCAAGAGTAGAGTTGGCATGGCCAAAGAGCCACTCGACAGAGCGCTAGCCGCACGTTCTGACATCCGCCCATTCTGACATCTGCTCCATCGCCGGATCACACTGAGACCCTTGGTCAGATGTCAACCTGAGACAGTCGGACATCCTTCCAAGAACCTGCACCCATTCAGCTTCAGTGCATAATGATGATTCGTCCATTAAAGGACTACCATTTTCATCCTCTTTCTCACCCTTGGATGAGAAGGTCCCGATGACCCATGCTGAGAACTATGGACCAAACTTCCAATTCGAAGCGGGTCCATGGCTCGACTACTTGTGGCTCCAGTATCTAGCGAATCACCAGATATGGAATCACTGCAATCCATTGGCTCTAGCACGGAAGCTGGGACTGCAGCCGCTAACATGACAGGACATGGGACTCCGAGAGGAGCCACCATATCCGCATCCACGATGCCGACAGGCGCCGTAAAAGATGGCTCTGACGGCACTCTGGAAAGGACGAACACTGGATGGAAGATGCCCGACGGAACGTGGACATTCCCACCCAGCTGACTTATCCGAACAAAACCTGGGGGTTGAGCCCCGGGAAATGCCGAAGTCCATCACCTGTGAAAGCTCTGGCAAACCAGTCTTCCATCAGGAGAATATCCTCTTCCTCTGCCGTCAGCTCTTGAGCTGATGCGTGAGAAAGGTCAGGTGCATGTTCCTCCACAGAACTGGCTGCACAACCGATAGCTTGTCCTGCACCAGGCTGCATCGACGGAACCATGGACTGAAAAGACTCAAACATAGCCTTGAACTGGGCCGCCAAAACACCCAAGGCCGAGCCCATCCGCTCACTTAAGCCCTCCTCCAGCCCTTTAACTGACGCCTGATCCATCTTGGCCGCCTTGTACTTCGGGATTCTCTCCACACGCGCATGCTGATTGCGATCAAACTCCGCCACTAGGTCCGACGACCACTTTACACATACATCACAGGGACTTCCCACCTTGCACTTGGTACATGCAACATAGTGGTGCCCCACAAACTTCCGCTTCATGAAACGATTGCAACAGGAACACAATGTATCAAGGCTTTTCCTTGCCCCTTCACTTCCTGCAAACACAGAATAAGAATTAAAACACTCCACATGATACTATGATGACGAGCAACACGCACAATTCCTTGGTTGTAATTTAAAATTACTTTTAAAACATTAACTTTCTCTTAGATTAATGATAATCAAGTTCCAGACACGAAATATTTGAAAATTTTTAGAGTGAAAATTTTATAAACACGATTTGGTAATTAACTAACGTTAAAAAATCCAAGAAATTATGATCGATCGCTACAAACACTCTCGACAATGAAGCGAAAGCTAAAGATCGGCTTAAAACAAAGTGCATAGACACACCAAGCCAAAACAAAACATTAATTATGGGCGCCGCCATCTTGGCTACGGGCGCATCCATCTTGGAAGGAACCGAGTCACAAGAGAAATTAACTGAGTACCCGGATAAGATTTAAGTTAGCGGGTATCGGAGCGACTCTAACAATGGCTACCATTTTAAAACAATGTGCCAATTTAAGGAAAATCCAAACAGTCATTATGGCAGGAATGTATAAATTCTAGATTTATACAACCTGCCCCTGCAACGATTTTCCTTTCCCTTCCATGATAGCAGCAACGATTCAGACAGAAACGTCTTAAATCCTCAGAAAATTGCAAATTTTTTAGAGCAAAAAACATGCGACTATATTGGAGTGCAAAATAGACGAATCTGACTGTTGTTGGGAATTGACTCGGTACCTGGACCCGAATTCATAAAACTACTTAATTGTAGGCACCCCGCTTATTTTGGCACTTAGGCGGGGTGCTTATTTTAAGCGATATTCATAAAACTGCTTAATGACGGCAGCGCACACAAATCTCGACTTAGAAATAAGACACCCCGGGAGGGGTCTTAACTTTGGGTGGAGTGCTTAAAACTTTGTTCTAACGCCAGTCTAGCAGCTATTTCCCCATGGAAGCATAGTAGAAATGGCTGTGTTATTAGTCGGTGAAATAATGGAAGAGGAAAGAAGGCATGGCATGCGTTGACAGCGCATTTTTAGAGAACGGTTGAATCCTTTGGATGTGTATAATGAGGTGGAACTTTATCAGAGATACAGACTCGACAGAGACAATTCTCAGTCTTGCTGATGTGCTGGATGAAGAACTGCAACCAAGAACTCTGTTATCTATACAGAAATTATTCATAGCGCTACGTTTTTATGCCACTGGATCATTCCAAAGGACAGGCGGTGACACTGTCAACATATCGCAATCAACTGCTTGCCGTGTACTTTCGGATGTTTCAGCGGCATTGCTGCATTTAATGCCTAGAATAATAGGATTTTCAAAAGATCAAGATATTATGGTACAGGGATATAGCCACATGGACACACCGACACATATGGACGGGCATAGAGACACACTCACACACGGACGCATTGGCATCAAGGACGCGCACACACGAACGTACGCATACGCTTGGCAATAGGCACGCCCAGACACGCACACGCGACGACACAACTCCGGAATACGCGGAATGACGGACACGCCCAGTAACACGTGACAACATAGAACAGACAGACCACGAGCCTTACAGCAATAAATGGACAAATATATGCATAGACTATTAATCGACTCGCCCTACATGGAACAATCAGTTATTAGTTAGAATGGACATGGGCAGAGTATAACTCTTGCAATTCAATGTAACCATGTTGTAATATGCTGCTTTACGATTGTATTATATACGTTAATTAGTATTATTCAAATTAGTTAATTATACTCATAGGACACATTCACGCGCATACATGCCTGCCATCACTTAATACACACACATTTGTTGACATAACGACAACATCATATTTAAGAGTGGACGAATGTTGACGACAGGGAGTTAGAGTTAAAGTTAGACAGTGAGAGTTACGGTTACGGACTCAGACGGACTTCCACAGCGGTCTCTGACCGCTAGTGACGGGTAGTGAGTAGGGAAATTGTCAGCTATGTAGTTAGCTGACTGGTCAGTTACAGAGACGTACTTAAGGTTAACTTTGTTATATTTTATTATAATACTTCTCTCTTAGGAATCGATTGTAGTTAAGTAGAATAGGTTTAGAATAGGTAAGCAACATGTGACTATAATTTGGAATTATATGTGTAAACTATAGGATTAAGAAAGTTCACTAAACGAGTCATCATTAATAGAATACAGCATTGTGTCATCCATTCCACCCACCTGTACAACCACCGGTACCATATTTGGGGAGGATTCGAACTTCGACCCGGAGAATACCATCACGGAGACACTGCTGCTTAAGATGATGCTAATCTAAGAATCCTCTCGCATGCCAAGCCGAGTCAAGTGCCAGTAAATGAAATACGCGTAACATGAAAATGTGAGTATTAATAGGCTATTCATTTAGGCTAGTTTACAAATGCATATTCCATAGTTTATTTCATTAATATTTTCATCCTTGTAGTAGCGCAATAGTTAATATCATCAAGCGTTGCATATGCTTAATCACGTACATGCAACTTTGTTAGTTTTTTCCTAAATATGGTTTAACTCTGAATTGAGAGTAAATTTATATTCCTACATAGCCAGCGTACTTTATGCTATACATAAATAGGCCAAATGCAAATTTCTATTCTTTACTATTATTAACATTTTGTTTTGAATTATATTTTGGTAGATTATTTGATTTCTAAAAAAACTCGTTTTAATTGAAAATTGAAAAACGCGCAAAAACGTGACTCGCGGCCGCGCAAATTAATCCATTCAGAGAAACTCCTAGGCCAGAAATTAACAGCCAAATAGATCGTTAATTTTAGTAGCAGTTTTGAATACGCCTATACGAAATTTAAGGGTATATTATCCGGAATGTTTAAATCTAATTTTGTCCAATATTTTAACGGATTTTCTAAATTGGAAATTTAGACTAAATTGGTCTAGGCAATTAAATTTGGAGCATTTACTTATTGCCAAAACATATTGATATATAGGTGATTGATTAAATAATCGCATTTTATTTTATTCGCGTGCTGAATTGGGCCTATGTAAAATTATTTGGCGCTCTGTTTGACCATGTAATTTATACGTTAATAGCGCCGTCCAATACTTTGAATATGTTTTCACTTTAATTTGATTTGAATTTACGGAAAAATCGAAGATTATATGTCAGCATACTTGGATTACGCCTACTTGATTTGATTCAATTTGATATTATTCTATGAACGATTTTGAATGGTGATTTCTGATTTTAGTGCCTCTATTTTGATTTTAAGTTATTGGGAGTTGGATTGATCAGGGTATTTTACCAGCTGGTATATTATTGATTTTTATTTGGTGACTCATTAAAACAAAAAATGGCCAGCATGCATAATCATTACCACTATCGCCAGAACTTGCAAAAAGCGATCCAGGAAACGAAATCTTATTTTGAAACTAATTTTGGCGTTTCTCAGTTCACAATACGATCCCACCATGCTAGTCACATGTCAAATACAGACCAAATTATTAGGCACAGCCAGCCTCCCTGTTATCGTTGTGGATGTAATTGGTCATCCGGCCACCATAGACGGTGTAAGGCTAGACAGCTTGAATGCCGGAACTGCTTAATGGTTGGCCATTTTTCAGCGATGTGTCGGTTCCGTAGAAATGTCTTTAAATGTAACAGAAACCAGCCGAGGAACGTAGTTCAAAGGTCAAGGTCACAAATTACTCGGAAACCAAAAGTTAATAAGCCTAGGCAATCAGTCACAGAAGTAGTAACATTAGATCTGCAGTTTTGTCATGTTGAATCTAATGATTTTCAGAGCTGTTTGGATAATGACAATGTTTTGAGGGATGAACTGAAATCCATAAAGAAACAACTGACAAATGAAAGACGAACGCACAGAGGATTGAAAACTGATATGGATGACAGTCAACTCGTAGAAGACAATCGGCGAATGACAGCACAGGTCGATTCATTGAAAGAGGAAAATGGTAAGATGGTACGAAAAGTAGAGTTCGCAGAAAGCACTATGGGGATTGCCACGCAGCTATTAGATCAAGAACGTACAATGAGACAAAGAGGAACAACGGAACTCAAACAGTCAGTGTCAATTAAAGAAACAGAAATTGATTGTTTACGATCTGAAAAAGACACTATGCAGCAGCAACTAACGAATATGTCATTAAGAATTGACGCCATGCTTAATGACAATGACGCTTTGGCACGAGAAAACGACAAGTTAATCCAACGACTGAACAGACAACAAAGTAATGAATATAATCCAGCACATAGGGGAAGATCAAGAGATGATCGCAGCCCAGACTACAGAAGCAGAGTTTGTCAGCGGTGCAGATACGAAGACAGACGGACATACTATAACTAGGCAGCTAAGTGTGTAAGTCATGTAGATTACAGTGCTAATGGATACATATGATAAGCTTTCTTAGAACAGATACTGCCGTTTGTTATATATTTTTCCGTTTCAGATTGGAGAAGGAAGACGGGTAGCCAAGTATTCAGGTCGGTTGTATAAATTGCCATAGGTATAAGGTTATTGTGTCACAAAGGTACTAGACGTAGGCCTGCGCATAATTTGACTGCTTGAAAGATGTAATGAGAACATATGCAAATTCATTTAGGAAATGAGCCGGAATGCAATGATTATGGTTTTGTTAGTTAGTTTGATCAAGTGCGTTTATAACGTAATCTGATTAAATTGGAAATTAAGCAAGGAAGTTATTATTTCGTCTAACTGAGGTATTCCGATGTCGGTAGTCGTATTAATTAGAGCAATTATGAAAGTAGATGTAAATATTAATTAGAATTTATGTGAGATTGGTTTATTTGAAGATTATTGGATTTGGCTCCATCGTGAATACATGATTGTTTGCAGACTAACTTATATACTTCATAATGATGATGATGATGATGATGATGATGATGCAAACTGACATGATGTATATAGAATACTGATGTATCGCAATTAGATTAACTCTTCAGATTTTAACTTTAAAACGAGATATTAGATGTTCATCAGCAATACGCCTACATTTAATAATCGAATAAGCATAGATAATTATATCATTATGTTGATGACAATTTTAATTGACTTTTCTTTGTTTTTCTTTTCGCAGGATACGGAGTATCCTAGGGGAAGCAGGGGATAATATGGTACAGGGATATAGCCACATGGACACACCGACATAGGATACATTCACGCGCATACATGCCCGCCATCACTTAATACCCACACATTTGTTGACATAACGACATCATATTTAAGAGCGGACGAATGTTGACGACAGGGATTTAGAGTTAAAGTTAGACAGTGAGAGTTACGGTTACGGACTCAGACGGACTTGCACAGCGGTCTCTGACCGCTAGTGACTGGTAGTGAGTAGTGAGATTGTCAGCTATGTAGTTAGCTGACTGGGTAAGCAACATGTGACTATAATTTAGAATTATATGTGTAAACTATAGGATTAAGAAAGTTCAGTAAACGAGTCATCATTAATATAATACAGCGTTGTGTCATCCATTCCACCCATCTCCGCTAGAAGGAAGATCCCGGTCGGTACGCGGGTTGAGACGGCGGCGAGCTAAATCCCCATAAGAACCACCAACCGGGCCACCCGTCTGAACAACCGCCGGTACCATAATATTCCCAATATCTTGGTTGACTTTTATGAAATCGCACGGTTTCCAGCTGAGATGGCAGTAATAGATGGAACACACATATGGATTACTAGTCCTTCGGATCACGAGGAACGTTACATTAATCGAAAGAACTACCATTCGATTAATACGCAGGTTGTAATGGATGCCAAATGTCACTTCATCAATGTGGTGGCAAGCTGGCCTGAAAGTACGCATGATTCTGTCATTCTAAGGGAAAGTGGTCGCGCTCGCTTGATGGAAACGAGGAGGCGTTATGAGTACATTCTTGGTGATTCCGGCTATCCCCTGAAAACGTGGTTGATGACGCCGTACCTTCAGTCAAACAACGCTCAAGAACGGGCCTATAAGAGATCCCATAAATCCACTAGAAATGTTGTTGAAAGAGGTATAGGGCAGTGGAAATGGCATTTCCATTGCCTTCATGGAGAGCTGCGTTACTCGTCAGCTAAATCTTGTAATATAATGGCCATATTCAACAATATCACCAAAGATCGAGGTTTGCCAGATTTTGAAGAGGACATCAACGGGCAGCCAGAGCCAGATGTTGTTGATGACGTCGAACAGGAAGTCAGAGCATTTGGGATCACAGCCGGAAATCAGTTAGTCAACAACTACTTCCGTTAAGCTAAGTGCAAACCTTTTTGAAAATCAGAATAGCTTGTTCAACGGATGCAATTCTTAAAGGAAACCTAACCTTATCTTATACTAACCATTCAGGTGATAAAATTTGCCACCCATAATCCATCCCTGACATTTTAGTTTTTCATCATGCCGACAACAAAATATATTCAGGCTTTAGTAGCCAAATGTTGATACAATTCTACAGCCTGTGATGGGTGTCATGATTTACTTTTCAACCAATCAGAAAAAAACTAGCGTGTCCGTCGGGTATAAACGCTCAGTCATAGAGGTACCAGCTATGGTTTGGCAATGTGGGATAAAAGCAGTCATACAGGTAAGCTGTTGAATATTTTGAAACTAATTTGACTGGAAGTTGTTGCTGCCATAGGCAGCAACAACTTCCAGTTAAATTAGTTTCAAAATAGTGAACTGGATGAGTATTATATAATAAAGAATGTATTGGCACGTACATGACATCACATACTATCGCTTGAAATGACAAAATGGTGGCGATCACTGCTCAACATTTACGCGATATTACAAAGCAGATAATTGTGATACAGATCAGGGAATGCGACAGGATATGAATGATATAGAATCTATAAACCATAATCTATCGGTACAATTCAACATTTGAGATGAGATTAGCATCACTTTAAACTTATATCTATGTCTATCTCATAAAACACGCAGAAATGGCTTCAAGTCTATTTAGTCTCAAAATATTAAAACGCTGCATTCCCGTGGAGGGTTTTTAAAGGAAACTATGTAAAATATCTATTTGAAACCTGTTAATAATAGAAAAATGTATCATAGATCATGGCGAGATAAATTTTTCTATCACAATTTCGTTAAAAATACAAACCCTGTATTTTTCTATTTGGGAAATTTATATCATATTATTTGCATTATCGTCGTCGTTGTCATCCTCATCATCATCATCATCATCATAGTTGTCGTCGTCATCATAGTTAATAACTTGTAGTAATTTCAAGTTTGTAAAAGAACAGTTTGAGATGCAGAAAACGTATTTATTTAATATCTTTTCCCCAACAATTGTTGAACGTACACACGTGTGCATGCACAGACAACGCATGCATGCACTCCCACAAACGCAAACACGCATACTTGCACGCCCAGGGGACTTTTAAAATCTTTCCCCTGACATGATTAAAAAGAAAATTCAACATGATATCTGCCTGAAGAACATGGCATTGTAAATACTTTCAATCTATGTTAGGCTACAGTTCCATGTACACCGCTGTGTCGTCGCCTCCAGTATCAGCACACGAATTGGCTCCGCAGCTGTCTCTTAACACTATTTCCTTCTTCTTCTTCTTCAAGATAGATTTCCAATGACAGTTTTTCTTTTTCATGGTTATTTTTTCTATCTCCATCAAACATCTTTCTTTCTCGAGTTGTAATAATTCACGATGCAATTCGTTATTGCTTTTTCACTCTTGCTAAACATTCCTTTAGATGTTGAACCTGTACTTTCATTGAGTGGCGGACATGAACTTGCCAGTGTTACCATGGAACAAGACTGTGCGCCGGACCGGGATGAACTACCACTTGGATAGTTGAAAGAGACGGCTGACACGTCAGACGAACGGCTGAAATAATTAGATTATAAAATATTGGGAATTTAGTCATATTATTTAGTACGGTATAACTATAGGGAACTCGAAGCAAGACCCCAACCGAGACGCAATCTGTAAAATAAGCTTTCACAGCTTAAATGAGTTCATCAGTATCAGTAGTTCTTGAAGACAAATTCATTTGTCCGTCAGTTTGTTGGCAGACAGTAGGCGTCCATTATAGGCAGGTTTAATTTTTGTGTGTTAAAATTTGGCACTATTGGTTACAACTGTAACAAATAGTCTGTTTTCATTTTGATATACTTAAATGATCCAACTCAAAAAAATGAAATAACTCAACCCTATCATGAAAGTTCCTATATCATCCCGAGGATACCACAGCTTCACAGTAGCTACCTCTCAGCATAGTATCTGTAACGTAGTAAATTCTTTACGCCACCATGCAAAAATAATATTGTCGTAATCACTGTTAATCACTGTGATGTCACAAATTATGTAGCCAATCCCTGTATTATCCAAGCTTACGTATACAAAATGATAATTCAATATCAAAAAAATTTTTTGCACCGTTAATGCATCTGTTATAGTAATGTAGGCTAATTGGAATTACATTCACATTTCACCTGCAGTCTTTAACTGGACGATGATTGTAATCTCTGTTTTATTTATTATAAATAACCAACTAGACTGATCGGTCGATGACGCATCATCGCAAATCCTCATGTTCACCACTTTGAACTTTTCACACGCCCCGCAACCCACCCTCGGGGGCGGAGCCAAATGTAAACGTCATTTTACACTCCACAATCATATGGGTAACTCAGATATTAAATTTGGTTGAGTTCCGTCAAACAATTTCAGAGGAGTTGCATTACAATCAAGTTCATGACCTTTTGAACCTATCCCCCACCACCGGGGAGCAGGGCGAATTGTAAATGTGCTCATCCACTCCACATTGATATGTAGACCAAATTTGGTTGAATTCTGTCCAGCGGTTTTGGAGGAGATGCATTACAATCAACTTCCGCAGGTTAAAATTTGACCTTTTGACCCCCTCCCCCACCTCTGGGGCAGAGCCAAATCTAACTGGCCTCTTGGCAATCATATGGGTAACTCAAATTTGGTTGAGTTACATCTAATGATTTCAGACGAGGTGCGTTACAACTGATATGCCCTATTGACCCCTGCCAGGGCAGATTTATTCTCGTTTGACATTTCATAGATAAATGCCTTTATTGTTAAAGTTTGCAGATTTTGAATGTTAAAACTGCAACAATACTACTTGGGTTTCAAAATTCAGTTAATGATGCATTAGTAATATCTTCAAATTGTTTAGCCAGTCCACTTTCCTGCACGTTGCCAACCTACCACGTCCTCCCACGTGGAGTTAAGTAAAGGACACAAGGGAAACCAAGTATCCATCCAGCCGCCTGCTTTACCTTCTGTGTCACCGAAATCATTTGGCGGAGTTCTATCAAATTTGTCATACCATTTACTGATATGGAAAAGTGTGGGTGGGTGCGTGCGTGAGTGAGTGCAGGTGTGTGTGCGCGCGTGTGCGTGCATGGGGTGGTAAGGCAGAGGTGGGGACGTCATCAAGGCATAAATAAAAGTTGACAGCGAGAGGATTGTAGCTGCGTCATTGATTGCGTTTTGGTTATGGAATACGGCATGATAAAATTTACGATTTGTTCCACATAGATAACTGTTTTCATTGCCTCCTTACAATAGTGATGATAATCATCTTTCATTACACTTGAAAGATTTTGCCACTTTTTATGGAGTTCGGTGGGTGTCCTGACAACAGACGGATTCTGACTGTTCAAGTTCTTTGTGATATGCAGCCATGCTTCATGTTTCCTTTTGCTTGTGATATTCGGGACAAATTTGCCGGAAAGTATTGCCTTTGCTTTATCGTATTCCTCAATTAGACAAGTTTTTTGCTGCTTTTTTGCTCCGTTGTCATTTTAGTTGTAAATTAACACGCTTTCTAATATTAAAGCTAGCGCTTAATAGGAAAACAGGTTATCCGTTCTCTTATCACACACACTGAATTCGCCTTGGTCGTCCGCGACAATGTCACTGAAATGAGCATGATATGAACATAAGACCCTAGCAATGAGCGGAGCGTGGTTTTAAGTGGGGTGCTTAGATTTATGCGGTCCACATTCGTATGTAGTTACTAAGGTAGACCACCTAGAGTTTAGGTCGTCTTAAATTAAGAAGTTTTATGAATTCGGGCCCTGGAGGCTATGGTAATTCCCGGACACAGTATGGGCAGGACAATGGAGAGTGCGGAGATTTAATTGTTTATTTTGAGCTAGACTCGATAATAGACATTATCACAATAATACATCTGGTAAGTATTATTCGAAGTAGAAACAGCTTTCAGTCATATTAATTTCAAAATATTCAACAAAATAAGTTTCATATCATAAAGAATTTACTTTTTCAGCGATTAATGCAAAGACAAATAGAGGATTTCAAACTTGTTACCATTTCATGCTAAATGTATCACATGAGCTTAGCCCCTGTTTAAGACTATATGCTCGGCCTCAACGTGGCGCAGGGGTGTAACCCACTGGGTGTCAATCCAGACATTTGGAGGGGCTAACCAGAGCATTATGCACAACGCTAATGAAATTACACTTGGAGATCGAATCAATCGAAATGGTGCTCGCCCTGTGAGGATCCGCCAGGCAGGTGCAGCGCCGGGCTCCATGCCTCGAAGGAGCCCACCCTCAGCTACTGGAGGTCCCATCAACTCGTTTTGTGGAGCCAGGGGACGAGGATGGAGAGCTACTGGCCAACGGAAAGAGAAGACCAAACCCAAAGAGAACCCCAGTATCAACATCATGCACTGGAATGCAGAAGGGGTTACCAACAAGAAATCAGAGCTCGAACAGTTCCTGTACGAAAACAACATTGATATCTGCTGCATTCAAGAGACACACCTGCAAGAAGGAAAACCATTTAAGATCAGAGGTTACCAGATTTTCCGGTGTGATCGAAGAGGAAGAAAGAAAGGTGGGGTGATGACCTTGGTCCGAAACAGCGTGAACGCCAGCCAGATCAAAACCTTTATGGAAGAGGCAGAATATATCAAGATCAAGGTAACAACCAGCAACTCTGTGATTGAAATTGTCAATTATTACTGCCCTAATGACAAGAATCTCTCACTTGACACAATCCAGGTCCCGGACTGCCACTTCCTCATTGCGGGAGACTTTAATAGCCAGTCCCAGAGCTGGGGATACAGAACACTTGATAAACGAGGAGAAGACATTGAAGCATGGCAAGATGAAAAGCACCTTTTACTTGTCAACGATCCCACAGATCAGCCTACCTTCTACTCGCGCCGATGGCACTCAACAACAACGCCGGACTTGGCATTTTGTACAGAAGACATTCACAGAAACCTCAGTAGAGTGGTCGGATCGCAGTTAGGAGGAAGCGACCACCGCCCAGTCCTCCTCTCTCTTTCTGGAAGTATTTCGACCAGTTCACCTCAACATCCAAGGTGGAACTACAAAAAGGCAAATTGGAGTCTGTTCGGCATTCGTTCCAATGAGCTTACCCATAATATAGCAGTAGAAGGGAGAAACATCAACAATGTGGTCAAGGAATTTAATTCAAGTATCCTCAAGGCTGCCAATGAAGCGATTCCTCGAGGGTTCAGGAAAAACTACCGCCCCTACTGGACAACAGAACTGCAAGCAGCACATGATAAACTAGACAAGGCCAGAGAAGATGCAGAGGGTAATCCCTGTCATGAAAACCACTTCACGCTACAACAAACTAAAGCCAGGTATCTAAAGACCAAGCTGGAGGCCAAAAGAAGAAGCTGGAGGGAAAAGACGGCAGGGTTTAATTTAGAGAGACACCACAAAACTATGGAGACTGACTAAAGCACTCAATGATGAGGGTGTCAGGGGAGAGAAGATTACTCTTGAAGAAGATGGACAAACACTGACAGGAAAGATGGCAGCAGATGCCTTTGCGAAGGCATATGCAAAAGAAAGCAACATTTCTATACCACGAATGCGTCAAAGGGAGGTTAGAAAAGAGCAAAAGGAAAGAACAGACACCAACACTCACGATGCAATGAAAGTTGACATTAGTTTAACAGAACTGAAGAAGGCTATCCGCCAACTGAAAAAGAAGAAATCTCCTGGGCCAGATGGCATTACGAATGAAATGATCCAACACCTTGGTAATGCATCTCTTCGCAAGTTGCTAGACATCTTTAATCTCAGTTGGACCAATGGAGAGGTTCCTCAGTGCTGGAAGGAAGCCAGAATGACTCCTATTCTGAAAAAAGGAAAGAACAAGACGAAAGTGCTGAGCTACCGTCCTATCAGTCTTACAAGCTGCATATGCAAGACCATGGAGCGCATCATCAACCAGCGGTTGCAGTGGTACCTGGAGTCAGAGAACATTATAGTTTCAGAGCAGGCCGGATTCAGAAGATACAGGAGCACAGAAGATCAAACAACACATCTTGCACAGGTCATAGAGGACACTTTTCAAGCCAAGGTGATGCTAGCTGCCTTTATCGATCTGCAGAAAGCATTTGACAAGGTGTGGAAGGATGGCCTCCTCGTGAAGCTCCGGCGCACAGGCATCGGTGGCAACATGTTCCGATGGACCAAGTCATACCTACACAATCGCAGAGCTAGGGTGCTGGTGGATGGACAATCTGGACAGAATGTATTGCTGAGACAAGGGGTGCCACAAGGCGGAGTATTATCACCTACTCTGTTCATACTCTTCATCAATGACATTGTAGCAGAGCTGCCCAATGGGATCCAAGCAGCCCTCTATGCAGATGACCTCGTAATCTGGTGCACCGAGGAGTACACAACGACTGCCACGTACAGAATGCAGCTCGCCTTGGACAGAATTACAGCTTGGGCCAATCGCTGGTGTATTACCATCAACAAAGAAAAATCATCAGCCATGCTATTCACACTGTCCACCAAAACCAAGGTTGGCAATCTGACACTGGGCGGTACTCCACTCGAATACGAGGACCAGCAGACATACCTGGGAGTCACATATGACAGAAGATTAACATGGAAGGAGCACATCCAGAATGCAGAGGCAAAGGCCAGAAGAAAGCTAAACATCATGAGGAAGCTGGCAGGAACAAAGTGGGGTGCCAATGAAAGGATCCTCAAGACCATCTACCTAGGTGCCGTACGACCACACCTTGAGTATGGAACCAGCTCATTGATGACAACAGCTAAATCTCATCAACAGAACCTCGACAGAGTACAAAACCAGGCACTGCGCATCATCACTGGTGGAATGAGATCAACACCAATAGAAAAAATGGAGCAGATAGCAGGCATTCCCCCACTTAGCAAAGGAAGGGAATGCAAAGCACTGATCCAAGCTGCAAAGTTCAAATCGTTCAATAACCACCCGATGAAGATCAGGCAAGCACAGCTGTCATCAGGAAGACTTAAAAGATCAAGTTTTGTGAAAGAGACAAAAGCACTTCAAAGGAAACACCAAGAGATGTTGCCAGCACAAATAGAAGATCCAAACCACACCCTTGATCCTCCACCCTGGGAAAACAAACTAGAGAGCATAGTTATTCGCACCACAGTACCTCATCTCACAACCAAAAATGAACACAGTGATGTGAGCAAGAAGGCGCTGACCCTAGCCATGCTGGAAGAAATGTACCCTCAGGAGACATGGATAAGGATCTACACAGATGGATCAGCCAAAGATGCAATTAGGAGCGGAGGTGCCGGACTGCACATACAGTATCCAAACGGACAACATGAGTCAGCTGCAATACCGACAGGCAAACACTGCACAAACTACAGAGCTGAAGTCGAAGCACTGGTTCATGCAGCTAATACCATCAGCAGAACAGCAGACCCTATTGCACAGATTGTCTTTTTATCTGATGCCCGCTCCGTCCTTGAGGCTATCACCAAAGGTAAGCTGCCACAACTTGAAGAAGCACTACAAACCATCAAATGCTTTCGGATAGCACTGCAGTGGATCCCCTCACACTGTGGAGTCCAAGGAAATGAGGAAGCAGACAAGATGGCAAAGGTGGGTGCAGAAGAGAATCAGACAGAAAACATGGTTACCCATACAGAGATGAAGACTATCATTAAGTCCCTCTATAGAACACCTCAATCAGAAGATGCCTACCATCATCTCTCGAGGCCAGAGCAAGTGACCATTTTTCGTCTCAGAACTGGACACAACAGACTAAACCAACACATGTACAGGCGGTTCCACCTTACGACATCGCCCGCTTGTCCTTGTGGAGAAGCAGAACAGACCACAGAGCACATTAAACGAAATCTAGGATTTCTTTTTTCACGAGAGAGTTGATACTTACCTCCCTAATACTTTTGATATTGCTAAATATTGGCTTTCACTCAATAAACACTCAGATTTAAAACAGTTAGGTGCCCCTACTGGGCAGGGAGTCAGAGCGTAGTCTGGCGGATGCCAGCCCCACCACCGCGCATGCGCAGACTAGCACTTCCTCTGACTAGATTATTGGCTGACACACATGCAACTATAAAGAGCCTGAAGACCGAGCCTCTGTGGGGTGGAGAGGCCGGGTCCGTATCTAGGGAGGTAAGTATCAACTCTCTCGTGAAAAAAGAAATCCTAGATTTCGTTTATTTCACTTCAAGAGTATACTTACCTCCCTAATACTTTTGATATTGCCAGAATTCGAAAGTGAATCTGGCGGGAGGGAGGCGAGGTCAAAAGACCAGCTCATCCCTATACGCTTTTCTGCGTTTAAGGCACTTAAACTTCTGAAACTGTAAGAAAAAACAGTCAGGATTTGACTAACCATCGGATAACACCACCGATGTATGAGAGATGACCGAATGTCATATGCGCTCCCCCCCCTCCTTCCTGGGAGGAAGAGTCGACTGACCTCAATGTCCTATACGCTCTCTACGTACAAGTGCCATGTACTACAGGACAGAGACGAAAAAGCTCCATTTTCGTAACTCTCAACAATGAACCACACAAATACACAAACCATCACCATATTAATAACGGGTAATCGTGACAATACAATCAACAACGGACAACACATGAACAAGACTGACCTTGTTGAAAATGGCTGCTGACATCATCTTCCCATCGGTAAAGACTGATGCAGGCCCAAAAAAGTGGGTGTTTCCATAAATTAATTGTGAAATATATAAGTAATGAGGAAAAACCTCCTCAAAAAATATAAACCGATTTATTTTTTCAAAACCGACAAGGCGAGAGGATTAGAGGTGTCACGGAGATAATGGTCTGTAAAACTTGACTCACAGTGCCACTGAGCCACCGACATAATATCATCCACAGGGACCCCATTAAATAGGGCCGTGGATGTCACTACGCCGCGGACACTGTGAGCCTTGGCCACGTCAACCTGCTTCCCGGTGGCGGATTTATGGCAAAACTGAATGCATTCCACAATCCACCTGGAAATGGTGTCCTTAGAAGCCCTCCCATGGGGTTCAATATATGACAACCATAACGCTGACTGGTCGGTGCGCCATGCCGCCGTACGTTGTTTGTACCGGCGCAGCGCCCGGACGGGACACCATGCTTTAGAATTAGGATCATATCTAGTTAAAGCAGGCAAAATAATAGGTTGACCTGGATATTTCAACGACTGATTTTTAGCCAAGAAATTAATCCTAGGTAGCAGCTTAAGGCCTTCCCCTGAAACCACAAAACGGTCATCCTCGGCTGATAAGGCATGAATTTCACTCCTACGCCTAGCCGAGGCCGCAGCAATTAAAAACACAGTCTTCAGTGTTAATAGTTTCATAGAAATGGAACTAAGTGGTTCAAAAGGCTTATCACCTAGTACTTGAAGCACTAGCGATAAACTCCAAGACGGAATCACAGGTGGATTCCTTGGTCTTAGATTGCCCATGCCTTTAATTAATACATTCAATGTATTTACTTCATCACTTCCCCTCTTAGCCAAGCAAGGAATAACAGACATTAATGCTGACTTATAACCAGCAATAGAGTTAGGCTTGAGGCTATAGGCATCATAGAGGTGACAGAGGAAATCAGCTACTACTTGAATAGATGAATCCATTGGATCAATACATCTTTTTGAGCACCATTCTGCAAATCTGTTGATTTTATAATTATATGCTCTGGAGGTTGACCCCCTCCTGGCTTTGGCCATAAACATGGCTGCTTGCTCAGAAAAGCCCTCCTTAATTCTAGATTCCTTGACAACATCCACGCAGTCAATCTGAACATTGACGGATTGTTGTGAAGGGCCTTGCCCTGGAAGATAATATCGTCCATCAGAGGCAGAGGAACCGGATTGCAGACCAGAAGGTCCAGCAGATCCGTATACCATGATCGGCTTGGCCAATCCGGGGCGATCAGAAGCACTTGGCATTCCTCTTGTCTGATTTTCTGAAGAATTTTTGGAATCAGGATTGCTGGAGGGAATGCGTATGCATACATTCTCCCCCAGCTGATAGCTAACGCATCTGTTGCGAAAGCGCTTGGATCCGGAATCGGAGAGACGTACGTCGTCATCTTCGCATTCTTCTTCGTTGCGAACAAATCGATGTTGGGTTTCCCCCAATGGTCGAACAGACGATCCGCCACACATTGATTTAGTTGCCATTCCGTGGGTAAAACACTCATCCTTCGGCTCAATGAGTCTGCTAGCAGGTTTAACCTTCCCGGAATATGAACTGCTTTCAAGGTAATCTGGTGATCCAGACACCAACAAAGCAGTTTCCATGTCATCATACAGAGACTGGGCGACTTCGTTCCGCCCTGGCGGTTTATGTAAGTCACAACTGTTGAGTTGTCTGAACGAATAAGAACAATCTTGCCCTGAACTTTCTGTAAGAAATGTTCCAGGGCCAGGACTACTGCTCTTAGCTCCAGTAGATTTATATGTTCCTTAGACTGTTCCAGATTCCAAAGCCCTGATATCGTGGATTCTTCCAGGCAAGCTCCCCAGCCCTCCATCGATGCATCTGTATACACAGTCACCTGAGGGTGGGGAGGGGTTAGCAAAACCCCCGGCAAGAGATTCTCTGTATTCAACCACCATTGCAGGTGGTGAATCAGAGGCGCCAACACTGACACATTCGAGTCCAGCGAACCTGTACTCTGGGTCCATTGTGTCATGAGAAACAACTGGATCGGCCGCCTGCGTAAGGCGGCCTGAGGAATGACTGGTTCCAACGAAACCATCAACCCCAGCATTCTCAAGTAAACCCGTGCCAGGACATGACGACTGTCGCACACTGACTGAATCAACGAGATGAGTATTTGAACTCTCTCCTGAGTAGGATAAACATATCCTGTCTCTAGATCGAAGAACATCCCCAGGTAAACAAACTTCTGGGATGGAGTCAGCTCTGATTTTGGGAAATTGATCATCCAGCCCAAGTCTGTGAGAATTTTCAAAACAATCTCCAGATTGGCGGACAAACTTTCCCGGGTGTGCGCTTTCAACAGCCAGTCGTCTATGTACGTGTGGACTGCTATGCTTCTCCTGCGGAGGTATGCTGTGATCGCAAGAACCACACGGGTGAAAACCCGAGGAGCCGTGGAAATTCCGAAGGGCAACACCCTGAATTCCCACTGTCTGCCCTGGAATGCAAATCTCAGGAAGCGACAGAAACTCCCGTGGATGGGGATGTGGAAATAAGCGTCCTTCAAATCTATCGACGCCGTCCACATCCCCCTCTCCAACCCCGCCAACACCGAGCGCACCGTTTCCATCTTGAAACTGGGCGTCTCGATGAACTTGTTCAATGGCTTGAGGTTGAGAATCGGTCTCCACCCACCGGTGCGTTTTGTTACTAAGAACAGGGTTGAATAGAAGCCCGGACACCTTTGTGCCGGCTGAATAGCTCCCTTTTGTATGAGGGAATTTATCTCCTCCTCGATACACAACCTTTGCTCTGGATCTCTCGGAATGGGAGTCCAGACTGGCACCAGAGACAGTCGCGACGGCGGGCCTGTCACCCACTCTGGATGATACCCGACGGAAAGCCATCGCAAGACTAAACGGTCCTGAGTTAACCGTTCCCACTCTTGCATGTGGCCGGCTAGCCGGCCTCCCACCGGCCCACCTAGGGACCGCGGTGGACACGAGGCATGCAAGAGCGGCACTGTCTCCGCCGCCATACACACCGGAGTGGTTCTTACCGCGGTAAGCGTCCTGTCAGGACCGATAACCACGCCCAGATCCTCGCGCGCCCCGCCCCGCCCCGCGCGCACCTCGGTGCGCGGGCGGCTGCCTGGCTGACGGCGGCTGAGGAACCTGCGCCCCCCTCGCTGCTGGCCGAATCGCACGCGGCCGAGGCCGACGCTGCGACGGTGGCTGGCCACTGACCTGGCCAGCACCACCTCGAGCCTGCAGGGGACGATACGCCGGGGCCGCGGCGCGAGCGTTAGCACGACGCAGCACATCAAACTGCTCGCGCAGCGCCCTCTGGTTATTCACCAGGGTGACCGTCTCCTGGAGGTGGCGACATCCCTCACCTCCAAAAAGACCAGGGCCCGTCATAGGCGTACGCAGTAGCCTATTGTACAGGTCCTGAGACGGGCACAGATTGTCCAGGGCAAACGTGCGTCTTGCCCTGACACTCCTGGTCACCGCCCGAGTCACACAGTCCAGCGCCAGGTTAATACCATCCTGGATGGTTCGCTGGACAGTGACCGGACTTGGCTGGCGCGATGCGGATGCCGTTACTACCCCCTGTAACAGCTGGGAGACGTGGGACAGAGCGGCAATCGAAGCCCTCCCACTCTCCTCCGCATCACGCAACGCGGTATTCGCCGAACGCAACGCGTTCGCGCACAAGACACCCGCGTCAGAACGGGTGCCTGGCCGCGCATCCTCACCCAAAGCCGCGCGGTCATCCACGCTAGGCTTGGGTACCACACCGTACCGCTGGTAATCCAGGGGCACGATGCGACAACGCCTGGCCACCTCGCGAGGGGCCTTCGCGAGACGTCCACTCGACATAATGGACGACTCCGCCGCCTTGAACATGTCAACGACATGCTCCGCCAGCGGCAGAGAAGGCATAGCGTTAGCAGTCGGTTTCCCAGCTAACCACGGCGTGTGAACACGCTGGCTAGCCGACTGCTCCACGGGCAGATCAGGCCTAACGCTCACCAACCACTGGCAAGCGTCATACCAATCCTCCTCCGTGGCTAACTGCGAGCGCTCTACAAGACGGGGTCCTTCGTCTTCCTCCTGAGCGCAAGCAGTAGAGCTTGACGGCGGGTATGCTGATACACCTGGCAAGCCAGGGAAAACACGCGGGCCTGACAGCACCGGCATGAGAATATCACTGGTTTGACCAGGAGCAGGCACCGTGGCAGAGCGCGGGGTATATATAGTCTCACCACGGGCCCGGCCAGCACCAGCAACACCCTCGGCAAGCCGAGGTATGCGGTACCGCTGGCCATCAGCAGCGCCCTGGGCCACCACCTGAGCCGCGGACTTTACTCCAGGGTGAGTAAAACCGTGGAATAAGGCGCCTGTATTCCCCGCGAGGGGTGCACAAACGTCTTCATCCATGTCCACGTCGTCAGACGGCGACCCTAGCAGGTAATCCTCATTACCCTGGTCAGAAAGATTAGACCCCGGGTCAGCAAAGAGAGCTAACCCGGGCTGACCAGGAACGGTGCCATAGGAGGTACTGGCCACCGCGGCGTGCGGATACCCCTGGACTGATAAGCAGCCCGCGGGTTCCAGCGACAACCGTCCACGGTCCCCTATCGGCGCGGCAATAAGCCTGCTGCCAGGGCCGTGGAACGCCCCCTCTAATGGGGCCACCTCTGGATCGTCGAACAACGGAAGCGGACTAAGGAAAATCGATCCAGAGGCGGGGATTACCTGCTCCGAAGCCGATGACGAGGACAGTAAAGGATTTGGTCCAGAAAGCATGCCACGAAGCAACCCTGGAACCAAATCCTTTATTGTCCTCTTCATCTCTCCCAACATCTCGGTCCGGAAGGCCTCCATATCCACCGCGGACGAGACCTTCCCCTTACCCTTCCTACTTACAACCTCTCGTTTCCGCTTCTTCTTCTTCTCCTCCTCTACCACCTTGTCCGTCGCCTGTAAGCAGCACAAGAATTCGGACATTAACTCGCCCCCCCAGTGCTTACATATGTCACAATTAACAAATGGACCACAAGGGCTACATTGACAGCACAGATGCGGCCAGAACTTATCCGGAAGAAAACGACCACAGGACGCACAACCCGGTCCCTGAAACAGGGCAAAGGACAAGGAGTATGAGCAACTAGTTAAGCTTAGAAACTCAATCCAACTCAAAGAGAAGGAAAAACGATCATAAAGATCAATATACATCAGAAAGCAGCATAGCGCTTGAATTGCTAATAAATACATAGCCAGGCTGATTATGACGTCATTAATCCCGTGACAGGAAAAATTCGATCCCAACAAAACATCCAAGTGCAAGGACGAATTGTATGCTGAATGGATAAGTTGACTACACAACCATCAGATACATATAGATAACTCTTTTCTGGCAAAAATGTTAATTATCTCCCTTTGTTTGTTTACAATAATTAACATCACCACATTATCAATAACTAGATACCTGACACTTTGTATAGACAAACCATCCAACGTGACGAACCGGAGAACTCCACCATCTGCACGCCTCTTAACTCTCTCCACCTCATGGGGAAGGAATTGGATCAAGAGGGCAAAGTGAGAAGACCTTTATACTAGGCCTCCAACTCACTGGACATATTTTTCATTTGGTTAGATAACCTAACAGTGTTAGTAGGAAATGGAACCATGGTGGAGAGAAAACTAACTCTCTGCAACTGTGATGTCACCACCTAGCGTCATACAGACCTGTGGACATAAACAGAAAGAGAAATTAGTCCTAGGTAGCACCGAGTTGACCTAAACCAACTAACTAAGGCGCTTATCACGGTAAACGCGAGTCCCGGAAACACAATACACCGGGAAGAAAACTCGCTAATTTTACTAGAAGTCACCTGATTTAAAGGTCCTAAGTCCTCCTTTGGCGAATTGATACTTCCCGCCATCCAAAAAAGTGACTATCACACCAAACAACACCACTTAAACTAGTTTAAGATAAAGAAAAGCTTCAGCACAAAAAGACATGTGTGAACTCTCTGCCAATAATCTAGCAAAGAGGAAGTGCTAGTCTGCGCATGCGCGGTGGTGGGGCTGGCATCCGCCAGACTACGCTCTGACTCCCTGCCCAGTAGGGGCACCTAACTGTTTTAAATCTGAGTGTTTATTGAGTGAAAGCCAATATTTAGCAATATCAAAAGTATTAGGGAGGTAAGTATACTCTTGAAGTGAAAACTTCAATGTTGCAGTACGTATCAGCTGCTGAGAGAAGAGATCTGGCCTTTGTCAACCTCTATTCTTGAAAAGCTGTATGGGCCTGTGGAAGAACTGCAGAAAACCACAGATTTCATCTTGAGAACAGCTCTCCAAGTGTGATACCAGCGATCGAAAAGAAGAAGAAGACATGAGCTTAGCAAGACTTCCGATGGAACAAGATTTAGTGAGTCCGAAATGAGATCTTACTAAATGAGTGATCAATTTAATATGAAATGGCAATGAATTTCAAATTCTATTTATTACATAAGCTATTATTTTTTAGATCCGGAACAGATCTCTAAAGTTTGTTCATGTTCTTGGTGTTGTTCTTCTTGTGGATGTGAACTTCTGTTTCTTTTTACTACTCCTCACTCAATTTTCATCCAATCTCATTGAAACTTCACACACATATTCTAGGGCCATCTCCCAACATCAGTACAGTCTGATTTTCGATTCACTGCCCAGTTGGGTTTTACTAGGGCACCCCACCGCTACATATTAAAATCGCTACTCTTCCATTAATGATAAATGAATCTGGATAAAACTTGAGGGGTATATTCTAGGGGTAACTATTGACATTATTACGGAGCCCAATTCTTTATTTATCACCCTGATATGTTTACTAAGTGCACCCCAACCCACCCTTAGCCCTTTAACACTTAAATTTGTTCAAGAAAATTTAAATTTTCTCAAAGAAAATGTCTATTTGCAAATGATGAGAAGACTATTTTTGAAAACTTACCACTGGAATCACTGGCTCGGTTAAATCTAAAAAATAGTCTGCTCTTCGTCTGCAAATGGATATTTCACAAGACCACTGCAGAAGCTGTTTTTGGCTGATATTTGTGTTAAAGGGTTAAATCTTTAAATTGCTATTCCGTTATTAATGAATGGATCTCAGATTCACTATCACTAAAATCACTTTAAAATCACTACCTCTGTTATTAATGGACCTTTCCATTTTTAGCTATGCCACGCCCATCTCTAGCTAAGCTCCACCCACAACTCGCTTGACTATCAATTTCCAGAAAATTATACAGGTAAGCTACTGAATACTTTGAAACTAATTTGACTGGGTGCTGTGGCAGCAACAGTGCCTAGTTAAATTAGTTTCAAAATATTCAACAGCATGTTTATTAAATAGTAGAGACATTCAACTCTTACAACGTGTCGGACCATTAAGAGTTAAAGACAGGCCTAACAGAATCATTTATGACATAATGATTATAATGTCATCCTACATGCCGCTTATTTGATTATGACATCATATGACATCAAATCATCGATGGATACTCTGGAAAGGTGAACTAATGAATCTCAGTGAAACTTGAAAGGTATATTCTATGGCTAACTCTTGACCTCATTACAGAGGCTGATCTTTGATTCACTACCCTGCTAGGTTTTAATAGGGTACCCCCACCCCTAAATTTTAAAATCGTTATTCCTCCATTACTGGTGAACGGATCTCGATAAATCTTGAGAATGGTGCACTATGGGGCACTCTCTTTATCAGCCCAGAGCACAACTTTCGATTCAGGTCCCAGCTGGGTTTTAGAAGGGTAGCTCACCTGTATATATTTTTAAATCACTACTCCATTATCGATGAAATAATCTTGATGGTACTTGAGTGTATGCTGGTGATAATTATTTACCTTATAATGGAGCCGTTTTTGATTCGCCTCATGATACGGTTTAGAAGGGCGCCTCCCCGTAAATATTAAAATCTATAGAAGTTGTGGAACATTCCGGGTCTTTGCTCATACAAGCTTTTTCTTGTTATTTGTCACGTTGATTCTGGTAATTTTCTTATAATTTTACGTTACATTTTATGTATCGCTGTAGCCCATCATTACAGCATTGTGACAGAAACAAAGTATAGTAATAAACATAACATCTTAATATTTCAGATTTCACTTTTATTTGAACTTTTGACATTTTTTAGCTTAGCCTCAAAATTTGGACAGTAATAAAATAAAGTTACAAGCAGCATTCATTGTTATATCAGCATTGCGATGCAATAAATTCTGTATTACTACATCATTTATGGTGCATGCCATTAACAAGTGATTCTACCAGATGATAATACGCTTGTTGGATATCATTTGATATCGTTTGATAAATGTTATAGAATGGAAAATTAACTCTAACACCCAAGCCGGGCTTCAGTAATGGTCTTGAGGGATGTCCATTTGCAGGCCAAGAGACCATTTTTTGAAAATTTACCACTGAAATGACTGGCTTGATAACTGAGCCAGTCATACCAGTGATAAATTAAAAAAGTCTTCTCTTCGTCTGTAAATGGAACTTTCCTATGAGGGAATTGAAATGTTCTTGAACAAATCTGAGGATTAAAGGGTTAAACTTATTTTCAACAACAATTACTCCACTGAGGTCATATATTTATTAGCACTGTTATGTTGCAACATGCAATTAGTATATAAGTCTGTCTGTCTGTATGTCAATATTGTTTACATTTCTAACAAAACTGCTAACGTGGCAATCACAACGCGCCGCAATTGTTAACAAAGTAATCAGAGATTGCAGAGAATCGCCTTCCCGTTTTTGTCATACTACAAAAAGTTTTCGGATTTTCTGCCTTTTTCCAGATTTTTTCCGGATCACAAACAAAGTTGTGGAATCCTAGTGTACGGCACCAGCGCCAATTCAAATTAGTTTCAAAATATTTAACAGCTTACCTGTATAGTAATCTGGAAAAAGCGACTCAGACAGTGCATGGATCGATTGATCCCAATACGGGCAAAATGTGGGTGGAGCTCAGCTAGAAATGGGCGGGGCATAGCTAAAACTGAACTCCTCAATTGGTATGCAAAACTTTTCAAACATTCACAGATTTTTATTTCATCGCATAGATATCAGCAGCCTCTGTTATGGTCTTGTGGAATGTCCATTTCCATGGTAAGAAAATACAATTTTTGAAAATTTACCACTGGAATGACTGGCTCGATAACCGAGCCAGTCATTCCAGTGATAAATTTTCAAAAATTGTATTCTCTTGCCCTGTAAATGGACATTCAATAGGCGGATATCTACTTTTTCTTGACCAAATTTGACCATTAAAGGGTTAAGAAGTCCTGTAGTCACCCATGTCTCTAGATGCAAGGGTTAATGCAAGTATGGAGTGCTTCTTCTTCTTAAGGCATGTTTCAATAACTCTGGTTATAGCGGAGGGATCATCTTCAACATTGGGTGGAAACTTGACAAAGATTTCCCAAAGACATGCCAGTTTGGGGATCAAAAGTTAAAATATAACAGCAACAGCTTTCACCAACTTTGTTTTCAAAATGGACACTTTTAATGCTTTTTTTAATAACTCTGGTTCACCTGGAGTGATATTCTCCAAACTTGGGTAGAAACTTATCCGTTGGGTCCCAAAAGATGTATGCCAAAAGACAAACCGCAACGCCAACAGCTTTCAGCAACATTATATTCAAAATACACATTTGATGTCACGAAGGCCTGATTGAAAAATATATCAACGACGCATGTATCGGAGAAATTTGTCCTTGTTTTCATTAACATAACCAATTAGGAAGTGCCGTAATCTAAGCTCAAGTGGCATACCCTGTTTCCTGATGTTGGACAATTTTAAACGTATTTAGTATGCGTATTCTCCATTGATGTCGCTGAATACAGCATGATGTTAGTTTAGCCTTTCTTTGCGATGCTTTGCTGGACCATCCTTTGGGTGGGGCATATCTTTTATTTCCATCTTGATAACTTTTCTTTCCAATGTCAACTGGTGTATAATTTTAACCGCCAGATGGCTGAGATTTTGCAGATGACACATTCCAGGGGTTATATCTCTGGACCTGTTAAATATAATGAGAACAATTTGACTGAAAGTTGTTGGTAGCTAAGCCACCAACAACTTTCAGTCAAATTGTTTTCAAAATATTCATCAAGTAACGAGTTTTTGCTCATTGAATTTATTGTCTCGTGGCTTGCAGCAGCGAGGCAGTTAAGTGTTGTTATCGAGACCTTTCAGGGGCACCATTCTAAAAATCAACCAATCTTCAGCAAAAGAGCTCTTGTATAATTTAACATTCAGCTCCAAACCTGTGTTAATAACGAGATTTTCTAAAACATGACACTTATTACACTTTTTCTATGTATTTTCCATTTCAGTTTTTGACCTCTGTTTTTGTACGGAATCGATTAGAGATTGTCTTGTTTGGGGTAGCTCTGTATAAAGCTGCATGCCGTGTGTCTGCTGCAAGTCAGCCATTTTGTAATGAAGAATGTGATGCTGGAGTTCCTGAAATGAAAAACAGTTTCATATAATTTGTTGATATTATACATGTGTATTAATGCCTATAGACCTCCTATTTAAAACCTTAACTTTCCCACCAGCCAAAAACGATCTCTGCAGTAGTCTTAGGAAATGTCCATTTGCAGACCAAGAGAAGGCTATTTAAGTTTGACAATTTTCATTGATTTCCAAATATTTTGAAATGGGCAGGGATATTCTGTGAAAATTTAAAAAAAATAAGTCTGGATAAGTTCTAGAAAAAGTATGGAATAGAGCGATCCATTTCTAGCTATGACCTGCCCATTTTTAGCGATGGCCCACCCATTTCTAGCTATGGCCCTCCCATTTCTAGCTATGGCCCTCCGATTTCTAGCTAAGACCAGCCCACACAACTGCATGTGTTGGAATCGATTCATATACTTTGAAGCATGAATTCTCAGAATCCCATATTCAAAGTAAGCAGTTGAATATTTTGAAACTAATTTTACCGGGTGCTCTTGCTCTCTATTGCAGCTACAGCGCCAGATCAAATTAGTTTCAAAATATTCAACAGAATGTTTATTAAATAGTAAATCCATCACAGACATACAATTCGTACACTTGATAGACATTTAAATGCTCATGACAGAGCTCGAGATGTCCTTTATTATTCATTTTGATTGTGACGTCAGGTGTCAGCCTACATGTGACACAATTGGGTATGACGTCGTACGCTTGAGCTGCACATCAGATCACCCCATTAAGGTGTTTGACGTGATTAACTCCAATATCCACTCAGGTTTTATTATTATGATTAATTAACCCTTTAACAATTTAGCTGTTCAAAAACGGCTTCTGCAGTGTTCTTGAGAAATATCCATACAATGCAGACTAAGAGAAGAGTATTTTGGAAAATTTACCACTGGAATGACTGGCTCGATAACCGAGCCAGTCATTCCATTGGTAAATTTTCAAAACTACTCTTCTCTTGCTCTGCAAATGGCCAATTTCCATGAGAAAATTAAAAATTTTTGGAACAAATATAAGGTTTAAGGGGTAACTTACTTGTTTTCTTGATGCTAGTATTTGCTGAAGTATCAGTTGCTTTAATTTCACATGACGGCCATCGTTAGCATAAATAAATCTATTTGTATGATGAACAGCTATGAGATATGGTACAGGCGTGCGTCGCGACGTCACTGCCTCGGAGAGCAATGCTTGACAGTACATGCGCACCAATGGTGGGTCCGTCTCATCAGGGTGGAGATAGCGATCCACTGGAATTAGAAGCTGTAAAACATGCAATTTGATTAGTTCTGTATGGCTTGAATCTAAGACTAGTCCATAGTATGCCGAATAGGGATGCACAATTTTATGATATCAGACAATGGACCTTTCCATTTTTAGCTATGCCCCACCCATCACTAGCTAAGCTCCGCCCACACCTCGCCGTGTTTGGATTGATTGATCCCCGAATGCCCTAGATATCAATTTCCTGAAAACTATACAGGGAAGCTGTTGAATATTTTGTAACTAATTAGACTGGGTGCTGTTGCTGCCATAGGCAGCAACAGCGCCCAGTCAAATTAGTTTCAAAATATTCAACAGAATATTTATTAAATAGTAAAAGCAAACAATTTGTACAACAGCCCATAGACCATCATCAAATATGCGTTCGTGACGTAATTATCGACGTCATTCATTATGATGTCATTGTACACACCACGCAGTTCATTATGACGTCAAATAATGGGTGGGTACTCAGGAAAGGTGAATTGTGCAGAGGTTCTCATAAGGGTCCTTTTGAGGGTATATACCTCGCAAATGCAACTCCAAAAGTAGTGGCAGTGGGACTTCTATAAATCTTATATGGTTGTTAAATACTAATCCATTGTATACGTCCCTGCACAAAAATACTCGTAAAATCTAGCATGTTGACCCACATAATTCAGTCATGAGCCAATGGCACAATTTAATTTTAGTATAGGTGGCCAAAAATAATTAAATTTATCAAATTTCTTTTTCACGAGTGAGATGACATACTTACCTCCCTAACACTCATGATATACTAGTATATCGGCTCTAAATTCAATAATATTCAGAATTATAAAAAGTTAGGTGCCCCTAATGGGCAGGTGGAAGTACACAGTCATGCACATGACAAACACCACCCACTGCGCATGCGCACACCGGTACTTCCGTTACTAAATATTGGCTGACATAGAAGCAACTATTCAATAGCCAAAGGACCAGGCCTCCGTGGGGTGGCAAGGCCGGGATCCTGTTAGGGAGGTAAGTATGTCATCTCACTCGTGAAAAAGAAATTTGATAAATTTACTTATTTCACATCATGAGAACATACTTACCTCCCTAACACTCATGATAAAAACCAGAATTTGAAAGTAAATTTTGGTGGGAGGGAAAGGTCCTGAAAACCAGCACACCCTCGAAGAGACTAGGCTCTTTGAATTCTCAAGAGATTTAAAACATCTGAAATTGTGACTGAAACCACAACCAGGAATAGAATTTTGCATCGGATAATCGACCGATGAAGAGAGATTGATCAAAAGGCAAATGTGCTCCCCCACCCCTCTTTCTGAGGAAGGTTAGGAAAAAACGCTGCTCTAAATGACTAGCACGTTCTCTAATACTTAATGAAAAGTATTACTAGACATTGGAAAAAGAAGAATTGCTTCTATTTCAAAAACTCTCTGAAAAAAACCACAATTAAGAGACATTAACCATCACCATATTAAAAAATAAAAATGACACCATCACCAAGACAAAAAATCCAAAAATGGTCATAACCACTGACTTCTGATGTCTTGGCCGCGGCACTCATCTCTTCCCCCCACCGGATGAAGAGAATTGTACCAGCTAATAGTAGGGATACCCTACCAACAAATGTGATATTTGTAAATAGCAGAGGAGGAAAACTATTTACAAACATAAACCTCTACATTAATATTTTATTTTCTGAGGACTGAGACGGCGAGCGGGTTAGAAGTGTCACGAAGGTAATGGTCGGTAAAACTTGATTCACAGTGCCACTGGGCTACTGACATTATGTCTTCAATAGAAACACCATTAAATAATGCCGTGGCTCTATCTACTTGGATTCCAGTGGCTGTCTTATGACAGAATTGAATACATTCTACTATCCATCTGGAAATAGTGTCTCTTGACGCCCTACCATGGGGTTCTATATATGACAACCATAGGGAACATGGGTCCGTCCGCCAAACCTGAGTTCTTCTCTTGTACTTATTTAAAGCACGGACAGGACACCATACTTTAGCACCAGGATCATATCTGGTTACGGCAGGTAAAATAATAGGTTTACCCGGATACTTTAAAGATTGATTCTTAGCCAAGAAATTCAATCTAGGTAGAAGCTTAAGGCTTTCACCTGTAACTATATAACGGTCAGGCTCAGCAGACAAGGCATGAATTTCACTCCTGCGTCTGGCTGATGCTGCCGCAGCTAAAAATACAGTTTTAAGTGTCAATAATTTTACAGATATAGCACTAAGTGGTTCAAAAGGTTTATCACTCAAAACCTTCAGAACCAGAGAAAGACTCCATGACGGTGTCAGTGGAGGATTTCTTGGTCTGAGATTGCCCATACCTTTAATAAGAGTATTTAAAACACTTACTTCATCACTTCCCCTCTTTGCCAAGCAAGGGATGACAGTCATCAATGCTGATTTGTATCCAGCGATAGAATTAGGTTTAAGACTATAGGTATCATACAGGTGACAGAGAAAATCAGCTACTACCTGAATAGATGCTTCCATCGGATTGATACATCTCTTTGAGCACCATTCTGCAAATCTGTTGATTTTATAATTATAAGCTCTGGAGGTAGACCCCCCTTCTGGCTCTGACCATGAAATTGGCTGCTTGCTCAGAAAAGCCCTCCTTAATCGCGGATTGTTTGACAACATCCATGCAGTCAATTGAAACATTGACGGATTGTTGTGAAGGGTCTTGCCCTGGAAGATAATATTGTCCATCAGCGGCAGAGGAACCGGATTGCAAACCAGAAGGTCCAGCAGATCCGTAAACCATGATCGGCGTGGCCAATTCGGGGCGATCAGAAGCACTTGCCATTCCTCTTGTCTGATCTTCTGAAGAATCCTTGGGATCAGGATTGTTGGAGGGTATGCGTATGCATACATTCCCTTCCAACTGATAGCTAGCGCATCTATTGCGATAGCGCTTGGATCTGGAATCGGAGAAACATACGTCGTCATCTTCGCATTCTTCTTCATTGCGAACAAATCTATGTTGGGCTTTCCCCAATGATTGAACAGGTGATCCGCCACACATTGATTTAGTTGCCATTCCGTAGGCAGAATACTCATCCTTCGGCTCAATGAGTCTGCTAACAGATTCAGCCTTCCCGGAATATGAACTGCTTTCAAGGTGATCATATGATCCATGCACCAGCAAAGCAGCTTCCATGTCATCATACAGAGACTGCCGACTTCGTTCCGCCATGGCGGTTTATGTAACCCACTACTGTAGAGTTGTCTGAACGTATCATCACAAATTTTCCCTCCACTTCCTTTAGGAAGGGGTTCCAGGCCTAGAATTACAGCCCACAATTCTAGCATGTTGATATGTTCCTTTGACTGTTCCAGATTCCAAAGCCCTGATATAGTGGCTTCTTCCAGGCAAGCTCCCAAACCCTCCATCGATGCATCCGTAAACATCGTTACTTGAGGGTGGGGAGGGGTCAGCATGACCCCAGCCAGGAGATTTCCTCTCTCCATCCACCAATGAAGGTGATGAATGAGAGGGTCCAACACTTCAATGCGCGAGTCCAGTGATCCTGAACTCTGCGTCGACTGAGTCATGAGAAACAATTGAATCGGCCGCCTGAGGAATGACTGGTTCCATTGAAACCATCAAACCTAACATTCTCAGATAGACCCGTGCTAGAATATAACAACTGTTGCAAAGCAATTGAATGCACGAGAGGAGACCTTCCACTCTCTCCTGGGACAGATAAACATATCCTATCTCCAGATCGAAGAACATACCCAGGTAAACAAACTTCTGGGATGGAGTCAGCTCCGATTTCTGAAAGTTGATTATCTAGCCTAAATCTGTGAGAGTTTTCAAAACTATCTCCAGATTTGCTGTCAAACTTTCTGGGTTGTGTGCTTTCAGCAACCAGTCGTCTATGTAAGTGTGAACAACTATATTTCTCCTGCGGAGGTATGCCGTGATAGCAAGTACCACTCGAGTGAAGACCATTGGAGCCGTCGAGATGCCGAATGGAAGAACTTTGAATTCCCATTGCCGCCCCTGAAAAGCAAATCTCAGGAACCGACGAAAACTCCTTGCAACTGGAATGTGGAAATAAGCATCCTTGAGATCTATAGATGCTGTCCACATCCCCTTCTCTAACCCCAACAGCACCGATCTTACTGTTTCCATTTTGAAACTCGGTGTGTCTAAAAACTTGTTTAGAGGTTTGAGGTTGAGAATTGGTCTCCACCCCCCGGTGTTCTTTGCCACAAGAAACACGGTTGAATAGAAGCCCGGGCAATCCTGCACCGGTTGAATTGCTTCCTTTAGAATTAGAGATTCTATCTCCTCTTCTATGCACAACTGCTTGTCTGGATCTCTTGGAATTTGAGTCCAGACCGGTACCAGGGACAGATGCAACGGCGGACCTCTTATCCATTCCGGACTGTATCCATGCGAAAGCCATTGCAAGACTAAGCGGTCCTGAATTAACCGCTCCCACTTCTGAATGTGGCAAGTCAAACGACCTCCCACTGGTGCACCTAGGGTTGACGGGGTGCCCATAAATTTTAGAAGTGGGAGTGTCTCTGGTACGAGTGACAACACCCGAGTGGTACTTGTGATAACCGGAAAAAAATTTCTTGCATCAGGCCCGGTTACCACGCGCCGCTCCTCGCGCGCCGCGACTAGCGCCACGTACACCACGGTGCATGGGCTGCTGTCTGGCTGGCTGCGCTTGAGGCGCTGGCTGACGTACAACAGCACGCTGCTGCTGGCGCAGCCGACGCGGTCTCTGAAACCGGCCGGCCTGCTGGCCTCTGACACTGCCAGCACCGCCATGAGCGTACTGCTGTCGAGCAGCCGAGGGCTGAACACGCACGTGTTCTCTGCGCAGCACTTCAAACTGTGCGCGCAGCGCCCTCTGGTTGTTCACCAAAGTCACTGTCTCCTGGAGGTGCCGACAACCTTCACCTCCAAAGAGTCCAGGGCCCGCCATCGGCGCTTGCAACAAGCGCGACTTGAGCTCCTGAGACGGGCACAAATTGTCCAATGCAAAAGTGCGCTTCGTTCTCAGTGACCGACCTAGTCAGACAGCCCAACGCCAGGTTGATGCCATCCTGGATGGATCGTTGGACTGTCACGGGACTAGGCTGTTGCTGCACCGACGCTGCTACCACACCCGATAGCAGCTGAGAGACATGCGACAGCGCACTAATCGCCGCTCGCGAGCTCTCCTCAGTGTCGCGCAAGGCGGCATTCGCCGAGCACATAGCGCCCGTGCACAACGCTCCCGTGTCAGCACGGGAACCCGGCCGCGTATCTTCCCCCAGAGCGGCGCGGTCGTCCGAGCTCGGTCTGGGTGCTAGGCCATATCGAGCATACTGACTAGCAGTAACTCGACATCGCCTAGCTACCTTGCGGGGGGGGGGGGGCGGTCGCGAGGCGACCTCTCAGTCTGATCGACTCCTCTGCCGCCGAGAAAATATCTAAGATATGCTCAGCATACGGCAAAGACAGAGTCGTGCTGGCCAACGGCTTCGCCTGTAACCATGCCCGAGGGTTACCGGCGGCCGTCTCGTCCACAGCGAGCTCTGGTCTAACAGCGAGGAGCCACGCACACACTTCTGACCAGTCTTCATCCGTGGCTACCTGCGAATTGCCGACGAGCAGCGGGCCCTTGTCATCCTCAATGGCATTCGCAGGTATGGCCGAGGAGGAGGCTATAGACGAACCTGGCTGCCCAGGGAATGTATACGGGCCCGCGAGGGCTGGCATAGCATTCTCCATAGGCAAACCAGGCACCAAGGCCGCGCTTGTGTGAGGGGGTTCATGCACACCAGCGCGGCCCGGAACATCCGTATGAGATTCCCCGTCCAAGCGTGGAATCTTATACGGCCGGCCGTCTGCTCCAAACCGGGCCACAGGCTGAACCATGAAGCCTGCTCCCGAGGGAACAGTGCCATAGGTGTGAGCGTTCACGCTCGCCATGTGAGGAGTGTAGACGTTCACATCCATGTCTTCATGGTCAACCTGTGGACCGAGCAGGTAGTCCTCATCATCTTCCTGGTCAGGAAAGTTAGACTGGATTAGTAAAGAAAACTAATCCAGACTGACCAGGAGACTGCTCGAAAGCAGATGATGAGTGCACTCCGCGAGTGATCGTGGTCAGGCCCGCTGGTCGGGTCCCGCCTGATGCTTCTCGCGCCGCTGGAACACAAGGCGATGCGAACATCAAGCCTGGGTCCAAGACGGCCGCCCCTGGATCACCAAACACTTTGTCCGAGCTAGTAGGGCATGATCCAGGGACGGGGGCTACCTGCACTGAGGTCGATGCGCAGGAAGTTGAAACACCTGTGCCAGGCAACATGCCGCGAAGCATGTCAGGCATCAGGTCTTTCAGTCCTGCGCATCTCACTCACTAACTCAACCGTAAAGGCCTCGAGCCCACCCTTCCCAGAGGCCTTCTTCTTACCCTCCTTCTTCGACTTCTTGCCCTCCTCAGCCATCATCTTAGCCTGAAAAGAGAAGAATTCAGAGGTTAGATCACCCCCCCCCCCCCCAATACTCTTTACAAATGACACATTTGTTAGTTAGCCTACAAGCTGAACACAGATGGCAAGGGTGGGGGAAGAATCTAGCCTTCAAGCAGGATGGACACTTCTGAAAGGGAAGGGATACGAAGACAATGAGTATGATAGTTTCAAAGCCTTGATAATTGACTATTAGTAGAAACCAAAACAAACTCGAGAGAAGACCTCAACTTTTATGACAGACAACCCTGATGGGACAGCTGACTTCTTTAGTTAATAAAACCAATCACAACCAGGACCCCAAATTAAGAGAGAGAGAGAAAGATTATGACTATCTAGATATCTCTCCACCCTCCTAATAAAAAGGGAGATGAACACATCACAGACTTCTCTAAACTAAGATTATGACATCAAGGAAGGAGAAAAAACTCTGGTTGATTATGACATCAAACCTCAATGCAAAAGCTCCTTCAAGGAGAGGGGATGTCAGAAAGAATGAAAGAAATATCTAGATATTAAAGACATTCATACGTCCCAAATAATATAATATTAAATTATATATATTCGAGAACCCATGCACACGCAAGAGAGAATATAGTGCAATAGCAAAAGGCAGCAGAAAATTGTGATTATTTTCAAATAATTATGCGCCATAATTAGTAAACTCCCTTAGCCTGAGCACAGGCAACCATCCTCTTGTGCAGGAGAACACGTCCATCCATCCGCCGAGACTCCTCTTCCAGAAGAACTGATGAGGGGGATGGGACAAAAGGAAGGAGATATTTTATTTATTAATTTAATATATCTCCAACCCTTAGACATATCACGATGATAAGTCAAACCTGGGACGTGAACAACCTTCGAGAGAACAGGAATCCTTGTTCAGTCACAAGACAAACCTGTAAGCATAAAACACAAGAGATTAATAGCCCTAGGCGCTGGGAAAAAATTTACAAGGATTCCCAGCGCCTGAAAACGCGGTACCGCCGAAACGGCTGCGACGAAAACCGGTAACACATAAAAGTTAGAAGTCTTAAATAAATGCAAGGAACAATGTCACCTTAGATGATGACGAGGAGGACTCCTCCAACAGTTTAGCATCAGCCATGATGGAATAGGATGATTTTAAATAGAGAAATTCTCGATAAAGAGCCTGTGAAAATTTTCCACAAGTTGCTTTCAGCCAATATATTAGAAAACGGAAGTACCGGTGGGCGCATGCGCAGTGGGTGGTGTTTGTCATGTGCATGACTGTGTACTTCCACCTGCCCATTAGGGGCACCTAACTTTTTATAATTCTGAATATTATTGAATTTAGAGCCGATATACTAGTATATCAAGAGTGTTAGGGAGGTAAGTATGATCTCATGATGTGAACGACTGTGTACTTCCACCTGCCCATTAGGGGCACCTAACTTTTTATAATTCTGAATATTATTGAACTTAGAGCCGATATACTAGTATATCAAGAGTGTTAGGGAGGTAAGTATGTGCTCATGATGTGAAATGCATGGTAATCCCTGGTTTAAGTTTGCGAGTCCAAGATTTTTAGGCGTGGGGTCGCCGAGACCTCGAAAATGAGCAATAAATTGTGACATGTTGAATATGTTGAAATTATTTTGACTGTAAGTGGTTGCTGCCAGGGCACAGTAGCAACACCTTATATTCAAAGTAACTTCAAACTAGAATGCGCAGTCGATGGCACGTTGGCATTCTCTCTCACCCAAGCCATACAATTCCTACACTTTAACGACAGCTCATCCCATTTTTGTGGTGAAGCCCTGTTATGTTAATTGTGACATCAGCTAACATGTGTGTATTTGATTATGACATCAGATCCTTGAACGATACATGGGATCCCTCTATTATTAAGCTCTGTGAATGTAGAGCACCCATCAAACATCCGAGAGATCAGGGGTCATGTGATAGTGAAGCCCTGTGCGAGAGGACACTGGTTAACTGTCTGCCCGCTGTGTTTCTGCAGACTACATTTTCCATGGGCTTTAACTCTGAATATGTTGAATATTTTGAAAACAGTTTGACTGAAAGTTGTTGGTGGCTTAGCCACCAACAACTTTCAGTCAAATTGTTTTCAAAATATTCAGCAGATCCAGAGTTATTTCTTATTGAAATTATTGTCTGGTGGTTTGCAGCAGTCAGCCAGTTAAACCACGTCGGTGCGCAACAGCACATCATCTTTGAATTTTCACATACCTGCTGGAGAGGGAGTGTCAAAATCCTGAGAGCCTGGGAATGTTCTCCCCACACGGATCGTCGAAGCTCGATAGCGTGTTTTTGTTGCATAGGAACCAGGATGAAACAGGCAAATAAAGCATCGGCAAACGATACAGAGAGAAACTGCTCCAGAAGAATCATATACCTGTGGATAAACAGAGAAACATTTCAAAGAATATTTAACTTGTCATAAGCTGAGATATAAATACATTTTTTAATATTCAAATTTATTTTAGTAATATAATGGTCTGGATGTATTGCTACTTCATACTATTTTTTATTTGCTATTTTTCTGTAAACATTAGTCAGGGTTCCCTGCACTTTATCAAAACAGAATTCCCTGAGTTTTATCTGATATTTCTCTGAGAAATTTTTAAAATTCCATTTTGTGCTCACCACAGTTTCTTCGCACGGGAAAGAAATCAGTTCAAAGAAATCTGTTACCAAAATAACCACAGCATATCACTTTTAGCGTGCATGCTCTGGGTCAATGAATCGCAACCGTAATTGTAAGTGAATACTCTGGTGTTCTCCGTGAAGCGGTGGTGAATTCTGCCGTCAAATCTGCTTTAATGTTTTTAATATTTTTGTAATTTTGAATTTGCTTCTTCTTGGTTATTGAAAGCCATCATATATGAGAATGGACGATCAAGTGCTGGTAATGATCCACTAGAAGCAGTTTATACACTTAAATCCATATATAAAATTCATACATCTATCAGCAAATGTACCTTACCTTTATCACATCCTATACTAGCAATTCAGGTGTTAGAATATGCCATACATAAATGACACCCCACCCCGGAAATATTGTTTTTACACTCCTGTGGTAAAGATTTGTCAAGAAAATCGAAATTTCTGCTTATTGATTGTCCATTTCCAGGCCAAGAGAAGACTAATTTTGAAAATTTACCACTCGAATGACTGGTTCAATAATCAAGCCAGTCATTCAAGTGCTAAACTTGAAAAAATAATCTCGTGGCCGGCAGATGGACAGTTCTCAAGACAATTGCAAAGGCAGATTTTGGCTGGTTTGAGTCATGACCATTAAAGGGTTAATATTTAAATGCTGCTATATTTATCCATTGTATCCAGGATGTAAAGATTGAACTTTTCGGCAAACATAACACAAGTGCAAAACACTATAGTTGCGAAATAGTTAGCGTTGTCAGAAATATCAACAAATTTGATTGATAGACTGACAGACAGCCCAACTTATACTAGTTGAGTTCGCACCAAAAACCTGTCTTCATGCTGTGATATAAAAGCAAGCATACGGTCATGTCCTAAGCTGATAAAAATGTTGAAACTAATTCAACGGAGGCCATGCTAGTTGGTCCGGTGATTAGGCGCGCTAAATCAGACTTGACATGCATCACTGTTGGAACAAGCCAAATAAATCTGTCACCTGTGGTGAAAGATCTAGGGGTAATGCTTGATAATGAACTGACCATGGAAAAGCATGTTAATCATCTCTGCAAAGTGTGCTCGTACCAGCTACGTAATATTGGTTGCATCAGACGGTATATTACGAAGGAGGCTACAATCATGCTTATACTGGCGTTAATATCGTCAAGACTTGATTATTGTAACAGCTTGCTTATTGGTGCACCAAAACAACTTATTCATAAGCTACAGATTGTACAAAATACCGCTGCTAGAATCATATCACTCCACCGAAAGTATGATCACATAACCCCTGTCTTACAGAATTTGCATTGGCTCCCGATCGAGCAGAGAATCACTTTCAAAATGTTATGCTTGACTTACCAATGTGTTTCCGGTACTGCCCCTGCATACTTAACTGAACTAGTACAACCATATTCGCCAGGTCGATCACTCAGATCTGTCAACCAGATGCTGCTAAACGTCCCAAAAGTAAATTCTACTACATATGGCCACAAAACTTTCGCTTACGCAGCTCCCACCGAGTGGAACAATCTACCACTTAGTCTAAAAAACTCAGCATCATTAGATATTTTCAAATCACAACTGAAAACCACCCTTTTCAAACGAGCATATTCTCAGTAGATATAGCTATACGCACTAGCGCTTAGAGCACGCATTGTCATGGATTCAGCGCTTTATAAATGTACTTATTATTATTATTATTATTATTAACTTGGAAGAAGTTGTTGCCTCAGGAGAATTACTCACAGCTCATAGAACGAGACCACACCAGGAATACTCTGCGTAAAGTCCATCTGATCAAGACACTGAGGTCGAGTGTACTGTTTGAGCAGTGTTGCCAGATAGTGTTGTACGGATGACTCGAGGAAGAGATTTGTGCCTGCAAGTGCATATAAGCAGTACAAGCTAGTTAAGACTTCTGATTTATTTCATATAACGTCTCCCGCTATATTGACAGGATTTGTAGTCAAAAGGATTTATTTCTAGCTAAGCTCCGCCAACATTTCTGTGTTGGAATAAATTTATATACTTTCAATCCTGAATTCCTAGAATCCCAATTTCAAGGTAAGTTGTTGAATATTTTAAAAGCAATTTGACTCGGCACTATTGCAGCCAATTTTTTATCATCATGAATAATTTTAACTAACGGGTTAGTTGTTGAATATTTCGAATCTAATTTAACTGGGTGCTGTTGCTGCATAGGGCAGCAACAACACCCAGTAATATTAGTTTCAAAATATTCAACAGAATATTTATTACATAGTAAATCCATCAAAAGACATATGAATCGTACATTTGACGGACTTTTCAATGTTCATGCCGGAGTTAGATACATTACTATGCATTGTGACATCAGTCTACATATGACATAATTGAGTATGATGTCACATAGTTGATTGCCAGATCAGATTCCTCTATTCACCTTGCAGAATTCCAAGACTTTTCCCATGACCTGAATTACACATTGTCATGATCTTGTGGACTTTCCAGGATTTCCGTGACCAGTAAGAACACAGTATATATAAACTTACTGATATATATCAAGGATATAAACCAGATATGCTAGATATTCTGTGTAAAACAAATCTTTGCAACATTTATGGTTTTTTGGTAATTTGAGATACATGTAACTCTGATGTATATGACTTGATTTCACTGAAACAGAATCTCAGGCGCTTTCTTCCATCAATGTAGCTATGTAACACTTAATGGACCTTTCCACTTTATCTATCTATCATAGAATGTCATAATGAACTTCCTGATGTGTAGAATGACATCATACTCAATAACGTAGATAAGTACGTCAAGAACACATTTGAAGATGGACTATGCGTTATTGTATGAATTGTATGTCTTTAATATTTAATAAATTGTCTGTTGAATATTTTGAAACTAATTTGACTGGGCGCTGGCAGTGGCAGCAACAGCACCGAGTCATATTAGTTACAAAATATACAACAGCTTACCTGTATAGTTTTCAGGAAATTAATAGTCATGGAGTTCAGAGATCGATCCATCCCAACATGGACCAGGGGTGGGTGGAGTTTCGATAGAGATGGGCGGGGCATAGCTAAAACTCGAAAGGTCCATTCATGTAGGCTTTCTGAAACTTTTTTCCAAAATTTAAATTATTTTAAGCTTTCAGGAGCTAACTCCGGATTGCTTGCCACACGATATCAGGCAGAAGGTATCGGGCACAAGGTGTCCACATAAAAAACCCCATAAAGGTGGGTCACCTAAAAATAGATTTCTTAATTTTCACCTCAAGTACTCTATCATAGAGGTTAGCTGTCACTCATGAAATCTGTTACATATTGTCTCCAAAACATAAGTGACACCAATAGACTGGTATGTTTGTATGTGGTTTTCATATCACAACCTTGCCTGTTAAAAATATACACATAATCCGCGATAGCCGAGTCGCTATAGAGATGGAGGTCATAAGGTCAGGCCGCCATGTTTCTAATAGATGAACCCATTGAAGGCAGTTGATAACATTCTGTACAGTCGCTGGAGGTGTACTCTCGGTAGATTGAGTCTTGCTGTCTCTAAAATAACAAAAATACAGTTGTACATAATTTAATCCACTCAGAAACAGAATATTAACACTTTAGCTTACAGTGTGTCAATTTTAAGACGGCTAAACAGGAAAGCTGGTCGTCCAAATATATTTCAAGAAACCAAGGGGGATAACACAATGATCACATCCGGATTTCAGCCAAATGCAATCCCAGTCAAGTTCTTGATTCCAATAGTTTTCTTCTATGATTTCATTCAAATTGCCAACCATGTAAAGAGATTTCATCAGTGAAGAGTACCATCTGATAGGTTACTAACTGTGAAATAAGTAAATTTATCAAATTTCTTTTTCACGAGTGAGATGACATACTTACCTCCCTAACACTCTTGATATACTAGTATATCGGCTCTAAATTCAATAATATTCAGAATTATAAAAAGTTAGGTGCCCCTGGGCAGGTGGAAGTACACAGTCATGCACATGACAAACACCACCCTCTGCGCATGCGCACACCGGTACTTCCGTTACTAAATATTGGCTGACCTAGAAGCAACTATTCAATAGCCAAAGGACCAGGCCTCCGTGGGGTGGCGAGGCCGGGATCCTGTTAGGGAGGTAAGTATGTCATCTCACTCGTGAAAAAGAAATTTGATAAATTTACTTATTTCACATCATGAGAACATACTTACCTCCCTAACACTCTTGATAAAAACCAGAATTTGAAAGTAAATTTTGGTGGGAGGGAGGCAAGGTCCTGAAAACCCGCACACCCTCGAAGAGGCTAGGCTCTTTGAATTCTCAAGAGATTTAAAACATCTGAAATTGTGACTGAAACCACAACCAGGAATAGAATTTTGCATCGGATAATCGACCGATGAAGAGAGATTGATCAAAAGGCAAATGCGCTCCCCCCCCTCTTTCTGAGGAAGGTATAGGAAAAAACGCTGCTCTAAATGACTAGCACGTTCTCTAATACTTAATGAAAGTATTACTAGACATTGGAAAAAGAAGAATTGCTTCTATTTCAAAAACTCTCTGAAAAACCACAATTAAGAGACATCAACCATCACCATATTAAAAAATAAAATGACACCATCACCAAGACAGAAATCAAAAAATGGTCATAACCACTGACCTTTGATGTCTTGGACGCGGCACTCATCTCTTCCCCCACCGGAAGAGGAGAAGTGTACCAGCTAATAGTAGGAATACCCTACCAACAAATGTGATATTTGAAAATAGCAGAGGAGGCAAACTATTTACAAACATAAACCTCTGCATAACTATTTTATTTCCTGAGGACTGAGACGGCGAGTGGGTTAGAAGTGTCACGAAGGTAATGGTCGGTAAAACTTGACTCACAGTGCCACTGGGCTACTGACATAATGTCTTCAATCGAAACACCATTAAATAATGCCGTGGAAGTTACCACACCACGGACACTATGAGCCTTGGCTCTATCTACCTGGATTCCAGTGGCTGTCTTATGACAGAATTGGATACATTCCACTATCCATCTGGAAATAGTGTCTCTTGACGCCCTACCATGGGGTACAATATATGACAACCATAGGGAACATGGGTCCGTCCGCCAAACCTGAGTTCTTTTCTTGTACTTATTCAAAGCACGGACTGGACACCATACTTTAGCACCAGGATCATATCTGGTTAAGGCAGGTAAAATAATAGGTTTACCCGGATACTTTAAAGATTGATTCTTAGCCAAGAAATTCAATCTAGGTAGAAGCTTAAGGCCTTCACCTGTAACTATATAACGGTCAGGCTCAGCAGACAAGGCATGAATTTCACTCCTGCGTCTGGCTGAAGCCGCCGCCACTAAAAATACAGTTTTAAGTGTCAATAATTTTACAGATATAGCACTAAGTGGTTCAAAAGGCTTACCACTCAAAACCTGCAGAACCAGAGAAAGACTCCATGACGGTGTCAGTGGAGGATTTCTAGGTCTGAGATTGCCCATACCTTTAATAAGAGTATTTAAAACACTTACTTCATCACTTCCCCTCTTTGCCAAGCAAGGGATAACAGTCATCAATGCTGATTTGTATCCAGCAACAGAATTAGGTTGAAGACTATAGGTATCATACAGGTGACATAGAAAATCAGCTACTACCTGAATAGATGCTTCCATCGGATTGATACATCTCTTTGAGCACCATTCTGCAAATCTGTTGATTTTATAATTATAAGCTCTGGAGGTTGACCCCCTCCTGGCTCTGGCCATGAAATTGGCTGCTTGCTCAGAAAATCCCTCCTTAATTGCGGATTGTTTGACAACATCCATGCAGTCAATCGAAACATTGACGGATTGTTGTGAAGGGTCTTGCCCTGGAAGATAATATCGTCCATCAGCGGCAGAGGAACCGGATTGCAAACCAGAAGGTCCAGCAGATCCGTAAACCATGATCGGCTTGGCCAATTCGGGGCGATCAGAAGCACTTGGCATTCCTCTTGTCTGATCTTCTGAAGGACTCTTGGAATCAGGATTGTTGGAGGGTATGCGTATGCATACATTCTCTTCCAACTGATAGCTAGCGCATCTATTGCGATAGCGCTTGGATCTGGAATCGGAGAAACGTACGTCGTCATCTTCGCATTCTTCTTCATTGCGAACAAATCTATGTTGGGCTTTCCCCAATGATTGAACAGGTGATCCGCCACACATTGATTTAGTTGCCATTCCGTAGGCAGAATACTCATCCTTCGGCTCAATGAGTCTGCTAACAGATTCAGCCTTCCCGGAATATGAACTGCTTTCAAGGTGATCATATGATCCATGCACCAGCAAAGCAGCTTCCATGTCATCATACAGAGACTGGGCGACTTCGTTCCGCCCTGGCGGTTCATGTAACTCACTACTGTAGAGTTGTCTGAACGTATCATCACAAATTTTCCCTTCACCTCCCCTAGGAAGTGTTCCAGGCCTAGAACTACAGCCCGCAGTTCTAGCATGTTGATATGTTCCTTTGACTGTTCCAGATTCCAAAGCCCTGATATAGTGGCTTCTTCCAGGCAAGCTCCCCAACCCTCCATCGAT